>OX457116.1:3060000-3617554 GCA_949752805.1 Deilephila elpenor
ATTTAATTTAAATTTTCCAAGACACAGAAAAATGAGACACTAAAAACCGAGTATACATATAACCGTCTGCACTATGCAGTGTCTGAATCTGATAAATACTTCACAGACGCGGATCATAAACCAATGTCTAGACTTGAAGCTATTAAGTTCGGGACGGATTAGACTAAATAGTAAATGTACGTAGTTATACATGTACTACTTACATTTAACTTTTACTACTGTAAGGGTTGATTTTATGAAGTCGGTTTAAACATCATGAAATCCCAGTCTGCATTAGCATTATGAAATTGCGTCGATTTTGCATTTAAATAATAACACGATGATGAATCAAACACGTAATAGGGACCCAACAGGGACATACAAACACCAAATATGCTCCGTCCATTTCACCCTCAAGATATGGATGTCCTACATCGGTACAAGTAAATGTTATGTTATGATATTAAATACGTTATGAATATTATACAAATTCGGACACGGAATGGCTATTATAAATCCATTATGGGCAAACCAATGAACACAATTTGAATGGTATTCCCTTAAATGACATAATTACGGTGTGCCGTCCATAGAATGCTATACTTTTGAAGCTATATTTATATTAATGTGTGTGTTATTTTTTAACACGAGTCACGGCATTGCGTTTGACAACGTAAATTATATCTATCGCCGAGAAATGGTTGCCTGTCTGATTGAAACCCTAAACACAGAGGCTGAAGCCGAAGAGCGATACTAGTATCTGTCGCTATGAAGGGTTTTCCAGAACTATATCAGTTTGTCGCGCTTGTATTAGTATGTAGGCGAATATTCATAATTATCCAATTACGCATTTTGGATTTTCATTCTCGAAATAATGGAGAAATTTTAATGATTTTTGTAAAAATATCGTTCATAAATCTAAAAGTAATAAGAGCTCCGTTTCACTCCTACATTCCCAGACTTATACCGCAGGTCAAAGCTCTTTATAAATCTATATAATATAAACTCGAATCTTTCCCAATATACAGGGTATATCAAGACCGCGACCGAAAACGAAGCCAGGAGGTAGTATTAGTGATATCAAACACAATGCAAGTAAAAATTTTACAAAAAAAAAATCGTAATTTTTTTAATGTTATTTTTTACATATCGTCTTATTTAAGTGATTAAACATAGTTTTTCTAAAATAGTGACGTACATCGCTTAATTTTTAAACACGCAATGGTACGTAAGGGTTTAAATTACTATTTTTGCATAAACTTGGTATTTACCCCTCAAAAACGATGATTTTTAAAAATTTGTAAAAAAAAATCCGTCGCTTATTTTGCAAAATTTTTAGTAGCATTGTGTCTGTAGCCGCTAAAACTACCACCTGGCTTCGTTTTCGGTCGCGGTCTTGATATACCCTGTATTTATATCATTGCACTGGACATCCCACCGATAGCAGAGAGAATCAATTAATGATTTTTATTAATATCATGTCGTTAAGAAGTTGTCTCCTGTGGCGAGCGCAGCCTCTAAAGAAATAAATAAAATTTATAAATCACGCTTGTAAAATTCGTAATCCGTATTAGTTGTAATTGGATACATTGCAAATATAACACGTAGATACTTTGTTTAACTAGCGAGGTTGGGTTAATCAGTATTAATTTTATAAACTGTGCTTTTAAATGAAGACTTTAAAAAAGTTGTTGGTGTCACTAGAAGCTGCTTCTAACAAAAGGCTAAAAGGTCTCTGGGAGGGACTTATGTTCAGCAGTAAGTTTCCTTTCGTTGAAGATAATTTTAGTGGCTATGTTCACGCGTAAAAGGTAGACAGAGGTGTCAGGAATGTCACGTACAGTAAGCTGAACTTTTTTCCACTGCAAGTTGTGATAGGAGGTGAGCGTATTTCGTGCATTTACAATGCCAGGCTCATATGAAAATATTCAAACCGACAATATCACAGTGATTACCTTACCTGAGATTAAAACCCAGGAGCTTACAAGCTACACGCCCGTACATGCTACCTCTTGACCAACGATTCGAAATTCTATCTTTTAGCAAAAGAAAGACTTTTATATTACACATCTATGTTTCTCTTGGTTTTATAACAAGGCTCCTTTACATCCAGTAAGACCTCATAATAATTTTATTAATCACAGCGAATAGTTTTATAAAGTTGAAATTAATAAAATCTAAAGAGTATTGTGACGTTAGAAATGTATACGCTTTAATGCAATGAAATGAGACACACTGCCTTTAAGAATGAAAACAAAACGAATTAATAAACGCACACTATATATTGATATAATCCTAAATATAATCGCAACCTTATAGGATTATAATATTAGGTACCTCGTGTATTAGAATAATTTTGTGCGGGAATTTTCAGTTACCAAAATTGCAGCGACCGTTTTTTTTTAAATCAAAAGTAATATCATAATTAGTCTCTAAGTAAGCATTAATTCATACTTTTTTGGATAATATGACAGATATTATTCAAGGTAGTACTGTCATTTGTATGCACCTGTATAAAAAATGTAGGAGAAACGACACATGATGGTCCTAATATTTTCATACACTAATGTATTTATCTCAAACATCAGATTCGGATGCACTGCAAAATGTGTTCAAAACTTTGCATTACCGTTCAAACCACCCTAACATAATTTTCATTGTTTTATAACGTACGTATTCACAATTCAATATCATTAATAACGCTTTCCTCTCAAAAAAAGTAAAATTAATGGTAAAAATCTCGCATAATTTAGCTGCCCATTCTTCCTTGCCCTGTGTCCCACAACATGTGTACGAACCCCCACAGCGTCCCATAATAGTCGGGCCACGGTAAGCCCGTATTTTACAGCAGTCATTAGAACTGCGCACTTGCCGGCTAATTTAACACGACCAGTAAAATGTCAAATTCTAAGTGCTTTGCTGTGTATTTTTATATATTTAACTGTCTACTTTAGTTGGTAGGTTTAATTAGTTTATGTCGAATATAAGAGGAGTTTGTTGGCTAAATACGATTCTCCCAATTGATTCATTAGACCCGTCATAATTTCTAATCTAATGACTATCGCGTCGAACGCAACATTCAGACAAATTATTCAAGCATAAACCAAAAACATAAACCGTAATATTAATGGTGATCTTACTTAGAGACGAGAGAGCCTTACTTACTCAGAAAGCCCATTTCTTTTAATTCAAACGCAAGGTAAACTTGGTTTGACAGATGTCATCTTTGACATTGACATCTGTCACGCATCACACTATTTGAACAAAAATACACTTGTTACTTATGACTCTTAAATAAATACAGTTTGTTTTGTCTTTGATTTGGTTGCAATGTTGCAAGTGACTTTGGTAACTTTTTTGGCATCTCGATTTAAAGCTGACGTTTTTCAAGTCCAAGTTATCGTCAACGTTGATGCAACTGACCCTAAAAGTGGAACTGTTTTATATAGTTCAGTCACTAGCCTAATGAAGCGATAATATCCACTACACTTCACATGTCGGTTCATTGCGGGATTTATGCCTATTGTAGGTTTGATGTCACACACTAAGCCATTAATACGAATGATCATGCAAATTGATGTCAAATTGCACGTAACAAAGTCTGACGCAAAATTAGAAATGACCGTAACATATATGTCTTTAGCTCATTAAATTGCTATATTGTGTTATTCAGTATCAATATTCTGTATAATATAAATAATCAATAATATGTGAGTATTTAGTATCAATATTCTTTAGATTTTAGTTTTGCAGTTCACGTATAATGATGACGTAGAAATATTAATGTTTGATGTCAAAGGTCCCAAATTTTTCTTTACTCAAAAACATGTTTAATAGTTTGTATTAGTTGCTAATGGTATCAATGCTCATAATAACGATAAAATCCCTTTTAACAGCAGTAAGGTGACCACGAGCAAGTGAATTGTCTGATGAAGAGCTACCACAAACGACTATACATTTTGAAATGCAGATGAATTATGAATGTGTTTGTGTACGACGCAATTAACAATAACATCCATAGCGTAACACAAACCAACACAAACCAAGTGTATCTTTTTACATAAACAAGCATTGCATCTAGTGTGTTTACCAAACTGAAAAGCTCACACATTGGTATTCCTCTTATATGATTCAAATACAGGGTTGATAGCCCATAGACGTTCCATTAGAATAATGATACATCAAAGAATATCTTGGTGGTTAAGGTCACAGGAAGTCACTGGATGCAGGCTGCTTCCAACAGGTTTATGTGGCGATTCAAGGGGGAGGCCTATGTTCAGCAGTGGATCTTCTGTGGCTGAAGAGAGAGAGAGAGCGAGAAAGAATATCTTTAAAAATCTACTCTAATAACCAATCATTTAACCCGACAATGCAACAAACAGATTTGGTTAAGAGACCATATTTATAAACGCCGACCACACGCGCGGCGACATTCGTTCCCTGTCATCGCATATTGTTTACATTATGAACAGCACCGATTTATTCAAATAAACACTTATATTTGTAATAGTAAGTGGAATAAATATGGGCATGAATGAGCTATTTTGGTCTTGTTTGTGTTCTTGGTAATACAGTTCAGAACAGAAATTGAAGAAATATAATTAATTATCGGTTTCTTAAATGGTGTTAAGCAAGTAGTATATTATGAATTTATGGCCTAAACCTTCTTAATCAAATTATCGGTTGCAAGTTCTGTGTTCAACATTGCTTGATATTATGGACAGACAAAGACAGACTAATGGCGAAGTATAATATCTTGAAATCCTAATTCTTTAGAAGAATTTTAAACGCATGTGCAGTTTTTTTTTATTGCGATTAATGCCGAGACGAGCATGCCATTCACCTGACGGTAAACGAGATGACCGCTCATGGACAGTAGCAAGCCAAACACCATGAATTACAAAGCAATGCTTGGCATTCCACTGCGCTCGCCATCCTGAGACAACTGAAGTTTTGTCTCAAAATCATTTCAAGCAACGTTCAGTAAAAAAAAAACAAAGAAACATAATAAATACACCCAACCAATCCTAGTACTTCACGGATCAAAACAAAACACAAGAGAAGCAACTACACAACAATTAAGTAAAATTCCTATGCATTCCCGCAACCAGCGCGCCACGAAATAATTTAATACCAACTGTGCAAGCACAGAAGCAACAATACGGATATCTTTACGACGTACGCACACAGTAAATCGGTAACCACGTGAAACCCAAGAATAAACATTAAAAATTAGATGTACAATACTGGCTGTTTTTATTTATACTATTATAATTGTTTTTGAAGATGTTTGGACATCATATTCGTTCTTAATTTAAATTAGTTAGATTTTTTATCTGTATCTGTATGTGTATTAGCACATATACGTCCCACTGCTGGGCACGGGCCTACTCTACAATCGAGAGAATCGATTGAGAGTGGTTAGGCCATATAGTCCACCACGCTGGCCTAGTGCGGGTTGGCGGACTTACATACCGTAGAAATTCTTTAAAATCGCTACGGTATGCAGGTTTCCTCACGATGTTTTCCTTCACCGTTAAAGTGCGTGGTGATTGACTATCAATACACACATAGCTCCGAAAAGGCAGAGGTGTGCCCTGGGATTTCAACCCGCGACCACCGTGAACATGTAGGCAGCCGCGTCTGGTCTTTATACAATCTTTATACAAATGTACAATGTGGACCTGTTGGGCACGGATAAAAAATAGGAGAGAAGAAGAAGCTACAGTATTAATAATAATAGCTTTAGAATATTGAATGTTCAGAATTAATAGAATATATCAAAATATATTAAATCATGAAGCCGCGGGAAAAGCTAGTAGCGTATAAATATTAAAAATTAGATGCATGGTTCACTGCTTGTTTATATTTAATATCTAATAAACAATGCCGGCTCATAACGTATCGTAATGGGAGAAATTATTGTACGTTTTTCTTTACTTTAGCTATGGTAAGTACATTTCATAAAAAATGTGGCATTCGGTTTATTACCTACATTAATTTTATTCTTGAATTTTAATGTAATTTGATCAGTTTTTATTTAAACACATTCAGTCATTTTTATTAGGAATGCATTTTTTAAGTAAACTATATAATTGCACAAAAAAAGCTTACATTTGATCATTTAACTTTATTATGCGGTTAAGTTATATACCGCGTTCATACCTATTCCAGAAAAATGACACTAACATTAATATTATGAAAGATCGAACCCAGGACCAAACGATTCACAATCCATATACCAGTAAACAATTAAAATAAAAGCAAGAAACTAACTATTTAACAATTCAAATAACCCCAAAAAGCATTGCCATGTCGGTCAAAGTTCTAAAAGTATTGTGGAGACCTCACAGGATTTAAATATGCGCATATTTTTGTTACATTAACATGAATTGCGTAACAAAAGGGTCAAAGTGGTACTGACAAACAGCATGGCATTAAGGGACCTTTACGCAGACAATTACGTAGTTGTGGTCCATTAGGGCCCTTAGAAATAGTTCCTTCGCAAGCTTTATTATAAGTAATGTGTTGACTGCTTTAAAATTTTGGTTACGCGACAGCCTCCGTGAAACGAGAGGCTGCGGGTTCGATCCCCGCACGAGACTAATGTTTGTGTGAACCACAAGTATTTGTCTCGGGTCAGGGTGTTTGTAAGACCGAAAAGTCTCACGTAGTTCCTGATACCTGAAACTGTGTGGGGTCACGACTGTTGGGTGTTATTTATTAATTACTGCTCGGTGGCGTTGTTGTACTAAGCCATCGAAGCGTATTCACAATTCTATTTAAAAATGGAATCAATGACGTCACAAATGTTCAGTATTAAGTACGGTCGTCAGTACCGCATTAGAGGCGCCGTTTCGTCCAAGTAGCACGTGGTAATGTCCCACTGCGCCGCGAGCCACTCGCGTCCGCGGGGATTCCGGACTCTAATGCGCTTACTGCATTATATATACCAATATACTGCTACTATTAAATGTTTAGAAAGGTAATGGCTTTGAAAGATTATTTGTATTTTGTTTGTTTGATACAAAGTCAAGAATGCACTGAGACTGCAAGTTTTAACTTCAAATTAATTTACAGACGCTTAACGAAACATGAAAAGACCGGTAGTGGAACGAGTTGCCAATTCTGTTTCCAATATCTTACTAAGACAAATATTTATTTAATCAACAAATACTTAAACATCAAATGTGCGTGTTGCAGAAATAAGTGACTTAATTGAATTAGGGCATGTCCTTCGTCCTTCAAGTGCGTGGTGGCCTGTTGGTAACGGACCAGACGCGGCTGCCTACATGTTCACGGTGGTCGCGGGTTCAAATCCCAGGGCACACCTCTGACTTTTCGGAGTTATGTGTGTATTGATAGTCAATCACCACGCACTTTAACGGTGAAGGAAAACATCGTGAGGAAACCTGCATACCGTAGCGATTTTAAAAAACTTCTACGGTATGTAAGTCCGCCAACCCGCACTAGGCCAGCGTGGTGGACTATATGGCCTAACCACTCTCAATCGATTCTCTCGATTGTAGAGTAGGCCCGTGCCCTGCAGTGGGACGTATATGGGCTGATATAGATATGTCCTTCGATGCATTTACGAACTAGCACGTATGAATATTTCAGAAAACAAATATGAAGTGAACTGTCTTGCATCAAAACAATATTATAAACAAATATTTGAACAATCAACAAACACCTCAAGATTAATTCTGTGAGTTGCAGAATTGTATGAGACATAATTGAATGTTATGGTCAACTGCAAGAATATATCCTTCGAGACATTATCCCACTGCGGGCGTATCAAGTTTATCAGAAAACAAACATGAAATATATAGTCTCATTTGCAAATTACCTGGAATGGATTCTTCCAAATCGCCTTATATTTGAATCACTATAATGAATAATAAAGAATAAAAAACTGACTGCCTCGTTGGTGTAGTTGTATTACGGTACGGTTACAAAGCTGAGGTCTCGGGTTCGAATCCCGGGTCGGGCAAAGTGATATTAGATTTTTCTATTCATTATCAGCCCGGAGTCAGGAATTTGTGCCCGATATGGCGATAGGCTCGCCCCCTATCACATCGTGGGACTGAACATCCAAGGCGAAATGTGGGTGTCCTAGTGACGCCACTGCCTACCCCTTCGGGGGTAAAGGCGTGAGTTTATGTACGTATGTAAAAAAAAACAAATTTCATAAGGGATGCACTTAACTGGAATATCCTTAAACCGAAAACATATTTTAACACAAACCCTACGGTTTAATTGTGCTCTTTATACGGCAAACTCGGCGCTCATTTGCAGTGGCGTGGGCGAGACAATAAGACGCTTGTAGTTTAAGCGAGGTCAGCCGTTTGTATTGCAATACACGTGTAATGGCGGATTTACTGTTTCGGTTGTATCGCTTTACAACCGCTTACAACCTTATGTGTTTTGTTGAAATTAGATGGATCCGGCTCGAAGGACCAAAAGATTTTCGTTGTTTTTATTTTGTATTTGAAGTATAACATATTTTATTTATTGGGGACAAAAACAGCTGTATGTTACAGTTAAATATTATTTTTTAACATAAATTGAAAATTATAAACATACAACCCACACCATTGTCCACAGATAAACACAGAAATAAAATAAATAAACTAATGAAGGAAAGCAAACAATGTTCAAATAGAGCAAATAATATTCAATAATATGTATAATCCTAGACTTAGAACTGATAAAATGGTTTTTGTTATCGCTTTATTAAAAGACAGAACTTCAATTATACAAGTATTGATTATGGCATGAGCCTTCTCGACCAGAATCGATTGTTTCATAGAAACTCCGACGAGAAATAACAGCTTAGTTGTATTGTTCGTTCAACAAGAAGCTTCTTTTATTTTTATCCTTACATTCTTTTTCATCATCTATTTCCAAAGGGCAACAACACACATATGACTAGCAAGATTTTTAATTATTTTATTTTATTTTTATTATACCGATCCTAGTTGTCTGCAATAAATAGATTAGTGCGCTGTGCTATTAAACCACCATTTTTTTTATCTTATATCGGTGTACAAAAATATTTTCATTAATTAATTACTCCCAATCCCATAAGTGATTCGTTCGCTCATTCACCGCTAATATTAAAAAAACTGTTCAAAGTGAATTCAATCAATACACTCTCAAAGCAACAATAAGCACCCACAAGCACATTATTCCATTCCCGCCATAACAGACTCATCTGATTTTCCAACCAGATACATCAAATGTGGGAGTTTTCAATTCAAATAGTTTGTATCTGATGCGCTCCGCTTGCGATGTTTATCTACAACGAGGTCTAAACAAAGGAGGTTACTGTTAGCAGTGGCAAAAAACTCTTGCGCAATCTGAAGGGAGATGCCGTTAGCTTCGGATTCTGGCTATTGGGCAAAGGCATTTGAATATCGAACATTCTTATCTCGTGTAATAAGGATAGTTTGTTCAAAAATTGTTCTTTGAATTTTTAAATATAGAACGGTTGTATCGCGGACACGAAACTGTTTGAATTTAAAGAGAAAAGCTTTGAATGGGTTTTGAAATTGCGTCTGTATTCTAGTGTTAGCGAGTATGTGTAGCGGGCCGTGAACCGTAACGTCATGAGATCAAATCCGAGAATAATCATTTTGCGATTGAAATATCTTGTACATCTGACTTTCTCGGGAGTTTAATTTGTGCTCTGCATAGCGATAGTCTCATCCTATAATTGGATTAAAAATAAGTTCGACAAACTGTACAATACTAAAAGGTTTAATATTTACTGATAAAAATTACTTCTCATAGTCAAATTAAATTTAAAAGACAAATTATCTACCTTTTCGTTGTTTCCGAAATGAAAATATGTTAAGAATTGTTGACAATATTTTCTTGAAGCGTGGGTGTTTTATTGGACATTATTTTTTGAGCTAAAAGGTTAAACGTCGGCTTATGTTAAAATCTAAGCATTTCACGGAGAAAACGAATATTTTATTTGTTTGTGACTTGTTATATTTAAATATATTTTGCTTAAGCTGGCTTAGGCTCTATTGACAGAAAGGTCAATGGTAAGTTAATGTGACTGTTTTAGAGAATGTCATCAGTTGTTCAAGATTTACTGTATTTTTAACCGACTTCAGAGGAGGTTATTGTAGTATTTAGATTAAAAGATCAACTCGCTCTGGATCATTGTATAGGTCTGAAACTTTAACGTTCTGATGCGTAAAGAAGGTTATTACATTTTTTGTTTCATAATTAACATTCGGTTTAGCTACGACTTTTTGGTCTCACAATCACCCAGACTCGAAACAAATACTAGCGGTTCACATAAAGATGTGTCTCGGTGGGAAGATCGAAGCCGCGGCCTCTCGTTTCACAGCCGGCGTCTAACCAACTGCGCCACGGAGGCTGTCAAAGGCTGTTGTCTAGTCTGTGTATCTAGGTAGGTATGTAAAGTCTACCAATTGAACTAAACCGGCTTGGTAGAATTAAAGGTCATGTAAGGCAGCCAACTGTCAAATTTTAAGTCAAATCGTTCTCCATAATGGTAGATAAAATAATGTCGCTGACTTTAAGTTTTGCGATAAGGACAAGTAGATTTTACCAAGCCTACAAAAAACTGTGAAATAAATAAATAAATACACCCAACAGTCACATACATAGTCCTGACCCCACACTATGATGGAGTCTTGTGTCGGGGTTATCAGAAGCTACGAGAGACTTTTCGGTCTCACAAACTCCCAGACCGAAACAAATACCTGTGGATCGCACAAATATTTGTTTCCGTGCGGGGATCGAACCCGCGGCCTCTCGTTTCACAGCCGGCGTCTAACCAACTGCACCACGGAGGCTGTCGAATAGTAACAATAATAGTAACATAAAGCGGAAAATCCAATATACTTAAACAAATTTAATTACTTAGCAATTTAAGACTATGACGCAAGTTTCGGATTCCAAATCAAGTCAAACATTTGCACAATTGGCAAACATTAGCTCAACACTGTGGGACGATTGCTCGATCAATAGCGCAAGTATTTAGCAATATCAGTGTAATTTAATTATTTTTTGTTATGTTGGCGGAGAATTGTTGATGGATGACGTCAGTGTAAAAACTGGAAGTTAGTACAAGATATTCTTCTATTCTTCTAACTGCCTTGACGTCATAGGCACTTGATAAAGTCATAATTTTTCAATATTGCCTGATAATGCCATTTATAATTTTACAATATTCATATAATGTTTGTCGATGCAGAAACTTGTAGAGTTTTAGTTCTGCAAATAAAAGTCTTGCTTTGTAATTCAATTAGTTTAACAATTGCATTATTAGTTTACTTTGGACTCCATGCCTCTCCTTCACTGTCAAATCACTACAAAATTATTGACAGCCCACTTGAAGTAAATAAATGACACTCCATGCATACGTCAGTAATAATATCACCGTTCAAATGTCATGTCGTCTAATCGCCGTAATTTTGAACGTGTTGTATGGCCAATGGATTAAGTGGAAAAATAAAATATATGAATATTTTTCTGCAAAGTTCTTTAGATAATTTCTTGATAATTAATTAGAATTTGCTTTATGTAACAAATGTTACGTTTTATTATTAGCCCCTAAAATAAATTTTAGTGGAATTAAAATGCGCAATTTTTTTTTTATTTTTCCTTTTTAAGTAATTCGTGCTTATTCCAAGCTGTCACAATTCATACTGGATGTAGGCAAAAAAAGCTGGCCCGGCACCGCCATTTTTGTCTACGTTTTTGAAGTACCAGCGCTGCCTCTATATTAAATATACTCTAAGATTCTATGACATATTATATTCACAGTGGTTATGACTATGGCCGTAGTGTATATTGAACCTCGCCCAATGGGCTTACACAATGACCGGCACAGTTAGACGAGAAAAATGGACGCATGACCTTAGTCGAAGTACAAATGTCGCGCAAAGTAGTAACGGGTATTGCATGTATTGTGTTTTACGAAGTGACAAATACCAGCTGTTTATAAAATACTAGCGACTCAGCCCGGTTTCGCCCGGGTGTACATAGATTATCAGTCCAGTCCACATCACCAACATACATTATAGTTTTCGCAGAGCATGCGATGAAAGATATTTTATAGGCACTTTTTACACCTTGGGTAACATTACTGTAGTTTTAGTAGGGATCCATATTTTTTTCTTGCAATTAAAATAACCTATATTAATGAGTGATAATGTAGCATTCAAATGGTGAAAGAATTTTTAAAATCGGTCAGGTACTTTTTGAGCCAATTCGGTACAAACATATATACAAATCTTTTCTCTTTATAATATTAGTATAGATATAAGAGAAAAAAAAAGAGTGGTTACACAATGGTAAAAAGTCGTCGCTTCCATGCACTCCTGTATTAAGTATTAAGAGACCTTGAAGTTAGGTTATTTATATGCGTTGGAATATTGGAAAATTCTTGTTTATCAAATTATTATAATATGTTAAAACTTCTTACAGTTTTAGCGATGCTGATATTAGGTATATTAGTATCATTTTTACTTTCATATTTTAAAACATTCACTAAAATTGGTTAATCGATAAAACATGGGTAAGTAATCGCTGAATTCAAAGCACTGAAATTCAAATAAAGTTTATATAGAAGAAAAATAAATAAATATGTAACGTAATGTCACATTGTGTTGTTATCAACACATCATAATTTATAATAAATTGTGCGCGATATGAATGAGAAATATCATATTAGGTTAAGCTCAAACGATCATTTAGAACTGATTCACACGGGAGTTAGATCAATTCGGTACGGATAGTTGGGCTTGACAGTGATTGAAGAACGGTCCGTATGACCTTACTTAAAGCACGGCGCGGAGTGTCCTTTAGCATAAAGATGGTGTATAAATAACTCAAGTGTGAGGAAAAATGCTGGGCATCTGTTTATCTCTCATGTCTTTAGGATTCGCACAGAGGGTCAGGTTGGATTGACAAAAGAATTGACGGTAAAAATTAATGTAGTAAAGTTTATTTTAATAAAAAGAATCCAATTACTGGCCACCCCTCACGACCATTAGTTTACAAATAATCTTTAAAATGCCATCGAACCAAACTTTTTTAGACAACTTGGAGACCTCCAAGTCGTCTAAAAGACTTAACAATACAAACAATTAAGCTATGAATAAGTATTGCCCAATATAGGGATTTTTTGTTATCGCCTACGCAGGGAAATATCCTTACGGCTACCCTGATAGTAGGCGGTCACCGCTGCTCACCGACCTTCGCAATGCCAGGGGTCCAGCACTACCAGATCATTGTCCACCGTAAGGAAAGTACTCTCTATAATCCTCGCTTGAAGGAGGGATTGCCATGAAATCATATTGGGCCTTTAAAAGAACATCTTAATTATACCCCGTCCGTAAAATTAGCAGGCTTTCGATACATTATCAGTTTAAACATTTGCAAGCGGCTGTCTTTTGTTTTCTTTTTTTGCATATTAATCGAAATCTATACTTTAATATTATAATTGCACAAAAGAACAGTCATAACGATATGAACATGAAAGCTCTCGATTTCCGCCTCAGATATAATGTATGAAAGAGGCTTTATATCGGTGCGAGAAGTGAAAGGGAAAAAAAAGAATAATATTGATTTTCTTTGTAGCGAATAGTAATGTGTGTATTTAATATTCTTGATAGCGTACGTAGCGCAGTGGGTAAGAAGCCAACTATGAAACGAGTTGGTTCGAGTTTAACTTCTATAATAGTAAAAAATGCGATCTAGAAACAATTTTTTTAGGTCTAGGTGTTGTAATACCGAAAAATCTCGTAATTTCAGATATCCACGATACAACACTTGTATCTTTGTTGAATTCTCTTTCTATGAAGTAATATCTATAGAGAGATTAATGTAATGTGTTTATTGGTCGTGTGTTTATTCATAATACTATGCAATGCATAGCCCGTATACTTCCCACTCCAAGACACGGGCCTCTTCGATTGAGAGATCATAGTCATAGTCCATACTGACATATTGCAGTTCAGTATGCAATATTAATAAAGTTTCCATCAATAAATATGGAACGTGTACGGCCAGCCTAAAGGACTCGAAGGCGCGCCGCGTGTTGATTGATCGCGTGATTTTATCGCATCGCAGTATAAATATTGTGAACCTTGAACTTAAGTAGCTTTTAACTTAAACGCGGCGACGAATTTGACTATAAAATAATTCACAATTATTTATCTTGTCTAAACGTCACTGTTGTGAAGATAAAATTCCTTTTAATTTATGTAGTGGTAATTTAAATTCAATATTGGTAAACGAGAATTGTCGATGCCGAGCTTGCAGGCTGACGTACAAAATAATTGAAGCCTTATAGGTAATTGGTGTTTTCATACATACAGTTTTTATGAATAAATACAACCAACAGTCACATACATGGTCCTGACCGTGGTGTCAGGACTGTTAGTGTGGACTAAGATCGAGTCTTGTGTCGTGGGTATAAGTACAAGAGACTTTTCGGTCTCACAAAAAATAAACATACACATAAATACACGCCTTTTTTCGCAGAGGCAGGCAGAGGTGCTACCAGGACACCCACGTTTCGCCTTTTATGTGTTAGACTGCTTGTGTGGTAGTTGTACTACGGTACAATTACAAAGCGGTTTCGGGCTTGAGACCCGAGTCGGGAAAAGTGATATTGGATTTTTCTATTCACTATCAGCCTGGAGTCAGGAATTTGAACCCGAAATGGCGATAGGCTCGCCCCCTATCACAAACTTGGTATTAAGTTTGTGAAATAGTTAATGTATTTCAATTGGTAATTTTATGCTAATATTTTATTCTACGAGTATTATTATTAATTTTAGTACCCTTTTATTTTCGATATTATTTATTTTTCTATACTATATTGTGTTGATATGTACGCCTGCAAAGGCTTTTAACATAGAACAATACAAAAATTATATACTTTTCAGTGATGAAACAATGACATAAATAAAATAAATATTGCAATACAGTTACTTTGTTCCATAAAAATAGGTTTCAAAGCACAACAGCTCTCAGATAAAACATGTATAAAACATACATGTTAAACAAAATGTCAATACAGACAATACGAAGCTAAAATAAGCACAGTAGGGACGTGTTAGTTGCGTAAACATGGCTGTATGTTCATTAGTGAATGGAGATAAAACAAGCCTTTAATTTGTACTTCAAACCAAGCCTGCGTTTTACATTTTCATTAATATGTAATCTGTGTTATGGTAAGTTCACGTAATACTGGTGTAATTGCTTATAGATTGTATCCTGGGGTATTGCGATTTGTTAAACATAGGTCATGAAAGAAACAGGTCTGATAAGTAAAACCATACAGAATTGTGTTTCTCTCACCAAACAGCAGTGGAAATGCACAGATGTGTTAAGGTTTGAAGGACATTGTAGTCAGAGTAACTACTGGATATAATAAGACTTAACATCTTATGGCTCAGGAAGGCAGGTGCAGTGGAATGTTAAGCGTTGCTTTGTAATTCATTGTGTTGTTTGGCTTTTCTACTGTCCAAGAGCGGCTGTATCGCTTACTATCAAGGAATGGCATGCTCGTCTCGCCATTCATTACAACAATGTCCTTCAAACCAGAATACAACAGTGTTCCACAACGGATTTGTTCTTTCAATAGTCTAATATACCCAGGAAATACCTTAAGTCATGTCTATTACAATGGCAATGATTTACCCACTCAAGTCAATCTTGACGCATAACAATTGACCTGGAGGAGACATTTTGACATCTCAGCAAACATGACCCGGCGCTTTTTAAATTTCCTCAACACCAGTGCAAACAAATTAGATTTAATTTTATTTAAGTGTTTGCCATGTTGACTTTTGAATTAAGAAAGTATTTGTAATGAGCTGAGATCTCGTAACGAATTTTAGCATAGGAATCGCTTATGGTAAGTTAATTATGGTAGATAGTCACTGCTATTTAAAGACACCCACAGGATGGTTCCTAAAATGATTTTGTAAGATAATTATTGATAGGCCATCATGAGAGATACAATATTATTAGATCTTTGAGAAGTCATAGGTACTGCCTGCGGACAATCTGGAATCTTTAGATTATTTTCGGCAAAATGCAGGAAAATTGGGACGAAAATTTCGCGTCATTAGTCGTGTGGTTGCGAGACTGTGACAAGGTCTGGGTTGGATTCTCGAATCAAGCAATTTCTTTAATATGGGAGGAAAACTCCCATAAACAGGAACTCTCACTACGAAAGCAAAGCTCAGTAATGCCACAAGTGACACCACTGCCTCCCTTTCCAGTACACACGCCTGCATGTATTTAAAAGTGTTAGTTAATAACAAAGAAGAAACTAGGTGACCATTACTCATAATTTTCTGATTAAACAGTCCGTGCTTCAATGATACTTTGTGTGAGTTACATCAAGAGCTTACTATGTTACATGTAGGTCATCGTTTTACATACATTACAGGGTCGATAAGGGCTTACTTTATTCTTAAAATATTTATTCCTAACGTCTCATTGTGCGTGACAAATCTATTATTGGGTGTTGACTGAAACGTCTCTCGTTCTGATACCCACATCACAAGACTTGTATCTTTATCAGCCCGTATGCGTTCCATTGCAGAGCACGGGCCTCCTCTCCTTTTGATTGAAGAATCGAGAGTATGATTGAGAGGGGTTCGGCCTTATAGTTACCACGCTGGCCTAGTGCGGGCTGGCGGACTTTACAGGCCATAGAAATTTTTACATATCGCTATGATATGCAGGTTTCCTCCCGATGTTTTCCTTCACAGTTATAGCGCGTGGTGATTGACTATCAATACACACATGACTCCGAAAAGTCACAGATGTGCCCTGGGATTTGAACCCGCGACCACCGTGAACATGTTGGCAGCCGGGTCGGGTTCGTTACCAACATACCACCACTCACACACATACGTTCTCAATAATGAAATATTATTGTTTTATCATACATAAACAAAAAAAATACTTGAATGTATATTGTAAACAATACAAGTCTTCAACACGAATGTATAAAGAATGTCATACAACATAACAATATAGTCGGCGCAACCATTTCCGATCGCCATTCAGACCACGCACGCATTCTTTTGCTACACGCTTTTTAGCGGCCGATCTAGAGAGAGAAAGATATACTAGATAATGTCACACACACACACACACACACACACACACATGCAGACACATACATACATACACACACACATCAACAACAGGCAGTTTACGATGCGAGCGTACTGAGTATTTGCTCCGAAAATCTTGTTTCTAAAAGCTTTGATTTAATATATAATTTACATATCTATCGCTTCGACTTAGTATTAGGTTAATTTCAAGTACAAATTATTCGTTGCATTGTATTGTGTTATTCTAATCAAAGTAGATGTTGTTTATACGAAGTCAAACTGATTACAGTTGCTTTTTTATTTCTTCAACATACAGGGTATATCAAGACCGCGACCGAAAACGAAGCCAGGTGGTAGTATTAGTGACTTCAGACACAATGCAATGAAAAATTTCGCAAAAAAAATCGTCAACCTTTTTTTGCTAATTTTTTACTTATCGTCGTATTTGGGTGATAAATACATAGTTTTTCTAAAATAATGATAGACATCTTTTTATTTTTTAAGACGCAATGGTACGATAGGGTTTAAATTACTATTTTCGCAATAACTAGGTATTTACTACCCAAAAACAATGATTTTCAAAAAACTGCAAAAAAAAAATCTGTCGCTTATTTTGCGAATTTTTTATTTGCATTGTGTCTGTAACCACTAAAGCTACCACCCAGCTTCGTTTTCGGTCGCAGTCTTGATATACCCTGTATATCATTGAAGAGATTGCTCATTTCTATATCGATATATGAGACGTGTCTTATGTTATGGCGGGAATAATATTATATTCTAGTAAATATTTTTTTTTAGAAAGTGTCTCGTGAAGTGCAGCATAGCTTAGCTCGCTTTAAAAATCGGACTTAGGACCTTACATTTCACAATCCATACACTATTGGCCTTATTCATAGACAAATTTAAAACTTATTTTAGTTATCAAATGTTTTGTCTTCTTCCCTCAAGCTGAACTTAAAAATCAATCGAAACGGACCAAACATTCGATCTGTGAATAATGCCGTATATCTATATACAAAAAAGGCCACTAAACCTAATAAAAACAATATCCCACACATTCATCCCGACCCACATGCGAAGTGGCAACAGATGCGATTCATGGCTCTTATTGAGATCACCTACTTACGATCATTAAACCTCTTTAGTACCACTGAATGACCCGTCACACTTCTGCGAATTGAGGACCCAAATCGGTGACTGTTATGTTGTTATGGAATAGTTCATTTCCTGGGACTTTGTGGGCTAATTGAATCGGTATGAAGCTAATCATTTAAAATGTTACTAATATTATAAATGCGAATATTGGTACTACGGTATGATTACGAACCTGAGGTCGCGGGTTCGAATAGCGGGTCGGGCAAAGTGATATTGAGTTTTTCTTATCACCCCGGAGTTAGGAATTTGTGCCCGATATGGCGATAGGCTTGCCCATTATCACATCATGGGACGGAACATACAAGGCGAAATGTGGGTGTCCTGGTGGCGCCTCTGCCTACCCCTTCTGGGATAAAGGCGTGAGTTTATGTATGTATGTACGTATTCGAATATGGGTTGTTTGTATGTTTGTTATTTTCTAACGGTTTACCTGCCCAATCGGTCATCATGAAATTTTGACAACGTTGAAATAAAACGAATTATTAACTTAAATCAAAATAATTAATTTGTATGACGAAAAATACCTATAACGTTATCAGGGGTATAAAAAACACAGACTAGTTTTCATCCAGAGAAATGTGCTGTTTCTGAAGAATAGAAAAATAACGTTTCATTTTTACATTAACGACCTATTTCTACTACCAAAATTGATTGACAAAACCTTTATTAAAGTGAGCGAAGCCGCGGGCAAAATTTAGTTTTTATTTAATGTCCATCCTAGTCTCCCACGTCCATTCTATTTCAAGTTGAAAAGCACTGCTTGAACTGGATTCAAATGTATAAAAACTGACGTCACATTGTTCGCTGCAATATGGATGATGACGTCATTCACACAATGCGAGGGACGCTCAATATTTGCTTAGAAGTATCTCTTTCAGCACAGTCCTTAGATTAAAAAAAAAAAAAAAATTATAGTGGCCGTTTAGACTGTTATAAAAAAAATGACTGCCTCGGTGGCGCGGTTATATTATGGTACGATTACATACGATATGGGTGTGCTGGTATCACCTCTGCCTATCCCTTCTGGGAAAAAGGAATATGTCTCACAATACTCTCCGGTAAAACCTTGTTGTATATTTAAAATAATATTATATTATGTTACATACCTACAAGTACACTATAGACTGACCTTTCCTTTTTCCTTCCCTTATGCCCATCCCAAGGTAATCGGTAAGAGACTGCCTCCAGCGATACGACGGCCTTTCGTACTATATTGTTTTATTTTTTAAATTATTGTTAACATTTATTTGGTGTATTAGCCTTTATACTATTACGGGACTCATCAACAATCGAGTGCTTGATAGAGTTAAAACTATTGTAGATAAACTTCAAGGAGCACAAAAATTAAGAATTCCCTTGGGACACATTTTGCTCGGGATCAAGGCAATCGTCAAATGAAAGACGCATTAGAAATTCACACTAAGCAAAGCGATGTGACGTTACAACACAGTAAATGGGCTTTGATGACGTCATGCGGTGTCAAGGGACCGCACCGTGCAGACCAACTAGACAACCCGTCTCTGTTCGTAGTTGTTTTGAATTGGTAAAATTTCGGGACGAGAGCAATGAGTTCTGTGTTTTGATTTAAAAATAACATTTTTATTATTCGTCTATAAAGAGTGTGTGTGTTGTGACTTGTGAGGGACATCGGACATAGGATTTGAATTATGAATAATCCGAAAACTGCTGTTATTAGATTTCAAGATATAGCTTTAACCTATTTATTGTTTTTAAATTATCTCAGGAAAAGCCTTATTTTATTAAGCTTCCACACCCAATACAAATATACTTTCAATTTAATTTAATGAAATATGTAATGAGACGAATAAATGAGATTTGTAAGACACTCTTACATAATATCCTATATGGAAATCATTTCCAACATTTGCAACACGTTCACTTTAGCAGGCAATTTTACGCTTCAAATACCATAAGGGCCAAGTCAATTACGATCAATATCGCAACATTTTACTCACAGTCCGTAAATGAAACCAAAAATGTTCACTTAATATTTAATAATAATTCTCAGACTAAACAGGTGCCGAATCTATTTGACCTCATAACGTATCCGACCACAGTTACCACAAATGGTCTAAGACCGGCAAAAGCCATTACGAAACACCGTAGGCGTCCGCCAGATGGCGTGATGACGAAATGTCATTGTTGCTGCATTTTTGTTTTTGGAATGCACTGCCGCCATTTTTGTCGGCCTGTTTTGACAGCTGTCACTCTTGACGTAATCTTATGTCATTATTGGGTATGATTGGCGTTTTATTGATGTTATAATTATTATGATATCAAATGGGTGATTTATTAATCCTCAATATAGCTCTATTGATATTTAGAAAGTGTTATGTTGTAATACGTTTTTAATCGATTTCGTTATTTGATAAAACGTATTTTATCAAAACAAATATTTATTGTGTTTTGAATAAGATTGGCATTGAAATAAAAAATGGTTAACAATATGCAGACACAATCGACGCAATATTTTATTTTCCATCTTGGTGGCCCGACGGACCAAAGCTTAAGCACTTCGGTCAAACGACGTGAGATCTTCGCTTAGCGATCGACTATCCATCCATCTTCCGAGTAAAAAGAAATGACCTGCCATACACAAATGTTTCGAGTCAATTCACATTGACTAAAAAAATAAAAAACAAAAAAGGAACTGCAATTACAGCAAGCAAAAAAAATAAAACGCAACATCGTTACAGCCGGCGACTGCATCAAACGGCCAGATATCTCAATATGAACGCATTCATAAATGGAATACATGATTTTTCATGTTCCAATATAAAAAAAAATTAACAACGTTGTCGATTCCACGCGCCAACTTTTTAATTCCCGTTTCAAAAACATTTCAAAACACGAACACAAAACTGCGTATACTTGGAATTGAAAAAAAAAACGCGTGGAACGGCCGTTGAGTTCAAAACGAACACATGCAAAATAATTCAAAACAAGCCGATGAAGTCGAAAGTTAACAAATTTTTGTAACTGGATTACGGGTTGCATATTAGATATAAAAATCGTTGCGTATTTCTATCGGAATTTCAAGCATTAGGACTGTGGATTCCCACAGTAGAGCTTATGACTATATGAACCTATGTATACACATAAATATTATAGTTTCGTAAAATAAATTCTTTTGAAAGCCATAGCTTGGTGAGGTTACATTATCTGCCTACTATCTTATTATTCTCACAAATATAAAACAAAATGTGATAGGACTGTAACAAACCTCTCTCCTTCTTTCTTCATCTAAAGGAAGTCCACTGCTAAACATAGGCATAATACACTTTAGTTGATATATTTTTTTAAAAATATGATTCCTTTTTTTACATATATACATACATACACACATGGACTCACGCCTTTATCCCAGAAGGGCAGTAGACAGAGTCGCCACCAGGACACCCACATTTCGTCTTGTATGTTCCGTCCCATGATGTGATAGGGGGCGAGCCTATCGCCATATCGGGCAACAATTCCTGACTTCTGGCTGACAATTGATAGAAAAACCCAATATCATTTTGCCAGACCCGGGATTCGGACCCGAGACATCAGCTTTGTAGTCGTACCGTAGTGCAACTACGCCACCGAGGCAGTCTTCTTTTACAATACTGTATTAATAAGTTAAATACAGATACTCAAACCTATATCAAAATTTGATAAATAATCAAAACCGTATTCCACCGGGAAGACGTGACCTAAAGCCAGGATCGCGACAGTAAACCGAGAATAACCGAAGTCATAAATCACGAGCAATGCGCTGTTGCCAGTTGGCGAGCATAAAAGGTAATTGAAAGGGTAACCACGGGAAAGCAATAAAAATTAAGAAAGCAACCCGAGATGCAACAAGGTGTTTTATTGAGTCAATTTCTCGCACATTACTCCAACGTGCTTGCAATGTTGGACAAACAAGCGAGTACATTGCTGTGTTGCCAGTGATGGACAAAGAAATAAACCTACTTTTGGTTTTTGCATAATAAACTCACGTCTTTTCCCAGAAGGGTAGGCAGAGATGCTACCAGGATACCTACGTTTCGACTTGCGTGTACCGTACTACGATGTTTTTTCCCAAAAAGACAAAACATTCGATAACTAATATGAATTTAAAATTTGTCTATAAATAAGGCCGAAGGTCCTTTTATCATTAATACCTTAAATTAAAACAGAATTTTCCACAAAGCTTTCTCTCCTACATACCTTAATTTTATGTTAAGCGAAATACCACAAAATTGTACTTCAATGAAATTGATGCCCGAAATACCGTTTTAGATCGAATTCTGTAACATATGCAATAAACTTGCTTAGGTGTTCAAACAGCGTTTTTACGGTCAATGGAAATTAGAAAATGTATTAAAAACTTTGCTTTCAATGGAATTAATGGAAATAGGTTTAAAATGGCAGGTTTAAGACATCGTTGCATTGTAATTGTTTACATTAAAGCTGTAATTGGTGTGGGTGAATTCATTCTAGTGAAAGTAATGGAGCAGTAACAAGAAATTTAGGTATTTTGGGTTAATTACATGTATTGTTTATTATTATTGAAAACCATTATGGCATAGTAAATGTAATAAGAAGCCCCGGTATGATGCGCAAAGACGAATCTTCACAATAACTAAAATTTTGTAGTCTAGATGTGGCTAAATTCACCAATAAAGGTAACTTTACCGTCGATAACCGTCATCTTCCTCCTTAAATTCTATGTCGGTTTACTACACATATTCCATTAGCATCCACTGTTACTCGAAAATTAGGTTTTTTAATCCACGTTACTAACACAATATAGCTAGTTGTTCCTAGAACTTCGCTATTAACCCATACAGCATACAGTAAAGTGATTAGCTTATGATCATAATGATCAGTTCCATTAGTTGTAGGAATACGAGTGCACACAACGGTTGAAACCACAGACATGAAACCAAATAGATGGCGCGAATCCCTTCAAATGTATGAAAATTGAGGCCCAGATGCATAAAATAACTATGACGACAATTTTATGGCCTCGGCACACGTAATGATGTAACTGTGCAAGTCTGAGTTTGCACCAGTATACTGGAACGTGTGTGGGCAAATAACTGCGCAAACTTCGTCCTATTTTCGATTCTAGACTGGTGCAAACTCGCAATTGCGCAAACGCACTTGAACCTATGTGGCGGCCATTAATTTTGACAATGTTTTCGCCATACATTTCAGCTTGAAAATGTATGGGATTGACATTTTCAAATTCCATGTTATGGGTAAAGTCATTTAGTGTAACTGGGTTTCAATTTTTCGCTATCTACTCTGGCACTACAACAAAAGTTTAGTTATGAAATATTTTATTAGAACTTATAATTTAACTATGCTTTGAGAGACCTGATAATCGTATATTAATTGCATTAAACAATGTATGAAAAGGAGCGCCATTGAACAAAACCTCGATGAATATAGTAAACCCAGCATTTGACACGTGAAACTTACTTGCGACATCTATTCAGCTCTATCTGTGGTTGCAACTACACTTGGTGGCCCCAACTCATTACCTTTTTGCATCGCACCTACTTTTACCATTAAATAAAAAGGTAAGAAAGAAATAG
This sequence comes from Deilephila elpenor, assembly GCA_949752805.1. NCBI lineage: Eukaryota > Metazoa > Arthropoda > Insecta > Lepidoptera > Sphingidae > Deilephila > Deilephila elpenor. The sequence continues at coordinate 3,083,855 of OX457116.1, forward strand.
AAAAAAAGGGCCGGAAAGCGGAAGCGACGTTTCTTCGAACGCATCGGGAAGCCCAGTAGTATGTTAATGACGTTTGAAAAACAACGCGTTAACAGCTAATGAATTCTTGTAGATTTACAAAAAATAGCTGATGACATATTTTCTTCTGTATTCCGTGTTACATCGGATAAAGATGTATACTGTTTTTTATTTACGAGCTGTTTTTAGTAACTCACTATACTGGTATGAGTGTGGTTTTTGAATGTGTAATATGAAGATATTTAATATTAATTTCATTCATCATACCAAATTAGTTTACTACATACAGGATTCTACTCCTGATCCTTTTGTAACTTATATTTTCTATCTACAATTCCATGGGTTATTTGGGACTAAAATACAGGCGTGAGCGTTTATTCTATAACCTGCGTTATATATTAATCTCCTTGACACTAACACTGCTCTAGTAGTGATGCAGAACCCTCTGGATGTGAAACACGTGGCTTATTTAGTTTCTAATGAGGTCGGATGTCTGCCATACTGTCTATTATTAGACTAGAATTAATATTTACACGTGTGTCTGCTATATTATTACGTAGTTCGCAAGACCCCAGGCGTGATGACGTCAGAACTACTATACAGTAACCACATTTTAAAAATGGAATGAATGATGGTAGGAAAATTTTACAAAAGTAATTGATTGTATTGGGTCTTCCTTTATCCTAAATCTTTCTGGGATTGCAATTTATTCGATGCGTCTATTACGAGATCGTCGTTTATAATTTAACGATCAGTTGCTTGACTGACGGCAAACCTTCGGTATAAGCGTAAAATACGTAATATAATTTCTTTATTTAATTGTGTTACTTTCATCTTCAAAAGTCTATTATACCTCTAGGATCTATCAGGTGGTCTATTTGCTTCAGCGCTCTCTTGCACTAAAATATATAGGTCAACGTTTACTTTATTACATTTGGCATATTCTAGCAGTGTACCAATATTGGAATCAGCTACGTCAACAAAGGAAACATTTCAGTGAGGCGCATGTCAAACCGGACTGACCTCATGCCCCGTGTTCGATATCAAGAACTTGTATGTATTCTAAGCGAATTGTGCGAGCGTGATATGGTTATTGGATTCTACGTCATCGTACATTTTGCTTACGGTTTGTTGGCCAATATATGTACCAATGATTGTGGCCAATACATATGCAAAATATTCAACCTCTGTAACGCAGTTGGTTATCCTGCACTGAGACAAACGTTTGTGTGAACTGCCAGTATTAGTTTCGGAGCTGGATGACAGCGATCCGAGATTTGGTATCTTAAGGTAAAGGACTATCGCCCGAATACTGGAACGACATTCAAATAATAAGTTGCTCTTAACAGCGCACGGCTCACTTAGCCAGTACATTTAATCGGGATTAACGTCGTTAAGCGCAAGTTATATTTAAGTTGCGTTCCAGTATTTGGGCGTATATGTGATTGTTGAGTGTACTTATTATTGTAAGAAGGAAGTTAGTTTCGTCGTTTTTTGAAAATTAATTGTTTGTTGGTTTACAAGTTAACGCGAATTGTGTCGTTTTTTTTGTCAAAAATCGAAGTTTTGGCAAGTTGTGGGTGGAATGAAGGCTGTCACATAAAAATTTTGGTCATTCGCTTCGCCATTCCATTGGCACACATCTGGGCTAATGTGGAAAGGTACTGTTTTGCATGCAACAATTGCGTTAGCATGCTATTGCTTGTTGCCAAAAAGTTCAAGACCCTACGTGCCCCGAGGCACGTAGATCATTTGGTAGAAAAGGGTAATACTTGCGAAATGAAGTCCGAAGTAATGCTTGAATCAAGTGTAACTAACATGGATTTAAAATTATAGGAGTATCATTCAAAAAAGTAACGTCTCGTATCTTCGTCCGCGCTAATGAAGTAACCTATCGCGGAAAAAAAATCGTTGTTGTAGAAGTTAAAGAAATAAAGGTCACTTCTGAGGACGGGAGTCCTCTATAACCAAGAGTTCCACCAGAGGAGTTAGGTCATAATCCATAAATCTGCCCTCTGAACCTGATTTTTATCAACCATCGACTCCTAATTATTCTTAGACGTAATAGTATTAATAGTTTATTTTTAAAACATGGTCATTTTAGAATCTATACAAAGTCTCCAGCTTCACGAGCTTTGTGTTTATTATGTAACTCGATATTACTCGATAAAATTGAACTTAAAGACAATAAAATATCGGAATCCGGATAATCACCCGAAGATAATTCGAACGACAAAAAGTTTTATGACATCGTCAAATTGGACACAGCGCGGGGTCGCGTGTTTCGTAACACAACTCCCGATGTATCAATTATCTGAACACTGAATGTCTCTATTCGCATCTACGTGTTAACGAGACGCTGTGACGTAATAAGCGGGCCGAGGCAGGGGCGGAAGCGATTTGGTTCTTTAGATATTTATTGTTGATCAAAATAACAGTGTTTGTGTAATGGTTGTAAAAATGTTATCGAGGGAAATGGGTTGTTAAATATTTATTTCCGTACAGTTAACAAGGTGAGGAAATTAGCAAATTAATCTAAATGTACATTTTAACCAAAACATTACCAATTTCCTAGAAAAACACTTGTAAAACCTACTCATCAAGTAATTAAAGTAGTAAAACAATATTTAATACTTACAGTATTAACTTAGAAATAATAACAACACTTGTGGTTTATAATACCTTTGTGCCTTACCGCATAAAGTCGAGCAACAATGCTCATTACCCAGGTAATGTTTACCTCGTTTCTTCTTCATTGCTGTAACATGTCCTTAAAAGTAAAGATTAAAAAGTTCTTATATATTTTTTTACTTTCCTTTCAACACAGTCGGTCATACTGAAATCTAAAGTATACGTAATGATATTTCTGTCTATAAAAATCATACGTATCAAAACCTCCAAATTCTTGTTAATTGTACGGTGGATAAAAATGTGCTATGTAGTTGGAGGCGCGTTGAGGCAGAAGTGTTAAAACAGTTACCGCGATTGTGCCGCGTCTAATTCACGGCTCGTATGAGGCCCGACGAACATACCTTCAGCTAACGGCATGGACTGTCTTGGTTGCTATGACAACCAGGGTTTTTTGAAGCGTTTTATGAGGATATTGGATAATGTTCTAAGTATTTGGAGGCGCGTTGAGGTAGAAGTTAAAATCATTTTATAAGACGTTTTAGTCAAGGACCTAAGGTTTCCTAAGCGCATTCTTGATGCTTAATACTACATACATACATACATACATAAACTCACGCCTTTATCCCCGAAGGGGTAGGCAGAGGCGCCACCAGGACACCCACATTTCGCCTTGTATGTTCCGTCCCATGATGTGATAGGGTGCGAGCCTATCGCCATATCGGGCACAAATTCCTGACTCCGGGCTGATAATGAATAGAAAAATCCAATACCACTTTGCCCGACCCGGGACTCGAACCCGAGACCTCAGCTTTGTAGCCGTACCGTAATACAACTACGCCACCGAGGCAGTAGCAGCCTAAATTGGTAGCCATAATTATATTTTAAGCGGTATAAAGAGCTAATTTAACATTTTTATTAGCACCAACACCATTAAAAATTACCTAGGTATCGTTAAGAGGCCACTTTACTATTAAAAATGAGAATCTAAACAACAAAAGTACATTTAACATCCAATATACAATCTGTTCCCACGATCCTAATACGATTCAAAGCGTCCGTACAACTATCTTGAGACTAAACTCAACTCTAATTCATATCTCCGACTTGAGAGCTAGGTGCCCTGCAAACATCTTGACCTAACGGACAGTGTGAGAACAGGGGTCATTGGTGAGGTCACGTGACAAATGCTAGCTTGAGTGGGACTTAAAGGGATATTATCATTAATGATTCTTGAATAGCGAATGGAGCAGATAATATTGGTAAAGATTTGTTTGTAAGGCGGTAAATAAAAATTTTGCTAAATAAATTAAATATGTAGATGAGAACTTCTTCTATTAAATAATCTTAAAGAGATGTAGTATAAAATTCCCTGATAACACTCGATTTCTTATATTTCCATTAAATTAATTCGCGTTCGGATAAAGTTGTTTCAAACAGTGTGCTACAGTGTGTTAAATAATATAAAAGTCATAAGCTATCTTAATCCAAATATTCAAAAAATATTGTCTCAATAGTGGGCCAAGCGGCCGCCGTGGAGATTAATTGGAGAAGCATATATTCAGCAGTTGACCTCCTGTAGATGATGATAATAATGATCAATGGTTTCGTGATTCATAAAAATTTGGTGCCCCGTTTGTTTCTTCGCCATGTTTTTAAGAAAGAAATAATAATACATTTACGAAATGTTTTCCTAATGCTGTGTTAATGTATTTTGCATGACGATAAACGGAATTCAAAACATGCATAAATGTGCATTGATGCATCAACTTGGTATTTATTTACAAAACACCATTCAAATTGGTCCAGCAGTTTTACAAACATAAACAAACTCTTGTTACAAACACAATAATTACTGTTAATCATTAACGATACCCATTAGCCTAATTTACTTCAATAAAGTAATTTGTTGTTTGAACTTGAAACACAAAACATTGTACAGAAATTATTAATACATTTTAATTATGATAAGTAGTAATAACTTAATAAAGGTGTTTAAAGTAAGGTTGAGGATTTTTATGAATGTCAAAAAAGATTTTATGTGATTTAAATTGTAGTGCTGTTTTTAAACCTATTATTTTATAAATTAATATTATGTCTTGTATATCTATTTTAATTGTTAGAGATAAAATTGACAGGGATAAAACAAAGCTAATAAAAACCATAAAAAAATTAAATTACGGGACAAATTTATTTAAGTAAATATAAGAAAATTAAAAAACAGACAAAAAGTTCAACACAAAACCTTAATTTACATTACATAACCAGTACTTAAAACGCAATTTCGTAATCATTATCACAACAAAAAAGGTTATTGGGTACAAAAGAGGTTATTGTCAAAAAGTATTTACTTTACATAATGTTCACTTGATGCGTCTGCGCGTGTCATCGACCCAAATACCGCCACTACAACAGAAGGCCGATTGTAAACCGACGAGGAAGCGTTTTGGACTATATGGGTCAACATGAGGCTTGTAGAGACGCGCCTTATTTTAGCTATCGATATTATTTTTCAATAATTTGTTTATAATTTTATGGTAATACACACGTAAATCAAAATCACGCTTGCATCCTATGAAGGTAGGCCGAGACTTAGGAACTCCACTTTGCTCGATCTTGATTATCAATTTCGCTTCTTTCGCTTTCTTCAATTAAAACAATGGCAGTAAATTTCATTATTGCGTGCATAGTTAATAGTTTGTATGGCGCAGTAAGTAAAAATCAAGCGAAACATCGGAACTTCACCCATACTTAATTATGACCGTACCGTCACTGTGAAAATCTCTTGAGACCAGTTATTTTCCGTAGAGGACTTATATGATTAAATATAATCATAATGAGGATAAAGCTACGAAGCGAAATATTATGGCTTTCAATGAGAAAAGATATTGGATAAGAACGAAAAACGTATAGATACCAAAAGAAATAACTCAAGGAAATTGTGTAACTCGGCAGCCTTGTCAAAGTTCGACTTGTTTTACGTAATCCAGTTGTACATACTTCGATATTGCCTAGTTCCTGACCTTGCTCATGGCGAAACATCTGTTTAACCAACGACACTTGTTATTTACATACACGTTTAAATTAATATTCTTTTGAAAATTTCCATACGCTTAATGTATTTTTGTTCATTGGGTTGCGTCGTAGAATGGTGACCCTTGAACGAGGGTATAAGGTATCAAGGAAAGAAAAAGATTGTGATAACATTTTGTCATACTAGCCTTAAAGGTTGAGATAACAATTACAAATAGTTTACTGGTAGTAAGTCTCTCATATTATGTGAGAGGCTGCCTGTGTAGGTACCACCGCAATGTCTATTTCTCCCGCCAAACAGCAGTGTTAATGCACTATTTTATGTCGGTTTCAAGGACATTGAAGCCAAAGTAATTACTGGACATATTGAGACTTAACATCTTATGTCTCAGGATGGCGAGCGTAGTAGTCTAATTTTAAGTTCAATTCTGTCTTTACTCTTTAGTACTTCACCAATTTAATTATGGATGTACATGTTGTGTTCATCGTCCTGGAAATGCATTAAGTAAGTGTCACAGATTCTAATTCCATACTAGCAATAATGTAATTTCTGCTGATGAACCTTTACAAATAAAATATAATAAAGAATACTATTCTAATAATATTCATACGTTAACCAACCAACCAAAGGTCAGCAAGGCGACAACACTACAAACACCCATACTTAGTTTTGCAGAAGGTCAGTTCCCAGCTGAGGCACGAATGATACACACTTGATCCAGTACATACCTGTGAACAAAAAGAAATACATTCAATTTTTCACTCATAATATCGATAAACCAATAAAGTTTTATGCATCACTAACGTTGCATCAGAGCATCGGTGATTTGGTTCGCAGTTGCGTTGGTTTACCTAATTTTTCATTGTGCGCGTTGCCCAAACCGATTTCTCATTGTTTTGTCCAACAAAGGCCGGCTTTAAGTTTGTTCTGGACCGGAAAATTATTAATTGAGGACACGAGGTCGTTACGTTTTTAGACATTGTGTGGTTGGGTAAGTGTATCGTAAAATAGGCTCGATATTAAAACGGGAGATGAAGAGTACTTACGAGTATGTTGGGTCGAAATGTGTTTTTATGAATTCTGGTACTATGACTTATAGTTTTTGGTCTATAGCCTAATGGAACTTTTGATTAATAGGCCTGTTCCATTCATTGTGAATTATATGGGTTGAGTTTTCATTGGTATAATATGCTTTGGGATATGATTCGACCGGCTACCAAGTTGACAGTATCATCAATTCTTAATGTTATTTGTTTCGCTTTGAGTTTGAAATAAAACGTAAGTGATAAAAAAAATCACAACAATGTGTGCTATGTATTATTTCATTCAGCTGGCGTGGGCAACTAAGGTTTAACTTTTATAATGCTAAGGGAAGCTTGTGACCAGAGCATTGTTTAATTTAATCTAATACAGGAAGTTTTTCAAACAAGTCTTCTTGCAAAAAGATTTTGTAACAACAACATTCCAAGAATTTTCAAAATGTCAACGTAATTCTGTAAAATTCATACGATAACTAAACTCATACGCCATGAAATGCAATAGATTTCCTCACGGCTAACCGTAGTGCGTGCGTCGACAAATTTACATAGAAATTTTACTACGACATTACACGTAACGAGTATTACGCTTTCGACAAATATTTCTGCTAGACATTGCGTAGATTTTGTAGTATATTGACTTGCGGTATTGTGTATGTTTGAGACTATGTCAGTGCAGTGGATGTCTATTGTGAATTAAACGTGGCAGAATCCATAACTACACTGCGTTTTTTCGTCTGATTCATAAATATTTGATTCAGTTTTAATGTTGTGTGTCATAAGATAATGAGATTAGTGATGCGAAATAATTAGTCCTCGAAAGGAAAACTCAGTGTTAAACAAAAGATTTAGTGATAGTACTTATTGGTTATACCGATCCTGACCTATTTGTTAAATATATAACTTTAAATTTCGAAGAAACTTTTCACGTATAGCGCAAAAAACCAAGCGCTTTAAAGGCCATTGACACGCGCAATGACGTAAGAAAGTTCAAGCACAAGGGTACGCACACGTTGTGAGTTTTGTTTGGTTTTCTCTATTAATTAACAGCGTTATAAGCATGTACTCTGGTAAGTTAGTTTAAATAAGTTCTTCATTTAAACTTCACTTCATATATTTTCATATCAGATATAATTTGCATACTGGTTTAGAACCCAGGTGTCGTCAGCAGGCGGTCGTAAAATCATTAGCCAATTTTTTCGACAACAAGCACATAAAAACGTGTTGCGTTGAAGATGAGAGATAAGGAAAGATCAAATTAAGATACGTGTTGTTCAGTTTGCTTGTTTTTTTTTGTTTTTTGTGATAAAAATTATAAAAAAAAAACAATCAAACATAAACATGGTGTAATATTGTCACAATATGGAAAATAAGTGGACTAACTATAATAAGAAAATTGGACACTAAAATATTTATAAAAAAAAAAATAGAAGTGAAAACAAAAAGTAAAAAGTGTAGATAAAAGTGGTGTATCTGTATGCACGTGTCCGGTATTTAATTTTGTTTTTAAGACTTACAGCCTTATTAATAGATAGATTTTAAACATATTTTAATCATCGAATGTTTTGTCCCTTTCGAACGATTTTAGAATTCAGTTTGAGCAATGAAGACAAAACCTTCGATAGCTTTAATAGGTTTTAAAACTGTCTAAGAATAAAGCCGGTACTGTACAGATAAAACTACATTCATACAAGTATTATTTTAAACATTTTTTTTTGGATGGCTTGAAGATCTTGCCCAGTATTTTCTATTAATCTTTTAACATCCTTGTTCAAAATCTCATTATTGATTTAAAAACCGAGTCTGATTATGAATCGGTGATACATGAATCATGAATTCTTACTAAACAACCACTAACTTGTAAAACCAGCATAACTCCCAATATAACCGTCCCATTTAAAACATTTGCTTTCACGATCAATGTTTCGTGTATCCGCTGTAGCTGAGGAACATGTGCGCTTCATTCAAACTCTTACCCAACCCTTTGTAGACAGATTTAGAGCAATGATTTTATAACGATAAACATGCTTGTGGCCGGCAAGTGTATTTGTTGTTTTTTAGTAATTCGTGTGGATTTTTCGTTTATTGAAGTTTGTACATTGGTTGTGCATAGTTGGTAAGTTTGATTGTTACGTTGCGCAATTAATATTTTGGAAGTTTTCGACTTGAATAAATTACCGTGGCTGAACTTACCATAAAAGGGTTTTTGTAAAGCAGACATACATTTTTTCTATAATAGATGTTATGTATAGTTTAGATCACGTCTGATATCACCCACAGTACGCTGAACTTAATTCCGTCCCACGATTTCATAGAGCCCGAATAGACCCAGGCACTTTTATGACAGGTGCTGTATTATGAAGGGTTATTTTTATTTGTGACTAAAACCACTGAAACGACAGTAGCATATTTTAAATTGTAGTAAAATGTAAGCTGGGTATAGAAAAGGGATTTTAATTATTTTTGTGAGAAATTTGGTATTGTTCATCGAAAAACAGTCGATGTAATTTTTCTACGGGAATTAGATTAATTTGAAACTTTGATATCCGAACAGATTTTATTAGAATCGAATGGAAAAACAACAGCACCCGGGCGAAACCACGCTCGTATGTACATAAATTATTAAATCAGGTAAATGGCATTTTAAATCAACAAGTGACGAAACAGCATATCATTCGTATACCAGTTCCATTGTGATTTGCATCCAGCGCAAGAACAGGTTATATTAATTTGACAACATATATTCCATCACTGTCGTAATGTTCCACGTGTAGTTAATGTGTTGAGTTTGGAAAACTAGTGTATACATACAGGGTATATCAAGACCGCGACCGAAAACGAAGCCAGGTGGTAGTTTTAGCGGCTACAGACACAATGCAACTAAAAATTTTGCAAAATAAGCGACGGATTTTTTTTTACAATTTTTTAAAAATCATCGTTTTTGAGGGGTAAAAACCTAGTTTTTGCAAAAATAGTAATTTAAACCCTTACGTACCATTGCTTGTTTAAAAATTAAGCAATGTACGTCATTATTTTAGAAAAACTATGTTTAATCACTCAAATACGACGATTTGTAAAAAATAACAAAAACGATTTTTTTTCGTAAAAATTTAACTTGCATTGTGTTTGATATCACTAAAACTACCTCCTGGCTTCGTTTTCGGTCGCGGTCTTGATATACCCTGTATAACGTGTCGGAAATATCTGTGAACCTAGCTGGAATGCGGCATAGATTTCAATTTCTTGTATTCCCCTATCTACTATGTTATTTTACATTAAAAACGTTTTGGGCTGGATGCGAATTCTGTTTTATTCTTTTTTCTATTTTAATTCAATTTGTTTCACCTATTTTTTAAATTTGCTGAATGTATGTTCCAATGACGTCAATTATTTGTGTCCACAAATATTTTCGACGGGTAATATTGCTGTATTTTTTTTTATTATTGGGGGCAAAGGAACATACGGTTCACCTGATGGTATGTGATGTGATGTGTGTCGCCAGCTCGTATTTGTTCGGAAAGCTGCTCTTGCTAATTAGTTCCTCAGGCTGTATAGTCCACCACACTGACCGCGGGTTGCGGGTCTTGGTTAAAATACAATTTTTCGATAGAATAGTGAAAACATGAATCTAACAACATTGGGTAGGGTCAATTATGCGATGCCCTGTGTGTTTCAATGGTTGATAATTGAAACTAAATAACAGACAACATATTAATATACCAATAAAACTTATGACTCACAGACTTTGTCACCGTCACCCCCCCCTCCCCCCTCTGCCCGTCCATACCCCCTCACATCTGCAATAGTGGTACCAGGGGCATTGTGTCGACAACTGTGCTAACACAGTTTGACGCCATCTTACAAGTAAGGTTAACGATGTCTTTATGTTGGAATTTACTGTAAAGTCATTAATTATGTAGTGTATGAATGTTATGCCTTATTCATACAGTATTAAAACGTATTTTAGTTATCGAACATTTTGTCGTCTTCGCTCAAACCGAATCCAAAAGTCATTCGAAAGGGACAAAACATTTACACATTTTTTTTTAATAAACACCTTAGACTGCCCTCTCATTTTCCTATTTACATATCCATCCAAAGGTTTCCTGTAAGAAATTGCCTAGTGTGATAAGGCCGCCTCTTGTACTATTATTATGCCATTTATTTACTGTAAATGTTTCTTTTTGTGCAATAAAGCATTAATAAATAAATAAACATCCGATAACTAAAATACGTTTTAAACTATCTATGAATAAGTCTGTAAGAGTACAACTAGTTCCGTATCAGTAATCGATAGTTAACTAATGGCCGCGCTATCAAACGCCTGATACGTTCTAACGTTACGCACCGCTTGGGTGGGATTCTATGGTTATTGCGCAATATTTTATTAATACATACATACATAAACTCACGCCTTTATCCCCGAAGGGGTAGGCAGAGGCGCCACAAGGACACCCACATTTCGCCTTGTATGTTCCGTCCCACGATGTGATAGGGGGCGAGCCTATCGCCATATAGGGCACAAATTCCTGACGCCGGGCTGATAATGAATAGAAAAATCCAATATCACTTTGCCCGACCCGGGACTCGAACCCGAGACCTCAGCTTTGTAACCGTATCGTAATACAACTACGCCATCGAGGCAGTATTTTATTAATACTATGGTTTATTTCGCCTATAGATCTCCACATTGATCTGTTGGAAGCGGCCGGCGTCCAGTGACTTCCTGCAACCTTAAGCAGGTCGTCCGTCCACCTTGTAGGCCTATGTCCAGCAGTGGACTGTGGCTGAATAGATACATAGATGGTTTGTCTATGGGAGTATGTGAAAAGAGACGCTGCAGGTTCGAACTTGAGCCACACGACACTGAGTATTTAAATTGATAATGCAACATTATCACAAATCTTGACGGTGAAGCGATCTTGGACAGTCCTGTTTGTCATTACCTTTGCCTTAGTAAATTAAAATTGTATAAAAGTTATGATTAATTCAAATAAAATTGTTTTTAGAAAAATTTACAAGATATGTGTCTTCATGGACTGCCTCGGTGGCGTAGTTGTATTACGGTACGGTTACAAAGCTGAGGTCTCGGGTTCGAGTCCCGGGTCGGGCAAAGGGATATTGGATTTTTCTATTCATTATCAGCCCGGAGTCAGGAATTTGTGCCCGATATGGCGATAGGCTCGCCCCCTATCACATCGTGGGACGGAACATACAAGGCGAAATGTGGGTGTCCTGGTGGCGCCTCTGCCTACCCCTTCGGGGATAAAAGGCGTGAGTTTATGTATGTATGTATGTATATGTGTCTTCATTGGTCTCAGCTTTGATATATTTTAATATTCACTTAGATTTTTAAGTAAAATAATTTGTTTACCATTATGCATGGACTATGGCCTTAAAACCTTTCGGTCATAGAGAAGCCCTGTGCCCTTTACTGAAGCTTATATGGTCTGATTTACTTTATTCATTAAAAGTGTTAAAACACGTGGTAGCATGGCATCAATACTATTGCTACCAAGGTTGCAGATTATCAAAGTGTTAATGAAATACAACCATACGTTGAATGGAGTGTTTAAAATTTAAATTTACACTAGTATTTACCGCCAGTATTTAAAAAGAGGCCCGTGACATATAGTGGGACGTATAAGAAATGATTTATTTACTAAAGGTGTTAAAACACGTGGTAGCACGGCATCTAAACTATTGCTACCAAGGTTGCAGCTTATCAAAGTGTTAATGAAATACAACCATTACATGAATGGAGTGTTTCAATTGCCTAGTATTTAGGTCGTGCGACTATTACATACCATTTGGGTATTATTTATGATGTGTGGGAATGCCAGTTAATTTATTAGGCTTACTGAGGTATTTTAGCCTTGGAATGTATATATGTGGGAATTTGTATTACATATTATGGCATAATGCTGAGTGTAATATCATTTAAATTGGGTATCATAGATATAGAAGCGACATAGATTCTATAAGATAAGTTTCAGAATGGAATAGTGAAGATAAATAATAATATTCAACTACAACTAGTGCCTACGAATGTTTTGGTATCACAATTTCTTTATAATAAATCAGTAAACCAATCAGTCTTTTAATCAATCAAATCTCTTAATCTCTTTTAATCAAATCTTTTAATCTTTTAATTTGCAAGTTGTGACCGCCTTCAAAGGGTGTTACTCTTAATTTATTTATTGTGTACTTTATTAGTCTAAGTTCTATTGTAACAACCACTGGCTGTCCTAAATAAATAAAATAAAATAAAAAAATAAAATCACGCTCATTCTCTATGAATAAATTTTTAGTACTAAAAACTGATTTAGCCTTATAAGTATTGGATTTTACAAGTAGCGAGTTGGTAAATTACATGTAATGAGTTTTCATATAACACACCCGTGACATAACAGTCTATTTAAATTTATAAAAAGCAGTCTTAATTAAATCGCAGGAAATTGCAGTAATAAAGCATGGCAAATCATTGACATACTATAAAGTCACACTGTAAGTGATAAAAATCGCACAAAAGAAAATTAATTATGAGTCGACTGTGAACAAATCTTTAGGTAACAAAAACTCAACGCGCCTTGCTAGAAATCTCATATGCCCATTTAAAAATAGGACCCACGATTATACAGTCATAAATATGTATGGACAGGCCCTTATAACGTTCGAACATTCTATTACCAATCGCGTCACGTATTTCAAAGTTCGAATCCTTCGAAGTTTAAAATTACTTCGCGCGTTTGTTACTGGCCATTTACAACCAGTGTAGACGATATACTGAGGTACGTTTGCGTATGGTAAAGACAAAAACAAACTTTTTATAAATGAAAATAAAGTTCATTTTTAAATAAGAAATCGTTTTAGGCTGAATATTCATGTTTGTTGTTTAGTAAAAACACGATTTTACTTGCAAATGCGCAAAGGCACTCAAACGAAGATCCGTTAATAGGTGACGTGTTTAGAATAAAAAAGTTAGTTAAGCGCAATTATTGTATTATCCCTTACCTTTGTGATTAGTGAAAATAAATTACTATGATAGTTATTATGTTATTTAAAATAAAAAATTAACTAAGTTTATATTTTATTTTTCGCATCTTCATATATCTAAGTGAACGTGTATATAAAAATGCTTATTGATAACAAAAAACACTTCAAACTACAAATCAAATCTATCCTTATCTTGTTACAATGATATCATTCGTGTGAAAAAGATAATGTTTTATATTTTTGCAAGATAGTGACGTCGTCGCTTTGTCTGATCAAACTGACCTACCTTCATATCTTTTAATCCAACAATTGAGTCACAGTTGAGATCACTTAATTTTCGCGAGAACAATATTCTGACTCAGACAATTATTTGGCTAATAACATGAAATATTACTTCATAAATCACAGCCCTTCATTCAAAATGAAGCCTCGAATACCCACCTACGCTGGTTAGGCAAATTGGGATGAAGAAATATTAGGTTAACCTCGACAATTAATACATACCAAGTAAATTGTAATTAAATAATTTAATTGTTCTATATTTGAATTTGTATTTTATTAATTAACCACTTTTTATGCTCGAACCTTTTTGACTCCGCCTCCTTAAAGTAAATATTTTAACATTTTTTAAAATAAGAAACCTTAAAACAAAAGAAAACATCACACCCTTTAATCGCGTTAATTCCAAATTCAAATGTTAATCTTCTGTTAATTTAGACTGTAAACGTAGCGTGGTGTGCGCATTCCTATCCAGCTGTCAAATAAAAACGGGCCCGAAAGGTTAGAAACAAAGTGATTGCAACGAATCGTTGGTCCCTCTCGATATTGACAGTAAATTCTCTCTCAATATTGAAACCGTTTTTACGCAATTATCTCTCTACATCTTTAATTATTATAACCACCGCTCATAATAGACAAAAACAAAAACAGCAATAATCGGTGACACGCCTCATAATTAGATTACTATTTAATCTCATATCTATGTTGGGTCTAGCGTAGGTATAGTTTATAATAGGTACCAAAAAAAACGCATTTATGAATGCTAGCTGACGATTGAGTCTCCATACATTTTATGTATGTAATTAAGTAGTTTATACAATAATTGGAAATTGTTTGTAAAATCCTAATTCTATTTTAGCCGATTTGTCAGTTTTGATCGAACGAAAATTGTGCTAAATCTCCGACATGTTAATCTCCAACAGTCAACATACCAAATCCAAATTACTCTTATTATTATTTTATCCATAATCCGATCTAAACAATAAAATAGCACTAATTCCAAATTCAAAACCGGAACCACTCATTCATGTTTTTAAATTCCGCGCAATAAAATCGTTCTAATTCCAAAATCAAAACGGAATCATTCATTCGTTCATTAGAGCGCGACCTCGTCGATTGAGTTACAATGGCGGCCATTGATTCGCCCGCACCTTGGCGCGTGGGCCGCATCCTGCGACTGTGGGTAGAGTGCAATTCAAGGATTTAGGAAAGTGTTATGGATTGTGAAGGGTGCTGATTGCTTCATCGTATGAATAATATTTACATTTTTATCTTTTTTACGGTGTTTTTTAATTATAATCAGTGTTATGTTTGATTCGAAATTTGAAATTGCGGTTTGAATTTAAAAAATATAACTAAAAGGATTTATTGATGGGCAAGGCGTGGCCTATTAAAAAATTAAAAGTATTCATGGAGTTGAAAATTCAAGAGTAGACCGACACACTCTCTCATTCGTAGAAGAGACCTTAGTCCTACAGTATGACATGAAAGACAGACCTCATAATACATAACCAAATCAATTGATTACTTTCTTTGGAATCAAGTATGCGATAAGCAGTATAACAGTAGTGACATAATCTTCACGATGTTTATATTCTGAGAGTAAACATAGCATTAGATTCATTAGAGGTCATTGCTCTCATTACTGTCTCATAGGATGTTGACGTCACTACGCAATATGTAAGTAAATATATCACAGAATTAAATCCATATCCTCTCCATTCATAACGGATTTCTCAGTCACTGATATTAGATACTGGATTATAATTATCAATTTGTTTTGCTACAATTTTGGTAGTATTGTAGCATTAGCCATATGGCACTGCATGTACCATCGTTTCCATTTTCCATTATTGAACGTTATATAAAATCTAAAATAGGCCCAAGGTTATATCCATTTGAACAAACAAACAAACAAACGTTTGCACCAAACAGTCCCAGACAAAGGGACGCCAAAACCGATGATATCATTAAATAGCACACAGTTACTATATTTCAGAATTGCCACCCACTAATCGATACATTACACCCACACGCCAATACTCCCTAATGTACCTTAGATTAAGTTAAATGCCATGAAGGCATGAAACGTGTTTAATAACAATCATTATAAGTTATTACCCAAGATCCGAGTGATTGTGTTAGAGTTATATTCCCAGGACAAATGTTTTGGTATTACAGCGAGGTAACTATGTCTTAATATCACTAACATCTTAATCGCATGAAGTTCGCTGAAAGTCTCCTTTTGGCAAGGATTTCGAGAAGGATCTTTTCTTACCAGCACTACGAAATAAATACAGTAATGTGGTGGTTAGCACAGGTGATTAAAATAGGGTATATTTTGTTAAATAATTTAATTGTGTTGAATGGCGAGACGAGCTTGTCATTCACCTGATGGTAAGCGATATGACTTCTCATGGACAGTAGAAAACCAAATGACAACAACAAAATGAATTATAAAGCATTGCTTGGCACTTCACTGCGCTCGCCATCCTGAGATATTATAAGATGTTAAGTCCAGTAGTTGCGCTGGGTACAATGTCTTTCAAACCGAAACACAACAGTGCAAAATGCTGTTTGGCAGCAGAGATAGATATTGTGGTGGTACCATTGTTTTTTAACCTGATTGACTGAGATTCAGTTGGAAACATAATTAGACCAAACCGACTTTCTGAGTGTATATTGTATATTAAGTAAAATTGTGTGGTCATCATTTATATATGGTTTTTATATGCGCATTACCTCAAGCAGATTAACTGAGAAATAATTGAAAATATTATGCATCGGAAACTTTTCAACGACTCATCCTTCGGGATATTATGTTTGGGAATATCATCGTTTCGCGACAATTGCACTGACGAGTTCAGGATAAACTTACTTCATTTAATAATATTTTAATCAGATTTCATTGAAAACATTATTCTCGAAACCAATTTGTTCGGAACATATAATTGTATGGTCATCTTTCATTTGCGGTTTTAAAATACGTATTCCCCCATACATATTACCACAGAGACAATTGAAAATATAATTACTAATGCATCGGAAACTTTTAAATCATGACTCATCCCCCGGGATATTCTGTTTGGGAATGTCATCGTTTCGCGAACGATTGCACTGACGAGGTTATCGACACGGAAACGCTTGTCATGTGTGATCGTTTTTTGTTCATTTATAACGATTTGTTCTCTTTGCGCTGTATCTGTACTGAATCACTGGATTGTGTCGGACTGATGTTAGTTTTATGAGGTTTGGTTTGTTTATTTACTAGTGGCCCGATTAAGTCTTGCTTGGGTTGCCGCACGGAAAATTGTAGAAGGTAGGTTTTTCTGACATATAAAGTGTAATACTGATAACTTTTATCGAAATCTATTGAGCAGTATTTCTCGAAGAGTGTAGATACGATGCAGATTGAAGGTACCAAGTCGATGACAACCATTGGGTCTCTAGCTGACTTTTATAGTTATACAATAATTTCCGTTAGCACAAATTTGAGATCATGCCCCCATAATCAATCTCTGGATGTCATTAACATGACTGTAAATCTAACGAAAAGACTCTGAAAGACAACAAAAATATCTTCTTCTTCTTCTTCAGCCTATGTATCCACCCAATGCTGAGTGTAGGCCTCTTCTAATGCACGCCAGGTTGTTTGATCCTGGGCAGTCCTCATCCAGCTCCTCCCCGCCACGTGGACCAGGTCGTCGGTCCACCTCGTCAAGGGCCTGCCCCGGTTTCTATATCCAGTTCTTGGTCTCCATTCCAGCACTGCTTTACCCCATTTGCCATCATTACATCAACAAAAATATAGCTGGATGAAAATATCTCCAGTTTGTGGTAGTAAAAATGCTGGAAAATACTATCAAGTATCAACATAATACTACCAAACAGCCAAACACAGGATTTCATCAATACAACAACACGATTGCAAAACGTTGAGTCCTAAACATCCTTAACATTCCTCGAGTTCTCACACAAGAACGAACAAACAAAATATTATGATAAATATTTCAAACGAGTTGGCTATGCGTTTATTGTCATTCCAGCCCTTTGGGATTCTCAAACCGGTATTTAGCGAGCAAAAAGGAAATTGTAAGAAGGATTTGTAATCGTAAATGTAGTTCCAACGTATGAGGAAGACGAGGTAGGATAAGATAAAGATCTTTCGATTGAGGAAGGTAAAAATGTTGATACTTGTAGCTTGTATTTAGTTCAGTCAAACAGTATCTAAGTGAAAGACGATTTTGACTTTTTTAACTACGTTTACCAAATATGTTTAGCTTCCAATAATCCAAACATATTCTTCTTTCATCACATCCTCCACCCTTAATCCACAAAGGCCGGCAAAACATAAACGCTTCCCCAAACGGTTATTTTCTTCAACGTACAAAGCTGACTAAAACTCAGCAGCTGTGTCAATCAGTTATCATAAAGATAGTTTGATAAAAAAAATAGAGAAAATTATTCTAAAAGATTCGTAATTCAAATATGTTTAAGAACTAATATTTTTGGGCCAAAAGCCTTATCTTTAGCTGGAATTAAAATAATTATCCCGATCCTTTACTATTTTAAACGTTTTTATACAGCAAGGCCGCTGTAACTCTAAACCACGGCGTGGTAACAAAGTCCCATTGAAGTAAACATCAACCACGAGGCCGTGAGTCAATGCCAGTATCACAGGCCACATGTTTTACTTCTCAGAAAACAGCGAGGAAAAACTAGACGCGATCCTTAAAAGCTAACTTGAATTGAATCTATTAAAATCATTGAGCAAACGCTGATCAGATATCGACTTCGACTTCCGAGATTTTGCGATGACTTTAAATTGCGCGATACAATGTATGGTTTATTAGAAATTTTGATGCGTTTAAGAGAGAAAAAGATGAAAGCAACTTTCTTCTTTAAGTTGATGATAATACTGCTGATTGGTACGCTTATTATATTTTATTTAATCACAATTAAATTGAAAAAAATAGACTAAAAACAATAAGGACAAAAATGTTGGTAACTTAAAATATTTCATTTAGAATATATCTATAAGACGTGCCAGTGCGTGGAACATTTCAAAATAAGCATTAAAGAAATGGAAAAACTTATCAGTGATCATAATTAAGTGTCACAAGAGACACCTAACAAGAAGATATTCGGTTCAAAGATCAAAGTTTTAAAGATTATGTTAATCAGAGATTCGTGAAGTGAGGACCGTTGTCAAAGGGGATTTTAAGTCTTATGAATCGCTGCCTAACTATTATTGTCAAGATTATACAAACAAGTTTATTTTTTGCTGCCAATTCAATCAGTTCTGAACCTTATATAGCATACAATAGAGATTTAAATATAGCAGAGACCGACAAAAACTTTTTGAAGTGACTTATTATAATCCCAATTACGATACAAGCAATTGTTTGCAGATACATCGTGAACATGGCTTATGCAAAATTTAATCTTATTAGCATACTTACGCGGCTCAAATTAGGTTGGCAGTAGTGCAACAAATAACAGGACTACGTTGTGCAAATCTCTTAATGCCGGCAAAAAAAATCTTTGTCTTCATTTTTCGCTTCTTAAAAGGCGACTGATCAATCTACTTCATCAACTTGACATACGGAAGTGTCAATAATACTGACCATTTCAATACTTATTTTATGTTATGTGACTCACGGGAAAATCACAAGTTTTACGATCCGTTCTTAGAAAACTCATGAAGTAAATTAGCATAGATTATTCCTTAAAGGAGGATAGTGACTCGGCTATCCTTAGCGATAATTTAGCTCTTGTAGGGACATGAGAAGACAGCTACAAAGATTAGAACAGTGCGAAATAAATCAACATAAATATGAGTCATTAAAAACAAAGTAATTTACAACGGTTCGCTGTGTACTTAAAAGAAGTTTAGTTGGTGCCTAGAATGAGGAATAATATATTGTGGGGATGTCATTTCAAAAATATTCGTAATCATATTATTTGAACCCAAATTAATTATAATTTCGGCCACACAAACTGAGAAAAAGGCAACATGCTGCCAAACTTTGTATTGAAATAAACCCAGAACAGGAATCTGTATTGACGATCCACACGTGTGTCTCGAACTAAGATCAAACCCATAGTCCTCTATTTTACAGCATCTGGTCGCAACAAAGCATCAAATATTATTGAAACATTACTGAAGTGTGTTGTTACATCTCCTAACTCACTGGAGTTTCTAACGGCATTAGCTAAATCTAATTCAAGTACACAACACAAGGTTGTAATTATCATTATTCTGATCACACAACACAATTATTCTTAAGGCGTGAATTGGCAATTACAGCCCATTACGATGTTAGTACAAGGCTTCTTAGAATAGAATGATTAAATTAATTCGCCCTTATCAAATGATTGCTATTACGAAAGACTATTTAAAGACTGCTATTGATAGCAAGAGGTTTGCTAGTAATAACATAATAAAATATAATAAGGATTCTGTTACCAAATACCAATTAAAGCATTATTACTACCGATAAATTTGAATGATTACTTCAGTTTACGAATTTAGACATAATATATTTTGCACACTGAATGCAAAATGATTCAAGCCAACAGCATTCGGTGAATAAAAGCCCCGTTGCTGATATTTGAAGATAAAAGGTATGGGAAGGAAAAAGTAGTATAAGATTATTAGGATACAGCCTCTCACATTAATCCTACGAAATTACATGAGCTGGACTGAATCGAGACAGGCAGAATTTACTGGCAAAGAAAGAATTATGAAGACAGTCCTACTATAACAATAATTAGCTTTTCCGGTCACCAAATACATAAAATGGATATATGGAGGCTAAAAATGACTGTGCTCGGTGCAGATGCATCCATAAAGGTATTATTATTCCTGGTCTACTAGCTCAGATAAATTCCAATAAAAATCAATCAAATTTAGTAACAGAAGTGTAGGAATAAATTCCATTCTATATAGCTGGGTGGTCTGGTTTTTATTTTCGTCTAAACATGATTCCATCGACTTCCAGATATATTTCTTTATGGGATATTTTATTGTGTACTTGATATACTGTGGAATTTATAGGTCAGGGTTTAGTATGATAGATATTAGTATTTAGCACCAAGCAACAATATAAACACTAAGTTATATTTTAAAAAAATATTTTGTAACAAAAATGAAACCTTAAAGTAAAGTATATGTTTTCAATGTTGTTGGTTTACTTGATGACCGGTGTCCAATATTAGGTAGAAAAGAACCTATTTTATCTCCTATTAATGAGAACCTTAATTACAAATCTATATATACATACAGACCAAAATATTTATTAGCCATAGATTATGCCATAAAGAATGATGTGTTTTTATTGGATTCTATTTCCAAAAATATAACTTCTATTAAAAAAAAACAAATAGCGACCCAAAGTAATACAAACACTTAAAATTAGGTCTGCAAGCTGAGAGCGTATCAGAATCTTTAAGGAAAACGAGTACTGGATCTAGGCAGCGAGCTCATGTTGCGTATAGTTAATTGTGAAGTTACCATGTCGGGCACAATGGCTGTACAAAATGCTCTGCGAAAATCAACTGTTTTCCTGTTACCAAGACGTTTTAAGGCTTGACTTGAGAATTCTTTAATTCCAATTTGGGTATGTTTAAATTATGGTATGATGTAGTTTTTGTTAATCATTAATACAATGGACGCAAAGAAAAAATGCAAAAAAAAACAAAAAAAACCGATCCAGTACAAACAAGCTCGCTTACATACTTCGCAAAAAAACCACGTCCAAATAGAAAGAAGCATAATATTTGTCTTAAAACAGACAAAATTCTCACTTTCTAACGCACGAGCATAATCATATTACTGACCGGTCACCCAGCGCACTGAACAAACACTCCAAACATACAGAGAAATTGTTTGTGTGAAAAATGCTTTTCTTTTTAGCTTTGTTTAACATGACATTTGGACTGGTGTGGGAATTTTTGGCTTTTATAGGAAACAGATGGGAAATGTGTTGTCACTGTTTTAGGTGAAAAAATGTTACATGTATTACATTTTTATTTTGTGTTTTTAGATTCTTAGTTTGAAGGACTGACGTAATGTACCGCTGATTCAGACTAAAAATGACGCAGGCATTTATCGACATGTTTCCTTCTCAGAATCAGTCTTATTTTTTTATTAAGTATGTTCACTTTTACCGACTTTGAGGATGATCAATTCCACACCACTACATCAGTGTTGAATTTTTAGTGTATATTTATCTTATTGGTAAGAGAATAGATTAGAAAATTGTAACCCATAAAAGAAACTAATGTTTAGACGCAATCGTAGAGTATACTATATAATTAATTGATACTCTAAGTATAAGAAAAACAACGCAAACAATATCGGAAGTGAAATATAACTTTAGTGATTTCCGGAACAACGGCTAACAGACGACACGACCTTCAAACACTAAAACGACACGATTAACGATCTGTAACTCTTATTACCTCGAGGTTAATCGGAATTATACGTCTCTGATTAAAAAGAAAACATTAAGAAGGTATTTAGTTTCATTACGAAGAGGCCTTAGCTCCCAAATACTGGAACGCAACTTAAATATAACTTGCGCTTAACTACGTTAATCCCGATTAAATGTACTGGCTAAGTGAGCCGAGCGCTGTTAAGAGCAACTTATTATTTGAATGTCGTTCCAGTATTCGGGCGTAAGTATAGTTTTCATACATACATACATACATAAACTCACGCCTTTATCCCCGAAGGGGTAGGCAGAGGCGCCACCAGGACACCCACATTTCGCCTTGTATGTTCCGTCCCATGATGTGATAGGGGGCGAGCCTATCGCCATATCGGGCACAAATTCCTGACTCCGGGCTGATAATGAATAGAAAAATTCAATATCACTTTGCCCGACCCGGGACTCGAACCCGAGACCTCAGCTTTGTAACCGTACCGTAATACAACTACGCCACCGAGGCAGTCACAAGGTTCAAGGCAAGGTTCCCTAATAATATAAAAATAAATAAAATAAAAATCGAACAAACTAATTCAAGAACTAATTAATAACAAATTCCAAAATGTCATCTAAGCGTTGAAACACAATATTTCGTACAAATTTTAACACAACGAACTGCAAACAGGGCGAATTAATTAAACGTGAGGTCATAATAGCGAAATGACCGCAAACCTGTTTTGACTTGTTAATATCGACCTTTGACAAAGTCAACTTAATACTCCGCTTTTGGGGCTTTGTATTTGAACCTTTGGGCTTTTAATTTATCTGATGACCTTACAAAATTTATAGGTCAGTTCAGTTTTTAAAATTTACCGATTTGTTTGTGTGGTTGCTTGACTGTTGACATGGGAGATGAAGATTGAATATTATCCAATAGCTAGCAAACATTTATTAAGTCGAATAGTACTTATGAACAAAATGGTCCGACCTAGGTACTGAACCCGGAATTTCAACATAACCAAAGGGATTTATTCATGCTGATACCGCACAAATTGGTGGACAGATTATTTAAAAAACTTGACAAGTATGTAATAGATTTACATTTTCAGCCATTTTTAAAACAATTCTATGCAGTCTTCGCGTTCACAATTTTATATAAATATTCACAAATACCAATAAAATTCGCATCCAACAAGCATTACATTTTCATACAATATTACAGATATTGCCAATTCAAGGAATAACCCAATGCGTCGTTTTTTCATCGCCTCACGAAAAGCAATAAATACTTGCGTTGATTAATTTTAAGGAGACGCTTCTTTGAAATGTTTTTTACTTAGCAAAATTTAAAGAGTTGTCGTTTTAACTTAGCGATTACTTAATCCTACCGAGAATTGAGGAGTCGTGGAATATTGTGAATAACTTACAATGTTACAAAGAAATAATGTCGATATTCGTTTGAAATTTATTGCACGCGAACGCGCTGAGATATTGATGATTTTATGCATCGGAAAACTTTTGTTATTGAACTGAAGTGCGGGAGGAACACATTTATTATTGTTGTAGATATTTCAGTCAACTTTGTTTTAAATGTTTATTTGTTTACACATTCATCTACGTCGAAAAGTATTTGAACAATTTTAATAAAACCCATTAAAGCTGTATTGTAGAATGTAAATAATTTAAATGTATCAAAACTTTTGGATACTCTGTTAGTATCATAAATGAATATTAATTTAAAGCTGTACGTTATAATATGCGAATGTTACATTAATTAATACATCTTCTTATTCTTTACAAGCCGTGATAAAATTATTTTCCCATAAATGGTTATGGTTCCACTGGTTTATGCTTATTTGTCTTAGAGTAAAAAGCCGTTTACTAAAATATTCAATTAGGCAAAACTATGAGTTCGCGCAAACATGTTTACTCGGACGCCGAGATTTTTATTTGAATTTTAAATCTCTCTCAAACAAAACAACTTGATTGCGGTGTTTTTCAACAAGCTAAAAAGTTTGCACTGTGTTCAAATTTATCTTATGAAGATTACACAGGACGACACTGTGTCGTTAGGTGCAGCAATATTGGGAATGTGTAATAAATGAGAAATTAATGTAAGGTGTTATTTAAGAACGTTGGTGAAGTCATTAGGGATTTCTATTTTAGTAAATTAACCACAAGATTTTAATGTATTGTAGTAAGTAATACTTTATAGCTGAAATCGAAAACAGGTCGAAATCACGACTGTCTGAGGCTCAATAATTATTTGCATCTACCACACCTTAAATTGAATAGTCTCAAACATTGGTAAGAAACTTAGTACTCTTTAGGCACTGTGGGTATAAATAAGCGCGTTAACTATAAAATAAAATTCAATGCACCCTTTTCAATACAGTACTCATAATTTGTGTTGTCAGCTTCCACGGCGTAGTTGGTTAGACGCCGGCTGTGAAACGAGAGGCCGCGCAGGCTTATGTTGCGCACTAGTATTTGTCCCCGGTCTGGGTTTGTAGACCAAAAAGTCTCTCGTAGTTTCTGAATAAGACAAAGCGATAGTGACGGCAATATTATCAATTTTAGCTGGACATTCAAGCAGGTTCACAACAATACGCACCCATACGGGTCGGGGAAGCACAATCGCAGTCAAAACGACATTCGCGTATTTGTATCACAATAGCCAGCGACATAACAAGCTATCAAACAAGGATCATCTATTAAAGAATTTGGTATCTATGAGTCATCGGTACCAGGCCAGAGGTAAATCGTTATGCCATAAACGATCAGCTACAGTTACAGTCTGACCATTGTTTTAATGTATTTTCTATAAGCAGTCACTGTATGGCGCTATGAACTCACGATTTCATGCCTCTTTTGTTAATATGGAATCGTGGATTTTGTTGCTCGTATGCCCTTATTAGACTCGCGTTGGTGAACGTAACTGGGATAACGGGCTGGCCGTGTGATTGTGCACGAATGATGCGGATTTCAGTTGTTTTTATCACTTATACGATTTTTGCCAGCAAATTATATTCTACGTGTTATTCTGATGTGTAAGTTGTAGTGTTGCAAAGTTTCATCAATATCTGCTCAGTAGTTTTTGCGTGAATCAGTAAGAAATATCGGTCTATCGTCACGAACTATTACACTTGTGATATAGGTAAGTAGGGTAGCAGGCTTATCCGCAGCCTTATTCCTGATGATTCAATAAATCATTTTTCTGATTTATAGTCATATTTTTTCCATGTTGGGTAATCTTCATTTTATGAAATCGGTAGGAAAAATATGTTTCACTCAATTCTTGGTTTTTCTTCCTCTGTTGCATATAATATATCCAGGTATTATACGTATTACGTTTCATCTGTCAATGTCTTAGTCCAAAGAAAATAAGCGTGATTAAATATCATACTCGTGACGCAGCGGGACATATCTATAAGTGGTCCGGATATTCTACCACTTCCGAACCACTACCTATTTCCGAATCAGTAGTTACCTTTGTAACTTTACATTATACAGGGCTAGTCAGAAAGGGTATATACTTCAGGTGTCCAAGAGCTCATTACGGGCTCGCTGTCAAAAATATGATGACGTTGCCCATTGTTCTCAAATTGTACTCCACTGTCAAAAGTTAACTGGCAACACACGGACACCTGAAGGGATAGTTAAAGATGAAAGGGGTAAACAACTGTTAGTGTGGCGCCAAATCTAAATACGCGAAAATAATCAGCTGTTCCATACATTTTGCAAATTCAAACGATTATTTTTGTATGATACCACTTTGGCTATAAATACCATTTATGACTAACCCTGTATATTATGATTATTGCATATTTGTAAATCATAAAACCAAGAAACCATAAACAAAAAACTATAGATTTTAATGCTTACTGTTTAAATCAATAAGAATTCATAAGCTTATAATAAATAATTTACGAGCGTTCTTAACAGTCCGGGGGGGAGGGACGAAGGAGAGGAAAGGGGAAAAGAGGAACCCATTGTTATATTTACAGTGTAAATGTTTGCCAATTTGACGTCATATGAAACAATGGAGGTTTTTATGGACAATTAATTGCTTGAAAACGATCGTTTGGAGGCCGCCAAGGATTGTTTGATGGATATATAATATAGGTATTCGTAAATTCGATGGCACACTGAACTAGCAGCTAGTTGTAAAATAATAGGGCATGGGTTCGATGACCGTACAGTGACGAATTTTTGGATGATAAATAAAAATATCTTTCGGGTTTAATTATGATGGCATTGATTAGTATTTATTAGATACTAGCGGCCCGGCCTGGCTTCACCCGGGTGCAGATAGTTTTTGGGTCCAGACCACATCAACAGCATATTATAGTTTTCCCAGAGCACGCGATGTATAGAATATTTTAGGTAGTTTTTACACTGGGTTATATTATTGGAGTTTTAGTAAGGATACCAATTTTATTGAAAATATAAAATAGCCTTTGTCACCCGGGGATAGTGTAGCTTCCCAAAAGTGAAATATTTTTTCAAATCGGTTTAGTAGATTCGGAGCCTATTCAATGCAAACAAACAATCAAATCATTTTTTTGTATAATATTAGTATAGACTAGCACAGCTAAATGAGTCCAATTCATCTGATCTTAAGAGCGGTTCAACCTTTAGAGTATTCATCGGCGAGAAATGCTCGTCTCTTACGGGTCGATACTATTCGCCGATCAGCTTGAAACCGGACACAGTCTGAACTTGAAACGCGACGCACAAGCGTGTGTCAATATGACGAGTTTTCCCATATCGTTTACATTGATCGCTATTCAGATTGATCCGAATGATTTATCGCCCACTAAAATAAGTTGATATGTTCACTGTATTAAAAAAATATTTTTATAGACTTTCTTAAATCCACAGAATTATATCTAAATAATATTCTGTTTCTGAAACGTAATTTTACTATTTTATGCGATATTAATTCGTAATTATGTAAATATTAATGTATGAAATTTCGCCGCTCTATCATATTTCACAATTTTAAATTGGGCATTTTATCGCAATACCGTCGATTCTGTTAAATTTTTAATTTGTTGAAATATCTGATGCATGCATTAATTACACTTACTAATAAGGCGCAGTATTACGTTTTAACGAGTCCTATATTTTTATCTAATTAAAACTGAAGCAGGGCCGTAGTAGGAAATATGCGGGGGTCTTAAACCCACATAAACTGTGAATCCCCCAGACAGCGTTACTACAGGACGTAAAAGTGACATAAAATCTTTAAGATCAATTCGAATGAACATTATGTGGGAAAGCGTCTAGAAGATTGTTTTTGTTTATACAGTGGAATTATGACTAGGTACGTAATTTTAAATTATTCTACATAAAATCTTCATCCCATATTCATTGAGTGAAGAATATAGTAGCAAAATCGGTACAATTATGTTTAATAGAGATAATTATATTGTGTTCCCTGTCTTCAACAATCTGACATTTTAGCATAGTAACTTTACCAGCACAAAAACCCCAGTAAATACTTACCTAAACGAGAACAAAAGGCCAAACGATACCGCACAAAAAGCGTGGTTATCAACTTACTAACACCAAGGTCTCTGCACGCAACAATAAAAAATCCATTTGCGAAGAGCAAGGCTATGATCGAGCCAGTGTTTGAGCTTAATAATATTTTACGTAACCACTGAGGTCACGGACTCTTCATTGTATCCCAACTGCTTAACAAAAGAATTATTAATTCCCAATCAATATTTCTACATAGCAAACGCATAATTTATAATTTTATCGAGTCCAAGGTTTTTGTAAATTAATTATGAATTGCATAATCTGAGAATAGTAATACTCTTTAAATGAATGTAGTAATATACAAAGATCCTTTGAGTTATGTAAGAAAACAGCCGACGCTAAATAAAATTATGATAGTAAATCTTCTAGCCGTCATTATCTCACGTTTACGTGGTTTCAACGCAACATGATTTGTATGCATGATGCAAGATGATTTAGCTTATAATTTTACGACCGGCGGCTTGCCTAATGTCAATCCTTTGAGAAAGTATGAACCCGGAGCAAAGGTAATTTTCGAATGAAACGATAACTATATAACTCAGTTATGTATCAAAATTCTTACAACGTATATACTGTTAATCAAAAACCTTTATGTTGATGAAATAATATAAAATGGTAATTTTTTGTCCCCTCGAGACGCTCTGAGTACGCGCCGAGGTCAATGAACCGTTAATAAATAAAACCCTGTAACAATGTTTTATAGAGATAAAAGTGTATCGTGGTAGATAATTTAAAAAGAAATGATAGCGGGCACGCAACTACTAAATGAATTTTAATTTTTCACTTTCAATTTCTAGAGATGTGGGCGTTGGTAAAATGATACAGCCGTGCATTCCGATTCTAAATTCTAGATAACTTGTGTTTTCACTATAATGTTACAAATGATGATGGATTGTATTTTAAATACGTAGGCGTTTGAGGTATGAGATAATGTATTTGGATAAATTTGATGGCTCTGTGACGTAATTGGAATAAAGCTTTTTGTAAAACCCGAAACCGCGGATTCGATCTGGTATTTGTGATATTTGTATCATGTTTAGGTGTAAGGCAATCGAAATGTCTCTCATACCTTCTGATACCACGTTACTAGATCTTATTAGTTGGCAGAACTATGTGTCTTGTTTCATTGCTTGCAAATAATTGAATAATCATTATTAGTTTTTGTATTGACGAGGTTTAATATTATTTAATTAATTGACCATTTTTGCTTTTTTGTATTGACGTCAGAATCTATTTTAGGTAAAATAGTTGTTATTACTGGCCACATCCACAATATTCGCACTCAAATGCGTAATAACTGAAAAAATATTCGAAACAAATTAATCACTGGTTTTTTTACTCCTATAACAATAAATTCAGTTTTATTCACCTACAGAGAATTCAAAACATATTTATAGATTAAATTGAACACATTTTTCTTCTGCTACTCCAAACTTTCAAGTTATAAATACACTGTTATTTTTATTCGTGTCGAATATATTTCCACGTTACATGTTCATGGTGGTCGCGGGTTTAAATCCCAGGGCACACCTCAGACTTTTCGAATTATTGTGTGTATTGATAGTCAATCACCACGCAATATAACGGTGAAGGAAAACATCGTGAGGAAAGGTGCATACTATAGCGATTTGTAAGAATTTATATGATACTATGTAAAGTCCGCCAACCCGAACTAGGCCAGCGTGGTGGACTATATGGCCTAACCCCTCTCAATCGTATTCTGAATTGTCGAGAAAGTCCGAGCCCTGCAGGTAGTATATGGGCTGATACAGATACTCTTGACATTTCATGTTATAAATAGGTTTCCTTTGAAGTTAATACAGTTTTCAAGTTTAATAGGTGGTTTTGGGTTTCTCACCCGAAACTTTGATACGAAAAATTTTCAATAGTTTCTTTGTAAAGGATTGTGAAGTTTTGGGCTTTTCGTTTGGTTATAACAAAGTTTTCATACTTAGGATATTATGGAAATTTCAGGCTAGTCAGTGTAAAATCCATTATAGTTTACTCTTCTCATAATATACATACTTTGATCCCAAGGAGAAGTAGACGGTAAGTAATAATCTTGATCTGTCAATTGTCATTCCAGTAAGCATGGTTGCAAGATGCAATATTCATCCCAATGGTCAAGCATTGCTGGTTTTACATACATCATGTATTATTATTTATGCTTTATATACCATCAGATAACGATGATTCTTCTAGTGATTTTGGTGTAAATAAGCAGTGGTGACCACATACCATTAGGTACCTGTCTGTTCATTTACATAACATAAAAAAGAGCTTTACTGTCGAATGTCGTCACAATGAAACCCAACAATACAAAATTAAATGTTGACATCAAACCAATGAAAGTGACACTGAAACTTTACACCGCATCCTTATCAGTGGGGTCGCATACCACAGACTTGATTGATAAGCTTGCGTCACTCAATTCCTTCAGTTCACACGGAGTACCAAGTGTCACTATAATTGGAGGCTATAACTCACTTGGGCACAGGTGTAGTTGATTTTATAGCTTCTAATTTGAATTGATGTCGTCGTTTGTCTTTAATGAAATAATAAAAAATATGTATCAAAGATTTCTCGTGGGAAAGTGAGCGAAATTTGTGGTTGGCAGATGTCTGTGATCTGTTGTTTATGTCTAAGAATCCGTTCGAAGACTGATTTGTCTAGTATGAAGTTCTTATATTACACATGATGCTGTTGGTGTAGTATAATATAGAGCGCATTTTGACAAATACCATCAAGAAGGACATAGCCCATATTTTTATTGCCTATCGAAACAAATAAAAAAATAGAATACAGATTATGTTAACCCATTTAACTTGATATTATTTATTACAATTTAAATTTAAATGATAACAACATTTTTTTATAAGAACAACGAGAAAATAAAAACATTATAACAATGAGCGCTAATGCTTCAAAAAGGTATGCCTGATTCTTTAGTAATAAAATAGTATTCAATTTAATTCGACCATTGAAAAAATCTGAAAGATATTATATTATATTTGGATAGCCATGTTTTATTTATATTCAAAATAACTTTAACTATCAAAATCCAAAATATTATAAGCGCCATAACGATATTTAATCACTGAAATTAATTATTTGAAAACAAACATTTAAAATCACCGATGCAAGCGTTTACTGCGATGCAAACCGCATAATTTTCGATTTGAGCGGTTAATTCCGAACGAGTCAAAATTATATTGGAATCATTTCGACAATTTCGCCCGCGGTTCGGCGGGTATTGAAATTTAATTGCGTCTCTTGGGAAATTTACAACGTTATGCTCTCCTACTTCTGTTTTCGTTTTTTATCATCAATTTCAGTTACTAGCAAACAACTGCTGAGCAAACAAAGGGAATAAAGCGAACCATAATGATACGTATGGGAACACGTATCTATAATCGAAATGGGTTGGCATTAAAATATAAGGTCAAATAATGAAGACAAACGTTGCCATTTTCATTATTTTAAAAGTAATTGAATTGATTATTCTAACAATAAATTACTTATCCAAACAAAAAAGAAAACAGCATGACACAAGCAAAGATGCACATACATTTTGATCTCCAAATAGTTCAAACGATATAAAAATAAACTAATTCAAGCAATTAGTTTAATTATACCGACGGAAACAAGACAGACGAGGAAGCAATGATATCATAGCCATGCCTTCTGTTTGAATGACGTGACTGTTCGCTCGTTAAGTAACCGACCATTTTAATATGCTTGTATCATACCCTTTTTTGCCCGCATATGATGCTACGAAAATGATTGTGTGTGGGAAAATTTTGAAATAAAAATTATTATCGATTAAATTTAATTTACTTTAGAAAACATGAACTAAAATACATATTGTTTCCCAAAATAATAAAGAGAAAAGTAAAAGTCACAGAACTAGACATGTCGGGTTAGGCCAATTCATTTGGCATGTTACTAAAGAAAAATCTAACTCGAAATACTTTTTACGTCGCGTTTCGTTTGATGAGTTAGATTCCTAGTAACCTAGAAGTTTTAGGCTCTTTGAATTCTCTCAACTTTTCAAATGTACTTCCTATATTCATTACTGCAACTACGAATCTTAAATATTGTCAATCTTTACAAATTACACCAAGAGCTGCTGTTCTCATAATAAATATTACAATCAAGTGACCAGTTTGCTCATTCATCAAAGATGCAATAAAATGTCAAATATTTCACTTAAAACATTAGGATCTTGCTATGGAGTCAGAAATAATAAATACGTGACTGTTGAGTATATTTATTTATTTATTTAATGCAAAAAAATCCTTTTATATTAACATGCCTATGAATGGAACAGAATTAAAATTCTCAGAATAAAATAACCTTCACACAACATATAAATTTTCTTTTTTTAAATGGAAACAGAACGCAGCCAGTTATTTTTTTAAATTCAAGTGCATATATTTGGTATTTATATCACGAAGCCTGGCCATGGCTCTTCATGATCTGAATACTGAACGTCACGCGACCTACAACCGATCCTGGCTCCAATCACAGGAATATTAATAAGTGGTTCACGCTGCCGATCTATATGCATCAGCCAATATTTTTGTCACTGACTGGCTTACAAATGGTGGGCTTTCGGCAGAATGTGAACCGTGAGATTCAACGTGATTCTTAAAGTCGGGCAAACGGTTTGGGTGAATTTTCCATTTGATAGACAAGATTTTCCCTTAACTTTTTTTTTCTACCAGGTGGTCTATGCTCAATGGTAAAATTTTAAGGTAAATCCTTCTGCGATATGCATAAAAGCTATAATTCGTTGACCCCACTAAAGTGTGAGTATAAAGATAAATAATACAATATTGATTTACGAATATTTTCATTCAATTTTGATAGAAAATAGCCGGAGCTGCGAAGACGTTAAGCTTTCTGCACCAGGGGTTCCGAGTTCAATCAACTGATATTCAGTTTCAAGGTCTAGGTATATTATATTCTCAGGTCTTTGTGTAATTTGATGTGGAGCAGACAGAATACAGGATTTTATTTTTTTATTCTAGTACGACAAACAGTAACTCACCTAATGGTAGAAAATTAGAATTCACATAGAGTGTTCAAGACCATCATTGTATTTTTCTCTTTTCTTCTTTCTTTCATTATCAGGCAGGAGTCAAAAATTTGTTCCCGGTATGGTGATAGGCTCTCCTGTCACATCGTGGGACGGAACAATCAAGGCGACAAATGGGTGTCATGGTTGCTACCAGGCGAACGTCTGCCTGCCCCTTCTGGGAATAAGTCGTGAATTTATGTATGTAAGTCCATTAAGAGATGCTCGACACTAGTATGATGACCTGATCGAAACCAGATATAAACAGACTGAATCCGAAACGAAACACACTGACGTGGGTCACGTAGGTAATGTATACATATTTGAGTTACTGTGGAGGGAAAAATATATGTCTTTCAAAACGTTTCACCTCAATTCCATTACTGCCAACATAACGATGGAAAACCCGCATTTAATAAAAATACACAAGTTTTATTACTCAAAGTCTAGTTAAACGTTCCCCGCATAATATATGTTGAATTTAATTATTTAATATCTAGTAATATTGGTTTACGACCTTTGTTAATAACGTTTAGAACTGGTCCGTGTAATTAAAGTAAGTCGAGACTGTGTTCGGTGTAATGAACTTAAAATTGTTACGAATGTCTGCTAACTGGCATTAGCATGAGCGATAACACTGGAGCTGTGCGCGTGTGTATTATGTTTATTTTTTGTTTGGATGTATTTCAAATCTTGTAGTGACATCAATATAAAAGTTTTAAATCGAAGCTACTTTGAAATTGTAACACAATTATGCCTACTCAAGGCATCTTAAAGAAAAATGTGGCAATAATAGGTACCATCTCTTTTTTATATGCATCTTTAATGATTATATATGAAAGAAATGCGTATAGCAATAAGGTATTTACAATAAAAGGCAAATAGGAAAGCATAGCAACATATACATTATCACTCCTATCAATAACCTTAATATATTATTATGATTTTCCCTGAAGGTTGTCAAACTGGATCTGTCCACTCGAAACATACCAGTCTATTAATTCACATTCTTTAGAACAGTGACATCATATCAAGCCATTTGTAGTCAAATATAGGTACAAATATCAAGAACTATATCAGGAATATTATAACCCATATACATATAATGTGCATTAATATGTAGCAAAAACATTGCATTGACCTTCAGCATTCCATTGCAGGCTTATTAAAATTTTAAACGACTAAAACGTGTATACTGTCTGTTTACTATTCATTGTATGTGTATGTACACATGTGTATGAGATAAAATATGTATGTGTTTGCATGTGTTCTGTACATGACATCATCAAGACGATCAATGGACTCAAAATTGTTCTACGTGTAACTTTATATTTAAGATATTTTTTGTTTGTTTTTTTTTAATTAAGTGTGTTTTATTGGTACCTACGTTAGGTTCTGTCGAGCATAAAATAATGTATGTTATTTTATTTTTAAAATATATATTTTTACATTGGTTTAGTGACTAAGTTCACCAGGTAAAGAATGAAAGAGCGTGGTTTTACTAAATCGGACAGATCACCTTGTTTGAGGTGTTCTCTTCAAAAAACATACGCGTGGTATTGAACGTTTTTCTGTAAAGTTGACGGTAATAGGGTTAGGTGGATGGCTGGTCAGAAGATATACATTAATTTAGAACTTCACGTCATATTTATAAATAAAGACAGCCACTCATTTCAATGAGAAGAATTTCCAATACAGTATTATTTTATTTCATAACATAGCTATGTGCTAATCCATAAGCATGACCCACCTTCGGTAAAAAAAATTAACGAATTTAAAACAGTTAAATGATTCAGATGGAAGTAAACCACAAGACCACATTGTATCTTTTGCCGACATACTAAATACAGACAGTTGACGACATTTATTTTTATGTTGTCCTTCACTTACACACTTCGTGAAGTACAAATTAGCAGGTCGCATTATAGGAACCGTGTAAATATTTGTCTGTTGTACTTTATTTCTGGTTTCTCTAGTATTAGGTATATATTTATATAAGAAGAAAATATCTCTAAAACTGATATTTTGTCACTTTGCTGTGGAAGGAAGAAGACAACTATTT
This sequence comes from Deilephila elpenor, assembly GCA_949752805.1. NCBI lineage: Eukaryota > Metazoa > Arthropoda > Insecta > Lepidoptera > Sphingidae > Deilephila > Deilephila elpenor. Next base: position 3,118,971 of record OX457116.1, read on the forward strand.
GTTCCTATCACCACTATTTGATTTCCTTTTGATTGATTTCATTTATTTTATTTAGGTTAACAAAAGGCTAGTTTTCCTAGATGACCCGCCGAGATTAATTGCTCAATGTAAATTCTTTTTATTCTGGTTAACAATAGTTGCAATGGTAGGTGAGGGGGCAGAAGAGACTAGCAAATTATTATTGTTTTTTTTTTAATTATATTCAGGCAACATAATATGACGATAAATCGTATGAAGTTTCCTTATTAAGAATAACTACTGCGACCCTGCGCCGTTTTTATTAATTAACAACTGGATATAACCGCTTGTTATCGATTGAAATTAAATTTATAGAATTATATTTATACGCAGATTGCTTTTTATTACCATTCAGGGCATATTTACTGTCGTAACTTCTCTTAACGATACATACATAATAGGGTTTAGGATTATGTTTAGATCTTTGAATAACATAATCAATTTTGAGTTTTATAATGTAGAGCACAAGATACATTTTAAGTTTATTCGTTGAAGTCTAATATTGCCGATACAAGGTGGTCGAGTCATCATCATTACCTGCTCTTAAGGTAGAGATGGTCTAACTTGTGTTTAGCCTAAGTGTTACATCCGCTTGTAAAATATTATTCGCGTAGAAATGATCCCTAATTACGTAGGCAGGTGTAATAAGTAAAAGTTATTAAAAATAGAACTTGGTATGACTGTAAAGAATGGTAGCCATCAATTTCCTTTTTGCCTCGTTAACTTTTGTGCTGTGTTTTATTCGTAGGGAACATCACAATTTTATCATCATAATTATCATCACCCGCAGTCTACAGCTGAACCTTGACAATTGAGCAAGATTAAGCTTTTGGTCTTTAATAACTTGATAAAGTTACATTCCAAAAATAGTCTTAACAAGTACTAAAAGTTCAGAGATTAATACATACGAAATATATATTTAAGAGTCTTAAACAAATGAAGCGGAACTGTTAATAAGACGTAGGTAACAAATATTCTAAAATTGCTGCACTTATACGAGTATAAAAAAAATTAAATACGAAATTAAACAATTTGTTAACGATCGTATTCGAAAACAAAACATTAAACCATTAGACCGAAAAACAATTATCACTATAGAAATTCTGTATTTATTCCAGTAAGCTTTATGTCAGGCAGCCCTACTACAATTGAACTAATTGATAATATTATTCAATGGCATACCAATATGATGTTTTCCTCCATCGTAATACTGAAATGCCCCATTATAAGTGTCTACAAACTCTCAGACAATTATAATCCCTCATATAAACCAACAAACCAAGGAATCAATATGGATTAACCTGTTCGAAGAAATAAAAAAGTAATGGCTCATTGAAATAAAATGTGTGGTAATTTCCTTATTAGGTTTCTCTATTTTCCTTATGTGTAGAAATCTGCGATTAGCAGGAAATCGTTGTAATAAAAATACAGTTAAGTTATATAATTGGAAAACTGATATTTTAATGAATATTACTAACATTAGATGTGAATAAAATTAGTCATATTTGTATACCTCACATCATCATAGAAAAAATTTAGTTAAACTAAGTAAAACAAAAAAACATACTATAATGATATTGTAAGCAGATAAGTACAACAGAATCTAAAATAAATGAAAAAATAACTAAGTAATTATAATGTTATCATATTGATTTTGTTAAATCCGCCAGAAGTTACAAAGACGTTTCGACAATCTTTACTTGAGATTAGTAATAGAAGTAGATACTAAATTCTAATATTCTTAGAGAGTCTTATTAATTTACGTTCCGCTATTATCAATCATGTTTCAAAATTGTTTATTTTGGCGTAATTTCCAATAACCTATCCACTGGAATTTTTAACACAGCTAAATCAACGTCAATCGATGTCTGCAAAGTGTTTTGCGAAATTAATATAAATTTCTATTTATATCGCAATAAAAAGCTTTTATATAAAATATGCATGTATCTAAAACAGTATGCAACACGAATTGGCATAGAATCTGGTCGCGATTAAGATTTTCATTATAGATATCCCGTTGATAAATTGATTTGAAATTTTATTGCATGTAATTTTGTCAAAATTACAAACGTTTAAGTCTGTCATATTTTAATCGCTTCAATAAATAAGAGTAGATATTTCTATATCTGATATTTATTTCGTCTACACTCAGAAAAAGTTATGAATATTAATAAAACTGCAAAAACGTTTATGGATTTTTAATGAATATAAAATTTAATTTATGCATTATTAAGTTTTCTAAGACTTATATTTTGGATATAATCGCTTGAAATACTTACTAACCGACTAACATCAAATCTGTTTGGGTCAGTGAGGATTAAGGCCCAATCATATTGGAAGCCTGTCAAATTGAAATTTTTAAAAACTCCGTACAAATAATGAACCATTCATCAAAAGAGCCGACCAAACACCAAAAGGGTATTCAAATGTTAATGAGACTGATTAAGGCAAGGCAAAAACAATATCAAGCCTCTACATAAATGTCTCGCGAACTCTCCTACAGAAATAATTTAAATGTAGAGATGATCTATCCGACTTCACTCAGCGAAATGTCATGGTCAACAGGTAAATCAATAAAGCATATTTTTTCTACTATCAAAGACGAAGCAAGGAAAAGACTGCATTAAATTTGCACGATAAGGTCGGAGGGGAAAAAATGTTGGAAACTACAAAAAGGTTTTAATGATTGTAAAAGAACACAAGGTATATCTTTAAAAAAGAAGCCATCGTGAATAAGCATACTTATATTATTTTATTATTGACTATAATATTATAGAGCCTGAGAGTACGCAATTAATCGGTAGAGTCATTGTATTATTTAATAAAAATAATAATTTGCGCCATGAACAATAATCTATTAATAATTATTCTAACATATTACATGTAAACGACTGCATAATATTGACATCTTTTTTTTTTCTCTTTATTTATTAAATTAGAGGCTTTTAATCTACACTATCATGCTAGCCTCATCATCCCTTATAAATAATTAGTCCCTGAACAGAAAATTGAAATTCCGATTTATCATTTTTTTACTCCTGTTATATTTGAAAATTCTATGCCTGAAGTATATTATACTGTACCTCAAATGGAGGAAAATGTATGTGGCTATAAGGTAGGTATAGATAATTTAAATTGAAAACTCCATAGCAAAAACGTGCATATATCGTATTGGCTGCAAGTCAACATCATAAAAACACCTTTGATCCATTGAAATGGTAATGCCCAAGGTTAATGATTTCAGACGTGTCTGCAAGCTATAATATGTTTTTCTTTAGACTTTAAGTAAACACTTAGTATTCAAGTTTTGAGACAACAAGAATATGTATTTTTATATACCTAGTGACATTTTAGGTACTGTAATTTTAAAGAAAATTATACAATGTAAGCAAATGATCTTTATCTAAGCTTTATATTATTAAAGGTTAATTAAGATACACGAATACCTATACAGGGTATATCAAGACCGCGACCGAAAACGAAGCCAGGTGGTAGTATTAGTGATATCAAACACAATGCAAGTAAAAATTTTACAAAAAAAAATCGTCAATTTTTTTTTTGTTTTTTTTACATATCGTCGTATTTGAGTGATTAAACATAGTTTTTCTAAAATAATGACGTACATCGCTTAATTTTTAAACACGCAATGGTACGTAAGGGTTTAAATTACAATTTTTGCAAAAACTAGGTATTTATCCCTCAAAAAGGATGATTTTTAAAAAATTGCTTATTTTGCAAAATTTTTAGTTGCATTGTGTCTGTAGCCGCTAAAACTACGACCTGGCTTCGTTTTCGGTCGCGGTCTTGATATACCCTGTATAATAAGTTGTTATTATATTTCAACGTAGGTTACGTTTCTTAAGTTATATTTAAAAAGAAAACATTATCTAAAACAAATTAAATTGAATGTTACATTTTGGCACACGATCCAACAATATACTTTTAAGTACTCAATTTTAATTGATAGCTTGTTTTATAAATAATTGTCAGTATCTATTCGTAGTTAATATATTTTGTTAATTGCATAATTCTCAGTACATTAAATAAAATATATAAACCTCTAAAGTTATGTTGACACACCTCTACACGGTGCGCATAAAAATGATAGAGACAAATTCTTAACACATAACATTAAATTTATATGCGATGTTCATAAACTTTTTATAGTTATATGTGCTTGTATGGCCTCATCTGAGATAAGCATCGGTGATGCTGTAAACGAAGATTAGAGGCGTTTGAGCATGCTTAGAGTTCCGCTTAGTTAAACGGCTTTGAAGAAAAATAGTTGGGTTCAAAACATTGGTTTTGTGTCTAACTTTGTCATTGGTAATATTCAAATTAATCATCTTTATTACTGCCTTCTATTGACATAAAGCAGAAGTCAAAGTACGATACGCATGTAAATAATACAACTAAATTTTTTATGTTTTTTGCATGTAAAAAAATGATTTGATGATAGTTGGAAGTGCAAATTATCTGTCAAAAACATTTTAAGACACATTAAAATATTTTTTACTTCATATTAATTTACAGTAATAGTTAACCGCAATAAAAACATCATAAATATATATAAAATGTAATTGTGTAGGTAGAGCTTCACGCTCCATGGGACATCAAAAGCAGGTATTTTTATAAAATTTCACACAAATCATAAAAATATCCCAATAAAATATGAAATATAATTGAAAACTTTTACCGCGCATTTCATATTCCATTTCTTTTTATGAGTAAAATTTACATTGCCTACAAAATTTGCAGGAATAGTTTTTATTTGCACGCTTATACACCATACGAATAAAGAAATAAAAATTAAGATATTAAATACTTAAAATTAAATATTATGTATTTTACACTCTTCATTTCCGTTATTAAACTTTGCGTAACATAATACTTGGCAACAATATCGTGTATAATGAAGTCTTCAAGCAGTATAAACAGGCGGGTCCTACAAGAATCCCGCTCACCTTGGCTCTTATTTCCTACTTGTCCACCAGTATTGGCGCAACTAGCCACTTTAGTATTGAAAAAATACTTAATGTTTGTATACTGACCGCGGGGTTTTGTGAAATGCTGATAATGATGGAGTTCGATATTTGAATTTTATACTTGGACATTTACAATATTCTAACCATGGAGGTTTTATACATTGATCACTTTTTGGTGTTCCATTTTTGAAAAATAATAAGTTTTTTTTTATGTGCTGTTTTATATTCTAACCATAGAGGATGTGTGAGAACTGAATGTAGTTCCATTTTTTAAATAAAACTACACGTCACGATGACAATGTTCGATTGTTTTTAGAGTAGCAAAATGTGAGGAACGTTTTTCGATCTTTAATGTACCTATTTAAGCCGTGTGGTTTTTTTTATTAAGAATGTATAAAAATAATGAATTCAAAATATTTACATACCATTATAAACAACTTTTTGATCAATAACTAATGCCCATAAAACGCAATGTCGATATATATGATATTAAAATTAAAATACATGTGATTTTATTTATGTTGCCATTGAAATGTTTAGAATATTAAAATGAATGATTGAATAAAACTTAATGTTATTTATTTTAATGTCAGCGAGTTCTATGAAATGTGTGTGTTTGTTTAAAAGCCACAAATGATCTATTGTTGATGTATGATTTATGTTACTTTTTTGTCGTGTTCGGTTAGTTTATTTTCTGCGCATGCTCACGCGAAGGATGCGGAAGTGACGTATTTACTTATCGATAAAACGCTAAACGCCGAAGGAAGTAAGTTGTTAGCCGCACGCTAATTGAATATTTATGTCCATGTCCTTATTTTTTCATAAAACAAAATTATATAATTTATTTTTAATATGGTGAATTAACAAGTATTACACGGTTTTAATGCGATTACATCAGAGTATAATTATAATTGCCAGAACAAATTTGGACACTAAATTATTATGTATCAAGGCCTGTTAATGAGCGAGTAATGAGCTGTAAGTATTTATTTATTTAAAAATGATCGTGTGTACACTTCCTAGTGATTCATTCGTTTCTGAGAACGCTACTCCAGTCATTACAAACTGCACTGGTGTTGATGTTTTTCATTATCGGCACAAATCCGCGGCGTTGTCACTCAAACAATTTCATTGATAAAAACATACCGTTTTGCCACGACAGAGCAAACAGCTCGTAGTCGTGCAGCCATCGCTGATCGCTAATTATAGCAGACATATCAGCATCGAACGACATTTAACATGATAACAGCATAACACAACACAATCGATGTTCAGCAATCACATCACTAGCACAATCACTACAATCGATTATCGATTCATTCATACGTAACACGTGTATAAAAGTTATGTGTCAGTTTGACAGAATCCGATCGCGATCGGGTGAACGAACGGCGGTGCGCGTGCGTCGCGCGTCGTGCGAGCTAACTGACTGAACTACGGAGTAAACACCGGCATGCAAGCGGGGGGCCCTCGTCCTAAAAACCACATCGATAACCCCATGTATATCGACAAATGGCATCACTAAAATCGCTATCGAAGGCCGTTTTTTTCGACGTAATAGGTTAATGAAATTACGTCGGTACGATTTTGATTTGTTTTGGTTCGTTTGGCTGCTGTTTCGGTTTTGTGTTTCGTGTCGTGTGTGACACGCCGGTTTTGAAAGAGCATTGGGTTATTGTTATAACACTTATTGCTGTGTTGGAACGGAAAAATGTATTTGGAAATTTATGACTACATTGTACATTGGTCATATCGTTAAAATCTAAAAACTACAATACGTAAAAAAATTGGATTTTGTCTTACTTAATTATTGTACTTTTACTCTTATTTTCACTTTTTAATTTAACAAATACAATTGAGGAAGATTTTCGATTAAATAAGGTACCTACAGAAAATATTTGCAACGATATAATAAGATTATAAGCATTGAAAAGGGCAGGCAAAAGTAGTAAAATAATTATCTAGACCTCATAATTTGTTTGTTAACACGTTCGAGGCGTTACAAGACATTTCTGAATTGTACTTGACTTACCGCCAGTGCGGATGCGCATTATTACGAACTTACGCTTGGTGCGGGGGCGTTATTTTGAAAACCTTCGTGAGTAGAAATGAGAGGGATATATTTTTATACCTTTTTTCTTAAATACTAACAAAACATAACATCAAAACTATCCAAGTCATATTAGTATTGTACGCACTAGAATACGACAAATGCAACTCAGTGCGGTACCATCCAGTCGTGACTTGTACCGATACGTCTTGTACAGCACTCACTGCAGTGGCACTTTTAAATTAGTGCGTGCCAAACTATCGATGTATCGAATGTTTTAGCATCAAAATGAAACGATCGCGCAAAAATGCTATTTAAAGCGCTTGAAAATGGTCAAAATTGCGAAGATGACCGTAATTTTATGATAGAGTCGTCCTCGTCATCTACTGCCACAGAAAAAAATTAAGTTTTAGTAGTAGTCCATTTAGCAATGAGGAAAAAAGAAAAGAAGTAGATTTAGATAGATTTAATCAATGAACAAAAAAAGGAACGTATTTACCTAAACCCTAGTAAGCCATTACCCGACAAACGTTATGAAAAACTTCACACGTCACATCACTAGACCCAGTATACAAGTCAAAATATTGTCCCCTATTTTCAGTGCGCTACAAGACAAATTTAATCAGTATTTTAAAACGAGTATAGTTTCTAAAATAATTGATCGAATTAGTGCCTGCTGTCCCAGGTGATAGGTAATACATTAAAGATATCAAATCTTTAAAAAAATAAAGATTTCTATGAAAACCGATCGACTGATAGGCATTTTTCTAGAACCTATCGTACTAGCCAAAAATGCCTCGGGACGCACCAAGGGAAACTCCTAGTACAAGCTTTAATTCTGTGGCTCTTGTTACAAGTGATACAACTCGAGTTGTACCCTTTTTGAGTTTTTTATATAGAAATGATGAGAAAAAAATTAGCTTTTTTTGGTCTAATTCACGATTTTCTATCTGCTATAGTTACGGAGATAATTTTGTGTAAAGTGATACAAGTGCTGCTATTTTGGCGAAAATTGCGTGAATATTGATATATTTCGAGTTATAACTCGTTTTTGTAATCGATTAATACGCAGTTTTTGTGGATACTGGTATAAGTACAATTATAACTATTTTCACATATATTTTTTTCAGTGAATTTAACGTGAATATTGATATATCGAGGGTTATACCACTTTGAACCATTTTTTTCCAATATTGACTAGGGTACAACTCGACATGTACCTACCAATTCAAATGTGAATTTTTGATTTGGATGTGCTAAGTGATACATCTCGACATATATCATTCTACAGATTTTTTTATTTTATGTGCAAACGAATACAAATCAAGTTGTATCTAAAACTCAAACAAATTACAAAAATATTTTATATCGAATAAGATGTGCTAAGTGAGACAATTATGCGCGGCAATACATTATTACGAGTATATTGATTTAAATACAACAGAACCAATAATTCAAATGTCCAAATATATTATAATACTTTTGTACTATAAATATGATTTATTATAATATTATATTCCATCATCAGATACAATATCCAAGGTAAATATATGAAAACTAAAATTTTTACGTAGCTGTCAGAAACATTATATTATTATTCTATATTTTATTGAAAAATGGCAGTTGTCAAAACGGTATTGGTACATAATTTATTGATTTATTTATACATTCTTTATTGAATTACCACATACAAAAAAATGTAAAATAAAAATCTTATTTATCAATATTACTGCTGCTTTACTCAAGTTATCTTTGATTTATAAATGGAAAGAAACTCCTTATTCTTTTCCAACTGTTCTGGAATGATTTTTACATGTTTTCTTATTGTAGTATTTGTATAATACTCATCTGTGTTATTTCTTAGTTTAAAAATTATTTGCATCGTTTTCGAACTTTTGAGTATATGACACTATACTATTGAGATTAGAGACCTTTACCATTCATATTATAAAAGTACGTTATAAGATTTTAATACATACATACATACATAAACTCGCGCCTTTATCCCCGAAGGGAGAGGCAGAGGCGCCACCAGGACACCCACATTTCGCCTTGTATGTTCGGGCCCACGATGTGATAGGGGGCGAGCCTATCGCCATATCGGGCACAATTTCCTAATTCCGGGCTGATAATGAATGCCTTAAGAATTGGTAATTTAATTAAATTAATTTTGAATCTAAATTTTATTAAAGTTAATTTATTGTAATTGTGTTTATTTTGTAAGATTTTTTTACATTTTTGTACATTCATATTACATTTAAAAAAATTACTTAAAAAAGTATAAAACAAATATTTAACCCTTTTGTGGCGAGGCTCAAGTCCCAAGCCACCGGTGCAGTGGTTAGGGATACAAAGTAAGGAACATCCTCACTATGAGTGGTATGTCCAGCAATACTGCCTTTTGGATCTGATTCTTGACCCAACAACCAACAACGGCTTTTGGAGATGTTGGGCTTGGCTCTTTGGTATCAGTCTATGTGCAGAAACAACAATCGGGACAATAATTGTTGAGTCTACATCCCAAATGTCAGTAACCTCGTGTTCCAAATCTAAATATTTAGACAATTTGTTTTTTTTCAGCTTTAAAGAGGTTATCGTCATGCGGTATGGTAACATCAACAAGTATTGCTCGGCACGTCAATCGATCTATTATCACAACATCAGGCTTATTGGCAGCAATAGTCCTATATGTGATAACAGACCGATCCCAATACAGCGTTGAATGACCATTTTCAAGAACTGGTTGGGAAACATACTGGTAATATGGCACTTCAAGAGTCACAATAGTCCATATCGAAGAGCGATTTGCAGATGTATGATCTTGGCTTCTAGGTTGTCTCTATGCAAGTACTCGCCGTTAGCAAGATACGAATAACCGGAAGTTACATGTCTCATTGGCTCGCCAGGACGTTGGCATGCCCTACAAATGTCGACCGTACCGTCCTTCAGGATGTATTTTCTATAGTCTTAATAACTTCGTCCACAATTGCAAAAGCAAAATACTCAGTTTCCCCAGAGGTTACCAAAACGTAGTCAAGTTACAGATGAAGGCCGGTCCACTTCAAGCCCGTGTAGGGCCCGATAGAACGGACCATGCAGCTCTTTGCTCTTCCATACTTCCTCGCGATCTTAAACGCTCATCACCAAAGGCTTTCGCCAGTTCTCATTCGCCAATGAGAGCTGGGTAAATCCTTTACACACTATAACTACAACCCTATGCATATCTACGTAGCTGTGATGGAAATACTCCCTTAGATTGCACACCTCACGATTATGCAGATCCTTAGCATTAAGAATCCCTCGGCCCTCACATCTCTGCGGGATGCACAACTTCATCACTGACGAACTTGTATGATGCATACGATGTGCATTTGGTAGAGTCCGGACCTTACGATCCAGGGCGTCCAATTTCGTCTGAGTCCATCTGAGTTTGCCAAAAGAGTACATAAGTATAGGCATAACCCAACCGTTAAACGCACGAATATTGTTTCCACCTGATAAAAAACAGTTAAGAACTTTTGTCAGGCGGCTAAAGAAACGCTCCTTTATTGATTGTTTTACCTCTGCACGTATAATATCTAGACCCTCAGGCATACCCAGATACTTGTAGGTTTCCGTCTGCGAAAGAGATCTGAGTCTTACAGTCTCTGAGACATTTATGTCATCAGAGACTGCAACCTCGCCTCGCTTGACATGGATAACCGCACCTTTATCTACACCAAACTCCATATTGATTGAGTTGCAAAATCAAGCAATTATTTTTGACTAAAGTTGATTTATTATTATTATTTTATTCATTAACAGTTAAGGGATTTTTATACTATCCGGTAATACATGGGAGACCCATCATACCTTTTATTTATTATTAAAAACATCGCAACAAAGTTGATTATTTAATAATATGAAACTTGTATCTATTTACACATTACATAATATCATTTTAACGAGAGATATAACTTGACTTGTATCATTTAACACTTATTTTCAATAGACTTGAATATTAGCAAACAGATACTATTCAAGTAATTTATGAAAGTAGGGGGTTGCGGATTAAAAAAACATAATCTTACGGATTATACCTTTATCTTTTGTTTGAGCAACATTATCGTAGGAACTCATACAAATTAGTTATTACATTTTGTAAACTTTTGTATATCAGTTTACACGAAAGCACTTTAAACACATTATTTAGGTGCGACGTAATATAATTACACTTATATTATTTATCACAACGTTTTTGCACATGTTACTCATAAGCCGAGGTATATCTCACAGGTTTCTCGTGAATTACTTTTTAAACATAATATTTATCAAAAAACCTAAAACGCACAATGAAAGAAAACATTTTTCCCCACAAAATAAGGTATTCAAGTTTAATCCAGCACATTTAGTTTACGACCGAGAATTTTTTAAATCTTGTTTTTGCTCTCCTGTAAAATGATGATTTTCGACTTGTATCACTCATCACAAGAGCCACAGAATTGTATTGTAACGCACCCAAAATAAAGTCTAAAAATACAGCGCCGCCGTGAACGTGTTAATTATATTTATTTTCTTTCACTTATATCCCTGGAAGAAAATAACCCAACCATATCTACTTTTTAAATATAATGTAGTTTTAATTGTGATGTAATACTCCATAAAATAAAGAAGTAATAGGTATAATATTTATCATAACAAAACGTAACCGTTACAGCACAATACTAGGCTATTTTTGTCTTGATTAATGCTATCGTTTCCGTTGAACTTAGATAAACAATAGGTCATGGTTAAAAACCAATATGCTATTTGTGCAAACTTGCAAATATTTGAGCAAACATCTTTAAAAAAATTGCGCGACTCTATCAAGTGATGCATCTTACATCTTTATAAATTCTTACAAGTTCCAAGAAGAAAAACAAAAGTTTAATTATAACCTAAGTAAGGTTAAACTAAGATTTTTAATTGCAATGTGTATTGAAAGGAATTCAACACTATATAATTTACTTTGTTATATTTAATAGTGACGTAATAATGTAGCAAACAATTCCCCGTTTTATTTTTATATGTAACTTAATAACGGTGTGTCTAATTTGTTATCAGCGCACGTCTCTGAGCTTCTAATTTACAACAATTGATAAAAGAACTGGGTGACAGTAGACGAAAACATATATTTGAATAGACGTGAAATGGGAGCTGATAACGTTACTTATTCAAACTACAAAATTAGCTGTATCTTTTTATTTGCTTCTAGTTCAGGTAGATGTTTAGGTTTGAGTGAAATTACTATTCCATGCCAAGGATTACATGTTTTATATTTGCATATTCATATATAATTATTATTGAATCTATTTATGAAAGAAACATAATGAGATCATACGTGTCTCTGATAAAGCTACTAAAATTATATCCACAAATACTAATTAAGTAAGCAGGATTACCTAGGACCTAAATAATGTTATACTACTTGGAAGAAGTCAAACTATGCTTTCGTATGCAACGTTCTATATTGTTTCCATACTGTTGCTCTTTGCCCCCCAAATTTATTGCAATATTATCAAAAAAAACTATAAATTGAGACACAGTTATCTTATAATCACTCACTATTATGAAAGTTGAAATTACCCAACACTTTTACGCAACAAACAAAGAAGTGGACAACAATACCAAATTTAAACAAAACCAACCATTATTTATTTATTTATTTAAGGCTTTATTGTACACCGGATATACAAAAAAAAAAAGGTAGACAATATACATGAAAATAAAGTACAATTGGCGGTCTTATCGCACAAGGCAATTTCTTACAGACAACCATGGGATGGATATAAGAGAAAAGAACGAAAGTTGGGGCAGTGTCAGGTGTACGAATAATAATTAATATACCATATTCATATACTTACATAAAATACACATACATAATCATATATATATATATACACAAATACATACATACATACATACATACATACAAAAAACAATATATAATTAAATATCAATACACAGAGGAAAACGTATACAACTATAATGTCCTCATTCAGCCTGGGAATAATGCTCTTTGACCATCCTTTTAAAGATGGGCAGAGATTTGGCCCTTCTTATCGCAACTGGTAAAGCATTCCACAACCGAGCAGCTTGTACGGTGAAAGATTTATCAACAAAGGAAGTAGAATGCACGGGGATTTTCAATCTTAAGTTCTCCGATGATCTTAGAGACTTCGAATGTGAATCATGAAGGAATTCAAACCGATTTTTGAGATAGGGGGGAGAGAGAGCATTAAAGAGTATGTTAAAAAGAAGAGAAAGAATGTGTGTATTCCGGCGAAGCCGTATAGGTAGCCACTTGAGCTTGTTGCGAAACTCTGAAACATGATCATATTTGCGTAATCCAAATATAAATCTGATGCAGAAATTTTGAAGACGCTCAAGTTTATTAAGTTGCTCCTCAGTGATATCAAGATAACTGGCATCTGCATAATCAAGGATGGGGAGAAGAAGGGATTGAGCAAGCGATATTCTCGTGACAAAGGGTAGAAAATTACGTAATCTCCGCAAGGACCCAGCCGAGGCGAATAGTTTCCTACTCAACTCTCGGAGCTGCGGACCCCAGGTGAGACATTTGTCGAGGTAAATACCAAGATTTTTTACACTGTCGCTGTAGGGAACAGTGATACCATTACAAATGACAGGTGTTATTAGTGACCAGTTAAGTCTAGAGATCATCCTGGGGCTGCCGACAACAATGACTTGAGTTTTGGATGGATTTATCATAAGTCCATAATCTTTACTCCAATGACATATTTGCACAATGTCCTCATTGATTACTGAGACAGCATCATTTAACTGGAGCAAGGGAGCCTGGGAATAAATCTGGAGATCATCTGCATAAAGGTGGTAAGAAGAACGGAGTTTGTTTGTAATAGAGTTGATAAAAACTGCGAAGAGTAGGGGAGATAGCACGCCGCCCTGTGGCACGCCAGCAGAAGTTGAGCACCACGACGACACGTTGTCACCGACACAGATCCGCTGCCGGCGTCCAAACAGGTAACTACGAAACCAAACAAGTGCTGTTGGAGATATGTTAAGTGAGCCCAGTACGCTAAGCAGCACATCAAAATCGACCGTATTAAAAGCATTACTGAAGTCAAGTAGCGCTAAGACTGTCAGCTTGCCTTCTTCCATGGCCGATCTGATATCTTCCGTAATATGAATTAGGGTTGTAGTGGTACTGTGACCAGGTCGGAAACCGGATTGGAGCGGGTTTAGGAGATGGTTTTTATAAAGGAAATCAGCGAGCTGGGAGTGGATTAGGCGCTCGAGAACTTTGGAAAGGAAAGGTAGGATGGAAATAGGACGGAATTCGGAAAAAATGGCAGGGTTTCTTTTTTTAGGTAAAGGAATTATGTGGGCTTCTTTCCACGCTGTGGGGAAAGTTCCACTATAGAGGGAGTAGTTTAGGATATGGGAAATGATGGGAAGAATTTCATTAAGGATAGGGATAATCATATTACGTCCAACACAATCGCTACCAACAGCATTGGACGCGATCAGCGTAATGTTCTTCCTAACATCACAATCAGCAAGCTGTTTAAAAACTAAAGGGGGACAATCGGGAGTTTTGCAGGAAGAAAGATATTGTAATGTTTTGTTTTTAGTATTCCCATCTAAATTTGATGGAGAACAGAAGTGTTGGTTAAGAGAATTTAAATCTATATTTTTAGAAATTGATTCATGACGTGATTTTCCGACTCCCAAAGATTTCAAAAATTTCCAAACTTTTGCTTGATCAGCATCTTGAACTGAATTATGAATAAATCGGCGTTGAGCATTTCTACATACCTTTTTGCAGTGATTCCGTATCGTCACATATTTTTCCCAGTTCAGTTCGGTGGGACGACATCTGTACCTGGATTTTGCTGATGCTTTTTTAGAAAGTAAAACTTTAATATCAGCAGTTAGCCAGGGTGACGGTCGATGCTTAAGCTTGATCTTACGGATTGGGGCATGTACGTCATAGAGTGTAATAAGTTCATCTATGAACAAATTTAGTTTAGCATCGACGCAGTCAGAAGCCATGAGCGCACTCCAGTCAATGTTGATGGCATCCTTACGAAGATCAGCAAGATTCATCCCACGAAAATTTCGCTGCATAATTATTTTGGGAGAGGCTTTAGGTGGGCGGACACGATAGGATAAAAATAAAAGGTCATGATAGGAAAAGGCATCAGCAGGACATTGACCATGTTTGACAACGTGGCTTGGTGACGAGACAAACATTAGGTCGAGGAGTGAAGGAGTACAATTAGGGAAATGGTGAGTAGCGGAGAGTGAAGGAATAAAAAGGTTATTGGATTGAACGATGGTTTGAAGAGAGGAAGAACGGGAGTCATTTTTAAGGAGACAGGTATTGAAATCACCCATAATTATGGTTTGACTGTACGAGGAGACAAAATTTTCAAGAATGATCTCAAAAGAAGAGAAGAAGTCAATACGGAGAGAGGGACAGTAGTATACGCCTAAAAGAAGTTTCTGGTGTGAAAGTTCCACCTCTAGAAAAAGATGTTCTCCAGCGTTTGGCGGTGTGGGCTGCGTCGACACACTAACTACAGAAAACGCAATGTATGTTCGGAGATAAATTGCTACACCACCCCCACCACCCACTGCGCGATCATTTCGTATGAGGTGGAAGCCGGGAAGATTGTAAGCGGAAGAAGACAAACAAGGTTTTAGCCAGGACTCAGAAATAAGAATAGCATGAATATTAGTACAGTCAAAACTTGCCAGTATATCCGAGAAATGGGCCGGAATACTCTGAGCGTTAAAATGAACGACATTAAAATTCCTAGGAACATCGGAGAATTGGGATGAAAGAGTCTCAGCAAGTGACGGAACGCTCTCGAAGCTATCATCACTACAGGCTGAGAAAAACTCCTCACTGTCACTGTTGCTACTGTACGAAGACATTAATTATTATGTATATAAGAAAATGGTAGAAATATAAAAAAGTAATATATATATATATATATAAAGAAAAAAGTAAGACTTAATGGTATTACAAATTAAATTACCTACTTGCAACTAACATCCATCTGCCGGTTGTGTTTACAGATTAAAGAACATATATTACAGAAAAATATACCCAAATACAATTTTAAAAAATAAAAAAAAATCTAATGATTGGGTACATAGTATTACATGGTTAAACAATAACAATAATAATAAAACAAAGAATTAACCAGGTGAAACACAAGAAAAAAAAAAAAAACAAAGAAATATTATAAAACATAACAATAATGCTAACAACATAAAACAAACGTTTACGGAACGCACACGAAAGACATATTATCTGTCAAATGACATAACCTGTTAAGTTGTTTATTTACTTTCGAGTAACAATATAATTAATAAGAAAACTTGAGGGTGGAAGTTGTGTTTTACCTGGCTGGAAACTAGACACATCATTTTTTAGTAGCAGCAGCTCGTCTGGTCCTAGGCGCAGTTATTTTTGCTGCTGGAACAGTCTTATCGGCATCCACGAGAATTTTGCCAACCTCACTCAGCGACGCCACACGATGTCGAACACCAGAGCTAAGCACGTAAACGCTGCCTTCCCTGGTCCAGCACTTGGTTACGCCAAACTTCTCCCGTGCAGACATAAAAACGTCGTGCCGCGTCTTTGTAAGAAATTCAGACAACGTAACGCCGGTGTTCTTGAGTTTGGTTTTGCTGAACCAAATTTTGTCACGAACGTCAACATCCTGCAGCTTAACGAGGATGGGCCTAGGCTTTTTCTGAGAAGAAGGGCGACCCATTCTGTGACAGCGTTTGATGCCGTCTGTTCCGAAGCCTGCGACTCCAAGATGCTTCTTAATAATGTCAGTGGCGAGAACTGCAGTATTCTCCTCGGGCACCTCCGCAACTCCGTGCAACATCAGCATTTTGCGACGCCTCTGTGTCTCTATGGAATCCACAGAACGAGCCAGAGCATCAATTTGTTGCTGCAGTAAGGAAAGGGTTTGAGTAATGAAAGTCTTATACGACTCGAACTCTGCAGCCAATCCAGAGGTGCCGGTTGTTGTGCACGACGACTTTTGAAGATCTGCTTCAAAAGCTTCCATCCGTTTGCAGAAGTCTTGCCTTAGTTCATCCACAGTGGCCCTTAGTGTTGACTCCATAACAAAAAAGTGATGTGATGTGTAGTGGAAATCAAAGAGACTTTATTAAAGGAAAAATAACACTTCACCCGGCAGGTAGACTGTTTATATAATGTAAATAAACATACAATGTAATATACAGACTGTTTAAACTATTTTAAATTAAAATAATTGTACAGAGCAAACGTTTTTCTACTTCCTTTCACAACTACCCACTAATTGTTGTCATTATCTATGTAATGACAACTGTAATTAAGTCGTTTCACCTCAGATAACACTTCCGCGCCAAATAATTGCTTGTTACGATACCTGTGATGTGGTGGCGTTGCTCGCTTCGGGCCATTTTTGCGTAATTCATACCGTACACTAGAATAAATTATGAGAATCAAAGCCATCGATATCAATGTTACACTAGATAAGACATTCAGTACACAAATGAGTCCCACCTACTTGCGGTGCATGCACCGCACATGAATCAGTTTGCTTCGTGACAGTGACAATGCAGTACGCCTTATCGCATGCGTTTAAAAGTAATAAATTAATATTTCGCCGACAAACCCAAAGCAAATCGTCAGAAGTTTCAATATTTTAATAAAATACCAGGTAAGTGATGTTATATTGCATTGTGCTTTTAAAATACGGGGGCACTTTATTTCTATGATGCGTCTCGTCTATCGGTAGAATAAAAGTCAATGATCAAAGCCTTCACTTTTCGAATGAATATAGAAAGAAGGAACCATCCGAATAGACCTTTTTCAAAATCATCTCTTGATGGTAATTAGTCGTCACCGCCCATGACCATCCACAACTCCCAAACGTACATGTGCGTTGCTGTCTTTAAAAGGTTACTGAACTTCAGACGTACCTATACGCGTAACATGACAGCAAAAATACCTCAGTGATGTACGAAACATTTCTATTGAAAATACTTATCATCAATTTCATTATTTCTGGTGGAGAAGTAATAATTATGAGAATGATTTGACTTATTATTAAATTACCTCCAGACTATCTGGCATCAACCCTTTCGAGATTAGGTCTTACAGCTTACAAGACTGAACTAATGCAGTTGGTAAAACCTGACATTACCTGGTAATTTTTTTAGAGCGCTCTTAGAAATGTAGATTTCGCAAATTTTTCTATATTTTTAAAATAAGCGATATTTATAGGATATCTTTTTGATGGAATTAGAATTAAACAGTCTATTTTTTTAACAATAAGCTATCTTAAAAAATTACACACAGCCACTTTACTAAGAATTCGGGATCAAGTAAAACTATTGAACTAGTTTCTACGAAGTAGATTTCGTCTTTAACTACTGCTACAATTTATCCCGAAATTTATCCCGAGGGTCTCCTTAATCTGCCAAGTTAATAAACTATTCAACAGTTCCCGCTAGTGGCTACCAGGGTTCCCAATTGAAATTGACAATTTTGCCGAATAAGGGAAAAATTTGTAGGGAAAATGAGGATTGGTAAAGTGGTTCATACGACACAAATTATTTATAGGTACTGAATACTGATGAAGAAAAAAATTGCCCTCCTTGATATTCACGTGATATTTACCATCTTATGTCTAAAGATGCCGAGCGCAGTGGAATGCCAAGCATTGCTTTGTAATTCTATATGTTGTTGTTATTGTTGTTGATTTGCTACTACTGCTCATGGAGATGAGCGGTCATATCGCTGACAATCAGGCGAAAGGCATGCTCGTCCCGCCATTCATCGCAAAAAAAAAACTACCCCAAAACTCGTGTAATTTCCGAATACCTGGCAACCCTGTCACCAACCGGAGCGTAAACTTGGCCTCACATTAGGCGCGATATGGATGTTGATTGCGCGTGTTGCCACGTCTTTGTGGCGTATATGGCGAAGATTCCGCGTAGGTGTTGCCATATCAATGTTTATTTTTGTAACATTAGACCTTTAAAGTTTTTTGTAGGCTATATTTAGTAATGTTATTCAAAATTGTATGACGTTATGTGCGTAAAATGAATTTAAGTTTTAAACAATGTGTAGTTAATTGGTCAGTTTATGGAATTACAACTCATATTTAGTTTAAAAATAAACCAGTGTTATTACTTAATGACTCACATTATAATGGCTTCTTTTATACTGTGTTCATACAACAGTTACATAGTACATACTTCACAGTAAGATGCCAAGTATTGAGTCATAGATATCAGAAATTATGACTCATGGTTTAGCCTTACGACATCCAGATCCGAAACAAATAGTAGTGAGTCCAAAACATGCATTCTTCGTGGCTTATCGTTTCCAACTTTAAACAATTGTGTCACGGAGGCTTTCTCTCTCTTCAGCCACAGGTAGTCCACTGCTGAACATAGGCCTGCCCCAATGATCTGGAGATCAATGTGATCGATGTGGACATCGACCTGTTGAAAGCGGCCTGCATCTAGCGAATTCCTGCAACCTTAACCAAGTCATCCGTCTACTTTGTGGGAAGACGTCCTACACTACGCTGGCCTCTATGTGGCCTCCAATCTAGAACTTTTCAGCTCCATTTAACCCTTCGGGTGTCCATGTATAGACAATAGACTTTTGACAGATGCTACACTATGGAGAACAATTGGAGAACAATGAACGTCACATAAATCTTGACAGCCTAATATGAGCTTCTTGGACACCGGAAGGGTCATTAGTTTAGTTCAGTTCGTTCAGCCCCAGCCATTAGTTCTTTACGCTATGTGCTCGGCCCAGTGACATTTCAACTTGCTAATCCTTTGGGCTACATTTGTAACCTTGGTTCTCCTACGCATATCCTCCTTCCTGATTAGATCTCGTAGGAAAATACCGAACATAACCCTCCCCATAGCGCGTTGAGTGGCATTGAGCCTTCGTATGAGACCCATAGTGAGAGGCCACGTTTCGGTGCCGTAGGATGCCTTCACAATTACTATTTATCCATATATTCAATCTATAAGAGCATCAAACCCACAACTTTTATCGTAAAACCTTACTTCTAACCTCTGCGCCAACGGTCTAAATATTGTAATTACAGAACCTAAATCGAAAAGCAATTTCATACTTCCCAAGAGAATATAAAATTCAATTCCGACTCGATTTTTACGATACTACAGGTCATTACAAAACACAAAATTGCCAATTTTTACGCTCAACTTATCAATGGACGATCAGTCTCAAATCTGTAGCGCTCTAATAATATTTAATTCATTCATAAACTCACGCCTTTTTCTCAGAAGGGGTAGGCAGAGGTGCAACCAGGACACCCACGTTTCACCTTGTATTATCCGTCCCACGATGTGATAGGGAGCGAGCCTATCGCCATATCTGGCACAAATTCCTGACTCTGGGCTGATAATGAATAGAAAAATCCAATACCACTATACTAGACCTGGGACTCGAACCCGAGACCTCAGCTTTGCTATCACACCTTAGTATAACTGCGCTACCGAGGCAGTCTACAATATTTAATGTTTATAAAATATCCTCCAAATGTACTGTTATATAATTTTTAATACTAATAAATATAATACTCTATATGAGTATTATATAAAAATATAATACTCACCCATATTTAAGTTATATGATTTTTTTTATTCGGAGGTAGCGTACTTTATACACCACAGTAGTAAGATTACCCCTAAGTCTTAGTCAAATAAAAAGATCTTTATCAGACACAACAAACATAATGAACGAAATTATCACAATTACATTAAATCGCAAAAGATTTTTGTCATTTGGATATTTTTTTCCTAAGATATTACCTTATTTGGACAGCACTAAATTTGTCTTCTATTACTTATTTCGCTTATATAAAAACCGAAACAACTCATACATAATCAGTCCTTAATGCATCCAAAATCTCTTCATAATAAGATTCCACACAGCTCCAGTGATATAAATACTCTGTAGCTAATATACAATATTCTCGCCTTTATAAAAACCAAAACAACCAATTCTCAAAATAATCAAGTCCTCGTTCCGTCCAAAATCTCATCCAAATACGTTTCCATACATTTCGAGTGATATAAATACACAGTTCCGGGATGCGTCTCTCGTCGCGACGCTAATTCATTGCGATGGTTACTTTGAACTCCTGGTTTAATTTGATTAGTGCTGTACAAATAACCGTTACGCGTTCGTATTATTCGACAGGCGTATTTTTGATGGTGATTTATTTAGATGTAAATAAATTTAATATATTTTTAAGGAAAGGGTTGACGAAAACTTTGCTAATGTTTTGTATAGCAATATATGTGTCTATTCTTATTAAAAATCTATCATTAACGGTTGTAGTGACAAACAAAGTAGATAGAAAAGTTCGGTGTTCTGAAATTAATTTCACCTTTAAGACCTAATTCTTAACATGATTTATTATATAATAGACGATTTGTCAAGAAATATCGTGTATTTTGCAGCATCAATAAAATTAAATGATCTACGTCAAACTCACGATGTTTTAACATGTGTGCAAATTAACAATAGTAGTTGTGACGTCAATGTACCAAAATCTATGTAAAAAGAACCAACGTTAATACTCTGTTTTTCGTTAAGAATATTTGTCAATATCCCAAAAAGCACAACACTTTTACAATTATCCGTGACAAACAACTTTTTAATAAAATTCAAATAAGGAACACAAAATCGGTCAGTACCTTTTATCTCACGGTTGTCATTCAAAATTGACGTTCCAAATTTGAAATATAATTCAAATCTCGCAGCTATCGTTCCGTGACACCTCATAAACAATTACTTGGAGTAAGGTGCGTGAAGCGCCCAGTGTAAGTCGACCCGTTCGAATTCTTGAAACGATTTTTCTTTACGCATTTTCAAAGAGAAGGAATAGGGAGCGGGGGTCTTTGTAAATTGGACAGAAGTTTGTACGCGCGTAATGAGAAGCAGAATGTTATTTCAGCAATAAGTGTCCATGTGAGCAACTTTTTTTTCTTGACTTGGAAAGATTTTTGTAACTGCCAGTATGATATTATGTTGCAACTACGTTTGATATTTTCCTCCTCAAAATATTTTTGTATGAATCTGTTTCGTCTGATCTCATCTCATACTTATTTGCTACTACATTAATATTAAAATTTTATGGAAAGGTAATTTTCATAATAGCTCATGATTTTACATTTTGCTAAACCTTTTGGGACTCTACCGAATAAAAAATGATTTGAAAATTGAACCCAAAACCTTATGGCCACGTTAATACCTCTAGATGAATTAGATGTTATTTATACATGAATATTAATTTCAAAATACTCAGGCTTAAGTGTGGGACCGCTATGTATTAAGTGTTTTGATTTTATTATGATCCAATCCACTTAATTTTTAATCGTTTACATAATAAGGTAACGGTGTTTATAGAGTAGCTGAGAGTGGAACGGACTGCTTCGAAGTTTGTGTGAAATAACTACTTGTGGTTAACAAAAACATTTGTCTCGGTGCGGGGATTGAACCTGCGACCACTCGTTTCACAGCCGTCGTGTAACCAACTGCGCCACGGAGGCTGTCGAATACCACTCATAATTTAGTTTTATCAACTCGGCAAGGTTCTACCACTTAAAAAAAATCGATTCTTTCATAGCACGGTTATATTGGGCTACAGTGTAATTGGCAGATACCTTTAAATCCGCAGCCATTGGCATCGTTTCAAAAACTCAATAAACATTATTGCCACTTAAGTAAACATTGACTTTCGTAATTGCCTGACAGATATGACGTAACATTACAAACGCCGAAACATTACAGACCGATTAAATAATATTTTGAGTGACGCGGCCGCATTTTTTAAGTCCATTCGTATGTGAGAACATAAAATTAGGGTCAAAAATTTTAGTCATGAAATTATTTTTGGTCAAGTTACTACACAAGCTTGCGTGCGTACCAAAAGGGAAGGCAGAGTTGACAGTGGCCAATAATGCCGCCTAAAGTTCGATGAACTTGTTTCCCTTACCTTTTTGTTTCAAAGCAAAAATTCACAAAAATTGACTGACCAGTGAGTGACCCTGGAAATTGATCACCCAGGTACTCTAGATAAACACTGTCATTTAACTAAAAAAAAGCCATTAATTAACCAAAAAGCCGTGTCTAACCAAAAATCTATATAGCCGTGTCTCCTTTATTCGTTAAAGTCCCAACGTCCCTTTGTCCTATCTAATATGTGTTATCTCCCATAATTCATATTTAAAAATCAATAATGAACCGACTCATTCAATACAGTCATAATTGGTGTCAAAAATCACAGGTGATTATCATCAGGCCATATAAAAAAGCCATTAAACTTTACGCAGTAATTATAAAACTGACTGCTTCGGTGGCGGAGTTGTACGGTACGATTACAACGAGGTCTTGTCTCTGAATTCCAAGTCGGGAAAAGTGATATTGGATTTTTCTATTAGTCTTTTTTAATTTTATTGCGATGAATGATGAGCATGCCATTCGCCTGATGGTAAGCGATGCGACCGCTCATGGACAATAGCAAATCCATGAATTATATACCTATGCTTGGCGACTGGCGTTTTACTGCGCTCGCCATCCTGAGACATACAATTTTAAGTCTCATTAAGTCCAGTAGTTACTCTAGCTACAATGTGCTTCAAACCGGAACACAACAGTGCATTTACTCTGCTGTTTGGCGGGAGAAAAGTACATTTAAATACCTAGGCGACCTCTCACATTATGAGAGAGCTATCACCAGTTATCAGCCCTGAGTCAGAAAGTGTCCGATACGGCGATAGGCTCGCTCTCTATCTCATCATGTGAACACACAATACAAAACATGGGTGTCCTAATAGCACCTCTGCCTACCCCATCGGGGAAATAGGAAGTATAAAATCGTCACCATTCACATAGGAAGCGTTGGAAGCGCGTTGTTTTTGTTTTGCCGATCGTTTTTTTGCTCAACCTTTGATTAACAGGGGTGGTGTCGGGTTCAGCAGGAAACAGACGAGCGCGTGCCCTGCAATATACGGCGTTGACTCACTACACGCGTTGTGGGGTAAGTGATAGGATGCAGCGGTTTTATAAATAAATCGTTTTTTTTTATAGCATAGGTACCGGCAAACGAGGATACAGATCACCTGATGGTTAGTGTGATCAATGCCGCCCATGTACATCCACAACGCTTAGATCATAGATGTGTTGCTGGCCCATTAAATCGAGAGGGGAGCGGAAAGGAAAAAGGATGAACCGAACGAAACGCGACAGCTAAGCGGTCGCTTCACGTCGATTTTCTGTGAGACAGTGGTACCACCCCGGACGACTCAGCCTATATCTGCTGAATTGTGACTGACAACAGCGTGGCTCTACCACAAAAAATTCTTAAAATTATGCCAGCTATCAAAAGTGAATCGTTAATTTAAACTGTCACCGCTACGGTAGGTTTTATCACACTAAAAAAAAACGGGCTAGATTTTTCCTCAGCAACACGAAAGTCTTCTTTTTTAAATTTACCTGGCCAATGATAAGAACTAAAATAAGCTGCATTCAAAACTGAAGAGGTGTCTAAAAAAGAAGAATAAATAAATTCACCCAATGTCAGGACATTGAGAGTCAGGACTCTAATCGTTCAAGCCTTGTGCCATTAATGTTTGAAAGTCGATAGACTTGTCGGTCCTGCAAACACCTACACGCGAAACGAACCAGCGCCTTTATATTTCACTGGGGTCTCTCGATTAACAGTCCTACGGAGACTGTCATATTAAGGAAGATAACAAAAATAAATAAGATCAAATATTTCATTGATTATGAAGCTAAATCTAAACCAATAACTATACTCTCCACGATTTTGAATTTATCTAGTCTTTTTATGTTTACATTTCAGACATATTGTATTTTATCAGTTATCAGTATGTACCCACATTCTATTTTTTGTTCCCGTAACTAAATCTTTATGTTTACTTCTTAATATTCAAATAAAATTAAATAAAACTCACCGATAAATAAATCAAACCTAATCCGCTACCGCCTATAACTTAAGCTTCGCTCAGTAATGACCCTACGTAACATGTAATACAGCGGTTAGTGTTACAAAGAGCGAACAAAAAATCCGGCTTCCGAATAACTTCCTTATTCTGTATTCATTCTCTTTTGGGCTTAAATAAAGACCAATTAGATGCCATTGTGTAGATTCGTATCGGTTGTTACGCTGATGTAATGTGTAGCTCTACGTAACAATTAAATATCTACTATATTACATTATAGTACCATTTAAATGTGACTGCCTCAAACTGAAATGCCTGCCTCGGTGGCTTAGTTGTACTGCGGTACTATTGCAAAGCTGGGGTCTCGAGTTGGAATCCCTGGTCGGGCAAAGTGATAACGGATTTTTCTATTCATAATCAGCCCGGAGTTAGGAATTTGTGCACGATATGGCGATTCCACAATCCCACACATTCATACAGCGCTTTATGCATTAATATAGTGCAATTTCCTCAATATCAATGGAAAATCCCCGCTACTGTTCCCAGATGCTATTTGCATTATATTCGTATTGGCTTGTTCCACGTACTCGCTAAATGAGAGTTGCAGTCAGCATTTTAATTTCGCTGTCTTTATTAAAACATTGTTTATTTGATTCAGATATGTTTGTGAATAATAAAGTCGGAGTATCAATTATCTATTGATAATGGAAGCATAATAAATATACATACTGTGTTTAAGTAGCATAATTAAAAAAAAACCGAGATGATTTTTTGACAAATATCATAATTTTAGTTTTCACGATTGGCCACCCCGTATTGATACGAGTATTTTTACCAATTAACTGAACTTCAGTGTGGTTCTTCACAAGGGACATGTGGTTAATTTAAATTCCATATGTCAATATCATTCTGTATATATATAAAATAAATAAATACACCCAACAGTCACATACATAGACCTAACTAAACCCTAACCCCACACTAAGATCGAGTCTTGTGTCGTGGGTATCAGGAACTACGAGAGACTTTTCGGTCTCACAAACACCCAGACCCGAAACAAATTCCTGTGGATCACACAAATATTTTTTTCGCTCCGGGGATCGAATCCGCGGCCTTTCGTTTTACAGGCGGCTTCTAACCAACTGCGCCACGGAGGCTGTCTAAAGCATTGAAGTAGACTAAAATCAGCACAGAATACAAATCTGTGGGGCCATCATACATATACTTAATATTGATTATATTGTATATAATCAATAATGCTACACACAAACCAATCGTATATATGAAATATTATAGGTTACAGAATAAGGGTGCGAAAAGTAACATATACAGAGTCCCTTATGTTCAGATATCCGATAGGCAACGGGGCGAGAAGCGCGCAAAGGGAAACGTTGAGTGGATTGTAATTCCATTGACGTGCGAATTTTTTGCGCATTTATTGGAATTTTTACCGTTCAGTTTGTTTTTCGATGTCGTGTTATATGTAAGGTTTATTGAAATTCTTGGCTATTTTGTATCACGGCTTATCCCAATGTTATGTGGTTGCTCCTTTAGTTGGGGTAGAAAGCGAAGAATATACGGAAAGAAGGAACTAGAAAATAAGTAAAAATATTCGAGTAGTTATCAACTTTACTAACGTCATTGTTTCTTTGCATCAAACAGGTAATATTACTTTGACATTATTGAACGTGTGTATAACTGAAACCCCTTCATTCCACGTAATAAACATTATCTACTAAATAAATCAACTCCACACATTTGAAAAGTAAACACGATGTAATTGATATTAGTATGGACAAGTAGAAAACATCCTGGCAGCAATGTCAACTCAATCCTGCAATATCGAGAACAAGACCCCTTTGTATCTAATTACCAGTAAAAAGAAAACAAACAGGCGCACGTCCTTCGCAGCATCTTCGCGGTCCGAGTGACTCATCTGGTCATTGACTAAAGGGCACGGAGTTGGTGAACTGCGAGGGGAAAGGGGCCCCGAATTATGGGTATGGTAAGATTTCATCAAACCAGTAATTTAGCTACATTTTCTCACCTGATATTAGTCTAAGGAAAATATTTTGAATCAAACAAAGTAACAGTCTATACACATACAAATAATGTAGCTTAACAATTGAAAAAAATATATATTTATTTATTCTATTATAGTGCTATAAATCGACATTAATTTATGATCATGATTTTTTACAGCCCCATGAAGACCACAGCTGAAAAAACATAGGTCTTCCTCGAGAATTTCTACACTACCCTTTGGGAGATGAGTGAATCCAGGAACCTTATGCAATCTTTACTCGATCCTCCATTAATT
The DNA here is from genome assembly GCA_949752805.1 of Deilephila elpenor. Classification (NCBI taxonomy): domain Eukaryota; kingdom Metazoa; phylum Arthropoda; class Insecta; order Lepidoptera; family Sphingidae; genus Deilephila; species Deilephila elpenor. Next base: position 3,146,386 of record OX457116.1, read on the forward strand.
ATCTTATGAACGGAATTTATTGCAGTATTTACGATAGTAAAATTTAACGAAGAAGCACGTAACTCAAAAAAATATCAAAGCAATGATTTTAAGAACATAAAAAAACAATGAAAACTCTAAAATAACAATCATTCTCCAAATAATTTTGACCCATAACAAAAACACTTAGTTCCGCCCTGGAAGGAATGTATTTATAAACGACACTGGTTGGGAGTTCTCGAAGGGTTTGAGTAGGAGCGCACACTCACGTGGATTTTCCATATAGATAACTGAATATTATGACATTATGAGCAATTTTCTAGTGTATGCGAAGTCCATCAACGCACACTAGGCCAGCATGATGGACTATATCCTAAGCTTTCTCAATCTAACTGTAACAGACGATATCTTTCATTGTTAAGGACGGAATTCCTCAATCTATAATTCGATTGAGGGGGTTAGGTAATAGCCCACCGCGCTGCCTTCGTGTGTGTTAGTAGACATCATTAAGATAAATAATTTGACCCCAAACAAAACTCCTGCCTCCACCCATGCTGCAAGGAATGTATTTATAAGCGGCACTGGTCGCGAGTTCTCGAAGGGTTTGAGTAGGAGCGTTGGTGCGAAACGCTTGCAAGTATGAACGAACACTCACGCGGACTTACCATAATAACTGCATATTATGATATTACAGAGAAAAATATGTTTCGAGTGTATTTGAAATTCAGCCAAACGAAACTGTCCTTGAGGGAGATCTATATTAAGTAGTAAACTTCCTGTGGCTGTATAGTTAGCCGGATACATAGAAACCGTCATGTCTAAAGCCGTAGAGTTCCGCCAGTGTGTTAGGTTCCTGAATTTGATAGTCAACAGCAGATCGCCCATTTTCTTTCAAGGGAGAAGCATAAGCGATGACCGCTTTCCTCAAGTAAATAAATAAAATAAATACACTCAACAGTCACATACATAAGATAAGCACCAAATACACCAGAGGAATTATCAATGCATTGCTAGTATATATTAAAACTTTCAATTACTACAAGACAAATTCGATTACGTGTATTTTGCTGTCACAGCCACGACGTGCTATCTAGATGTACGGAGCATATACTCCTAATACTGTTATCTTTCTCCTATTGTCATCTGATGAGTTGTACGTCTTAATTTTAAGGTTTCTGGCAAATAAACTTAGTTACTTCAAGGACAGTTTCTTTGTTTTCTTTGCTTTCCTTCTTTCTATTGCCAGGCCATAATATATCGTGGACACAACGAGTCTAGTTTAGTGATGGTATATTTGGCAGTATAAAGGTTATGACTATTATGTGTGTTCTATCATATTGTGTATCCTATAAAGAAATACACCTCAGTGTTCACAGTCCGCCGCCCCACACAGCATATTTCCAAGCAAATTAGCGTGTGGAACGAACCGCACTGCTCAGTCGATCCGAGTTTGACAAGCAACGTCTCGCTCCGATTGCCAAGTTAATTCTGCTTTTGTTTTCATGTTTATCTGTAAAACTAGTTCTTTGTTTATTCAATGAGTTAAGTTTGTGAAGATATTTCTTTTGTCTTTATCGTATAATTTATTGAATTTGGAGGAATAAGGAGAATTTTCAATGTAACTATTTGGTCTATGAATATTCATACTTCATTTAAAACTTGAAAATGTTGAAATTGAAACGTTGAGACCATAGCTTTGGCTATCTCGTATAGTGCCAGAGATTGATAATTTACCTATTGTTGGAACACCACAAAACATTATGCATTTTAGAATCTTCAATAGAAGCAATAGGACTTTGTAATAATTGTTTGTCCTAAACTATTTTTTCCTATATCGCTAGAAAGTTGACAGAAATGCAGACAAAAAAAACTATCATTAAAACAAATATTTGTCCATGTAGATATACCCGCAATTGTTACAACATAAATTAATTACCCGCTACCAATCTTGTCATCGATAGTTTTCTTTCCTAACACCGCTGAATATTAAATATCAGAATAAAAATACCGTAAGAATCATCTCACATAACATGAATCTTGTTTTGATTAGTAATCAGATAACACTGTCTTTTCAAATTCGCGCTACGAAATTGACAAGAATCGAATTACATTGACGTCACTGCGGTATTCAAAACCCGACCGATATCCCAAGTATCTTCGTTTATACACGAATGTTACTGCTTAATAAACATTAAACCTAATTGAAAATTAAACTGGGGGAGGCAGACACATCTGTTTTACCAGAAACTGTCCTTGAAGTAAACGAGGTTTGAGTGGCTCTGCTATTTACTAATCCTTACTTGAAATGTAATGACCCAAGACGATATCATTGGGATTTTAAAGAGCAGACCGCAGAATTTATTAGTAATATGGTTGGGTAATTGAAAGTGAATGAAAGTTATTTAGATGGAATAACAGTTTGAAGAAATTTTGAATTTTAGTCTACAATATATCCATTGTTTGATAGAAACTTTCCTGTATTTCAAATGTATTTGCCCTTTAATCTGTCCCATTATCACATAGTGATTTGTTACACAATATGCTATACAATTAGTTATTTTAAGCTACAACTCACACAATCAAGTCAATCACAAGATATCTGTGTGTACATAAATTTTAAATTAAAATTAGTTCTCAATAAGATAAACAAAGTATGAATCAAACTAAAGAAAAAATATTAACCAGTAATGCAGCAGTGTGGCCAGATACAATAGTCTTACAACTTGTTTTAATTTTTTTTCTTCAACATCTTAAAATCATTGCGGAGTGAAGCACCGCATTACCTTTAAATAATATCCTTTTGTAAGATACCCAAAATTTTGGATCCGAGCCAACTCAAAACATCTGTGGAAAAAGAAAATATCCTAAAAAAGAAAGGAAAAGAAAGAAAGCAATCGCATGAAAGAACTGGCTTTCGTCCAGACACCTGCAGTCAAAGCAGAATACCGCAAATGTTAGTGAAACATTTTATGTAATATTAGTGCTTGAGTTTTGAAAATGTGGAAATAGCGGAATGCTGAGAAAGATAAATGGACTGAATAAATAAAAAGGTTAAATGTAAAATACAGAATGTAACGAATGCTGAGATCGTTGAGAGTAATATCGCGGTAAAATGTGTTAGTGTTGCGCTAGACATGATTAATGCAATTTCGGGATTAGGGACAATTTAATTTAATAGCAATAACTTAAAACCCATGCTTCTAGTAGTCATTTAAAATGTTGAATAACTAACAAAAGGTAATCGGTAAAAGGTAATTCACTGATCCCTATTTCATCATTATTAACCAGGCCTAACTGAAGTGTAACTAGGTACTCACCAACAAGGAATTGAAAACATCCTCCCTGTCCTTGTTAATCATTGGATTGTCTGGAAGCCCAATAGACAACCATTCTTCTCTCACATTTTTGTTTTTGCCGTATAGGCAGACGAGCTAGCGGCCCGCCTGATGATAAGCGGCTACCGCTGCCCATAGACCTTCGCAGTGCCAGGGGTCCAGCACAACAAAGTCGCTGCCTACCTTAAGGATAGTACTCTCTTGAAATAAAACTATTTTATACGGATTTTATCGCGATTTGGTTTAATTTTTACATTTTTTAACTTCCCGACGTGTCGATTACTTTACAGCTTTCGTGGTCACGGGGCGGACTGAGGTATTAGTCATCGTATAAAATAGTCATATATATAATATTTCAATGTGTAACATTCGCGTAAATCTAAGAAACCGATAGTACTCTCTTAAAGCCTCGTTACATACTTTCCACACTTCACCGATCATACAATATCATGGTTTCAGAATATTAGCAGATTTAGATTGAGCTTCTGATTCCTCTGAATTATACAAAACGTTACCTAAATGTTTTAGAACATTGACGGTGACTCTGAAGCTGGTGTATGACACAAGTATCCGCGCAACCATACACGATGTTGTGACACCGCTCATGATGAGTCACGCAAATGGTGACTTTTCAGTTGCAGCCTATGTGTATAGCACATAGCTCAATTGTGTAATTCAGAGAGATATAATTACCTATCACAGGTAAATACTCTATATCTATATAAAAAATATCGATTACACTGCACATACCTATAGGTAGTATAAGCTAATGTCGTTTTAAACGGACGTGTCTATCAACTGATCTTTCATATAAATACAATACTCACAAAATCTTATTAGGTATGCCGTATACAACTTTGCCAGATTGGGGAACCCGAGACCTCAGCATTGTAATACTACCGCAGTGCAACTGCGTCACCGAGAGTAAATTCAGTGCTAGATTCATACACCTAAACTTGGCGTGGTATTACGATTACAGTTCTGATTAGAAAGCGCGTCGACCTACAGCGACCTTGCTGTTTAGGTTATTACCACCCACATCAGCCAGTTTCAAGAGATCCACAGCCATTGTGCGATGTACTCGAATAGAGGTCTTCTTACACTGGTTTAGAGTAAAGTAACTGTTACCATTCACGAACGTTGATGTAAATTCAAATTTTATTGATTTAGTTTAATAGAGTGGGACAAGGACCCGTGCTATCCTAATTCTGTTATTTTTCTATTTAGGTTTCGTACTTTTTTAATTTTGGTAATTTGACAATGTTAAAAAACAACCAAGAATCACATACATAGTTCTGACCCCACACTAAGATCGAGTCTTGCGTCGTGGGTATCAGAAACTACGAGAGACGGTCTCACAAACACCCAGACCCGAAACAAATACCTGTGGATAACCAGATATTTGTTTCGGTGCGGGGATCGAACCATGGCCTCTCGTTTCACAGCGGTATCTAACCAACTGCGCCACGGATGCTGTCAATAGTAAGGGAAAACCCGTTTAATTAGGTTTTGCAAATATTTAACCATCGAGATATAAAACTCTAATCCGCCGTCAATGCTTTATACGTTCAACATTAGTAAAGGATTCCGATCGCTATAGGACATCTAATGACGCCAGTTGATTTTATTTAAGCTCTTGCATATTTTAAATCTGTTCACAATTTTCTTGTATTTTATTTTACGATTATAAAGTATTATATTAAGACAGTATAATTAACGTTAGTAAGCGAACATTTTAAGCAGAACCAAACTGTTCGTCTCTACAATATGTGTTTTTAACAATTTTATTTCTTTTTTTGATAATTGTAGGTTTATTTTCTATTTATTAGATATTAAATTTTCGTTACATTTCATTTGTCACATAAACAATAAATTTCGACACCCATTAATTTTAAGTATTTATACTGTAATTATCTCACGCCTATTTATCGAATCGATACAAAAATCCTAATCAATGACATTAATGAGTACCAGCTACTTATTGCTACAAAAACACAAGGCATCCAAACTGGTTTGAGCCAGTGTTGTCAGTCAGTTTTCACTAATTAAAATTCAGCCCGAGCCAAATTATTGCTTTGAACCAATGGCCCGGTGTTCGACACGTTTTAATTATAAGAATTAAATGTTTAATTATTACTGATAGAGACAAATTGTGATGTTGTTGAATTATATAAAAGTTTCAATTGATTCCGGCTGTCGATAGACTATGTTTTAAGGGGAAGACGTTTGCATTTTAATTTATTATTTATGAATAAACTAAGTACGAAAATTGTATGAGTTTTATTAGTAAGTTAAGCCATATCGGACAACATTAACGTCATTAATAAAAGTTCATAAAGTCTGGTTTTTTATTGCAACGAATAGCGAGAAGAGCATGCAATTCGCCTACTAGTAAGCGATACCACGGCTCATAACAGTAGCAAAACCAAACAACACAATGAATTACAAAGCAATGCTTGGCGTCCCACTGTGCTCGCCATCCTGAGACATAAGATGTTAAGTCTCATTATGTCCAGTAGTTACTCTGGCTGCAATGGCCTTCAAACCGAAACATAACAGTGCATTTACATTGGTGTTTGGCGGGAGAAATAGATATTGCGGTGGTACCTACCCAGGCGGCCTCTCACATATGAGAGATCTATCAACAATAAATAGTGTATCTTATATAGTACTATATTTTATATCCTACCACCAAGATCCTTATATTAATTACTTTATCCCCATTGTACTAGCTATCAGAAACACAAGTAATGGATTACAACAACTCGCAGTCAACATTAGAAATTGCGCAAACACCTTTCAGTAATTTACCTGTATCCTTTGTTCTAAATTTGTGCAATAGTTTCGCACCCAAGGAATTCCTAACACTTTGCCAAGCGCCATTGTATGCATAGTTCTGAAGTTGTGTAATTATTATACATGAGGGAATTAGGGACTTTAACAGATCTATGCGAATTGATGGACATTTTGGAGCCTTATTTAGGAGTCTTGGACCATAGAACTTCGGTAAATTTAATGAGCTTGACCAATTGGTATTATAATACAGACATTGAAGAAAAGTTGTCAATTTTCAAAAGCATTGTAAAACATAATGGTTTCTTCGATTTACGCGAATGTTACACATTGAAATAAAACTATTTTTACGGATTTTATCGCGCCCCGTGACCACGAAAGCTGTAAAGTAATCGAAACGTCGGGAAATTAAAAATGTAAAAATTAAACCAAATCGCGATAAAATCCGTAAAAATAGTTTCATTTCAAAGCATTGTAAAACCTTTTAAATACGTTATTTCAGTATCGGTTGAAGCTGTGGATTAGAGGACGTCATCATTTTGGAGATTCAGACTCCACATCACAGTCTGCATCGTGGTGAATCCTCTGAATAATCAATAAAACTAATCTCTTTTGCGATTAAACCATGCAGGTTGGCTTATGGCGCTACAACTTCTATGGCACAATATGAAATAATGAAGATAGTGTACGGAGAGATACTCAAAACATTGGTAAGAAATCCTAAACCAAATCTTTTGACATAAAAACCTTCTCTCTTTACTCCCCTAGATTACACAATCTAGTGAATTTGTACGCCAGACTTCGTAATTTCTAATTCCAGTACATAAAATATTACTATTCATTACTCCCCCCGTGGGCGTTACGATGACAAATTAAATTCTCCAACTCGAGTTCTGTCAAATTCCATCAACAAAGGAGCTAAGTAGTTTCATAAATATCTTGATAAGTAAGTGTTGACAATAATGATTGTTGAACGGCCTGGAATACGGAAAATAGCTGCGTTTGACAACGTCGAAATTATTTTACGAGGTATTTGTACCAGACTGTTATGTCTGAAGGATTTCAAGTTTAGGTTTATTGGTTTGGTGTCTTTATTGTTGATGGACAAATTATTCAGTCAAAGATATAACATCTAAAGAACTGTTTAAATAGATTTTTATGTGTTTGATTGTTGGGTGTATGTATTATCATAAAACGAGTATCAAACCATAAAACCATTTCTATCAAATCCGGGTAGCAACTACTGTACACAATGGAAAACCAGTCAAAGTGACTTATGCATGTGCGTTGCGTTTGGGTTTGTTGCATATATCCGGATTCCAGCAGACTGGCATAAATATGTCTACCAGCGAGAGATATTTGTTCTATATTTGAATTGCACTTCGCTTACTATCAGACGCAATGTGGTCAATTTTTCATACCAGTATAACAAACACCATAGCCGGAAATATCCTTCTAATTTTAAAATTCGAACTATAAGGCTACTTAACCCCACAATATTTAAATTAAGAACAGCCATGCCCATCTAGAAATTGAAAGTAAAACCTCAAGTTTTTCGCACATCTATCTCTCTGTGTGTTGCTAGCCTTTAAAATTGACGGCGGCGGGAAGAAGTAAGGAGGGGAAGGGGGTAGTAATAAACATAGTTAGGTCTCCAGCAAATTCTTTGAAAACATACTTCTAGTCAATTAAAATTACTGCGCAGTAAAACTTGACCTTAACAAGGCAATAACAAAAAAGATTTCTAACCAGTCGCCATGCCACATTTACTTGCTTTCTAACTCTTAATGGCAAAACTTTAATATGGTTCTAATAGTAGAACTTAATTGATTATGAACAATCGATCTCGGCCGTATATAATGGCTTTATTGTAGAACTTTTTTTGACGACAAAATGAGCAATGATCACCGATGATGGTAAGTGGCCGTAACCATGTATAAACACAGTATTTGGGTTGTAGGTTTAGAAGAAGATCTTTTGAGAGGGAACGATAGATTATTGCATTTAGCAATTTCATCGACTGAACGAAAAGCTTCGGTAAAGCTTTTGTTTCAGGTTCATTTGTGCAACAGTCATTACAATAAGCCTGATGCTACCATCAACGTTGGTTTTATCTCGCCGGTCGAGAAAATTACATTAGCATTCTAAACTGGGTATACAAAGACTGAACCCAAAATGCAACACACATAAATCATTATGAAAAGTTTTCTTATAATGTACCTTACTGTGCGGACGGACATGAAAATCCTACCACCGCCAACCTACCTTATATTTTCTAATTATATAATTGCTTATTGTAAAAGAAAGTTTATAATTTATATTGTAAATCTAACCCGCGTTTTATTTTCACTTTTTATTGCGACTGTATCTTCTATATACACTTTATTACTTGAGTATATATGATCCGCAAACGGAATAAGCTTTCACTCTTTCCTATTATTTAATTGATAGTAATAAAATCAAGCCTTTATTGGCGAGTTCCTAATAATATATAATGGATCCTCCATAAATATTCCTAGAAGTGAATAGTAGCCAATTTAGTTTATATTATAAATGTGAGTAATTTTTTAGGTGAAACTTAACTGACCAATTGTGCAGTTAATTCGCTTGGTGACTCGGACCACATACACTTTAACAATATTGGAATCCCTAAGATATTTTATTTTTATTGTCACTGACTAATATTAAAAATATAAAATACTAAATAGTTTCTTTAATATTATAGGTACCATTTTTTAATTTGAATTTTGATTTAAATCCTAGTTTAACTGATTTTTACCCGCGCACCTCCATCAAGGATAACCCTAATATAAACATACATTGATATTACCAAGAAACTTGAGAATGGTAAATATTTACAGCACGACATATTTTTTTACTATACGATTTTTAAATTCAAAGAGAATATAAAACACTACGTTATTTAAATTGTACTTTTATCATATCTCACCCATAATTTGATGACCATTTGAATATCGAACGATAAGAAATATCCAACACGCTTCCTAAAAAGGTCACGCTAAATACTTTTCGGATGAAGTCATACTTTCCTATTCGCCCTTTGTTTATGGTGTGTAATGTATGAGTAATAGCTTCAATTGGTATTCAAGAAGCCACATCACGCTCTGCGTGTCAGCAAACCCCTGGAGTTTCGATCACGCATTCAGTTTTATAATACTAGTAGCTTAGTTTGTAAGAGACACGCACATTCATCACTGTACTTTCGAAGGGTAGGCAGTATGTATGTAGAAGAAAATCAGTCGAATTGATAACTTCTTTTCAAGTCGGTTAAGAACGTGTATTTCACAAATTCTAGTCTTGAGCAACGCATAAACTTCTCAAACTGAAAAACTCATGCAAAGTGAAATGCCCAACCTGCTATATGAATTAAATCCTCACTGTTTTATAACCTAAATACGCAGCTGCTAGTGTAATGAAAAACGGAAAAAAATATTGGCACAATTGTCGTGTCTTTTGTCGTTGGAATCAGAAACAATCGGGGATTTTTTAATCTCACATCTCTCGGTTCTGAGACAAATATTTGTTGATGTTTTCTCATTGGAGGTTTATTAAGAAAAACTTTTCGTTAAAATTGTAATAACAGACTGCCTCGGTGGCGTAGTTGTATTACGGTACGGTTACAAAGCTGAGGTCTCGGGTTCGAATCCCGGGTCGGGCAAAGTGATATTGGATTTTTCTATTCATTATCAGCCCGGAGTCAGGAATTTGTGCCCGATATGGCGATAGGCTCGCCCCCTATCACATCATGGGACGGAACATGCAAGGCGAAATGTGGGTGTCCTAGTGGCGCCTCTGCCTACCCCTTTCGGGGATAAAGGCGTGAGTTTATGTATGTATGTATGTAATAACATTTTTGTAATTAAGATTCCTAAATATAATAATTTGCAATACATTGCAGCTATTAGCTCTGTAAAGCTTTTACATTATAAGCTAATACAACCGTGGTACGACATTTTAAATTAGAAATTTATTTCAATATAATTATCCTAAAACAAATTACGGAATATAAAAAAATAATCTTACGAAATTAATTAACATAATAAATTGAAAGGATAATATTTACATAACTCTAAAAATAAAATGTTATAAATGATTAGAAAACTATGCAATGACGTAACATTCATCCAAACACATTAATTATTATTTTTTTGATTAAATGATTTGTATAAATTAATTAAATTATTTCGCGAGAGGAACATTCGTCAATAATAGAAAGCTGATGTTTAATTTTTGCAAATTAATTTCTATGAACCTTTCGCTTTTCATTATATATTGCTACGTCTTTATTGTCTTCTATTAATTTAAATTATCAATCACGTTTTCGTTTTATCTATACTTTATATTGGTTTGTCTGTCAATACAATTGTGTTTTTAATATAAAAGATGCGTAGATAGACTGGGAGAAAATCCCTACATTAAATCCATCTATACACTGTGTATAAATAGATAATTTATATGCTTCTATCACATGCATTGTACTGTATCAGCCCATATACGTCCCACTGCAGGGCACGGGCCTCCTCTACAACCACAACGCTGTCCTAGATCGGGTTGGCGGCCCATGCATTATAGTATTTTTATATAGATTGTACTATCCCTATAATCTATATGGGGGATCCATCAGTCGACAGAATTATGCCACTTGGGTAGATACCGAATATTTACAGGCTGAACCCGAAACGGAGCATACGTGGGTCAGCATGAGGAGTTTTCGACCAACAACGTACTTTTGGGTCTCCGGAAATCTCACTCACCTAAAAAATACAAAGCATAAGCTGTTGAATCATATAGGTTTTCAGTGAGACAGTAGTAGCGCCCAATTCAGAAGGACCCCATGCAGCAAGCCTGTGATACTTATAAAACTAAAATATAATTTAAATCCAAGTAAATCCATGTACCATTCTATAGTGGATTGTATTAAAATGAGTCTCTCTTTCGGCGTTCATCAAACGGTGAATCACAGACGGTACTTTGTCACGCATATTTGTCAACGGTTTTTATTATTTTAATATTAAGGCTTCGTTAATGCGAGCTTATAGCGCTATTGACGTTTCCATAATAGAATTTGATTTGATTTAAGAAATTTTAATACGAAATTTATTTATTTAATTTATTTAAAAACTTATTGTACACCAGTGAACGAAAAAAATATATAATGATAACAAAAATGAATAAAATGTAAAAAAGTATACAATGGCGGGCTTATCGCTCGAGGCGATCTCTTCCAGCCAACCTACCATAGGATGGATAAGACAGAACGACAATTTGGGGATTGGGACAATTGGAATTTGTAGTTATGAACGAGGAATGAAAGGCTAAGAAGTAAGTACATATCACGGTAATGCTCGTATAAGTAACAAGGGGTAAGAGTTAAGAGTAACAACGACTTTTTATACAATTTTTGCGGCAAACAAGCAATTAGTTCACTTGATGGTAAATGCTCACTGCCGCCCATGAGCATCCACAACGCTTGGAACACACACATTGTAAAGAAAAACAATGGGAAGAGGAGAGGCAACAACGTATTGAGCATCCTGCAAAAGTCGCCGAGCTTGGCCAGAAGTCCCTAGATATGATGTGATACGTGATATTCCAAATTCTAAGCCCGGCAACTCATATTTGGTACCTCAAAATAAAAAAAAAAATGTGTGTGTGTATTAGTGTACACACGTAAGAAGTGAAACTTCTTTATGACATCATTTTTCGAAAAATGATCTACTATTTACAAAGGAGATGGTCCAGAAATGTATGGACCTTGGGCCATAGTGCTGTACAGTACATGAAATATAGTTCGTGAAATTGGCTTTCGATTTCCGTATTAATTACTGTTATGCGTTGCTTATTAACTTTATACAAAAATAAATATCAAGCCAAGAACAGCAACACTACAAGCAATATGGCGACAATAACGGCCATATAGTTTTGGAATTGCACCATGTCAAACATTTTCGTTCTATAACTGAAATCATGAAATATATTTATATATTAATAAAAGTGACGCTTTTAACAACGTATATCATCTTTTGACAACTTATGGACTATAGTATCAACAGATAAATATATAGAAAACAATTATAAATAGTAGCGGGTTTTTAAAAGTAAGACATATATTCAAGTTAAAGATAATGGGTTTGCGCATTTTTGAACGAAATGACAATTAGGCATCATGGAGGACAGATTATCGAAGAAAATATTGCTTCTGTACTAAAACAATCACATTTTTGTATAAAGCCCCCCGTTGTCCAAGAAATCTAAATGTATTTTATTTGAATTCCACATTTTTTTCTAGTATTTGTACTAGACGTACACAATACGGCCCAAAATGAAACATCTCCTTTACAGAATTGGTAAAATAAAGCTAAATTAAATAAAGTTTAAGTTTAGGAGGGGGGAAATTTTTGAGGGAATTTGGGATTTCTATCGGGGCCAATTTGTAGCCCTCACCGAGACGGTTCCGAGGATACCAAGCTCGGTGGGTCCACGACCTTTATTGGCCGAGATAGGTTTAGGGGGGGTGAGGTAAAAAATTTAGGTGGGGTAGGTTTCGTGGGGGGGCTATTGGGCACCTTAAAATATTTTTGGGTGGGGAAAGTTGTGGAGGGGGAATTCGGGAATTCTGTTGGGGCAGGATTGTAGGCCTCACCGAGCCGGTTCTAATGAACCCAGAATCGATGGGTCTACAATGGATATTGGCGGAGATAGGAATAGGGGAGGCGAGGTAAAAAATTTAGGTGGGGGTAGGGGGGGGGGGGTTAGGTTTCGTGGGGAGGCTATTGGGCACCTTAAAATATTTTTGGGTGGGGAAAGTTGTGGAGGGGGAATTCGGGAATTCTGTTGGGGCAGGATTGTTGCCCTCACCGAGCCGGTTCCAATGAACCCAAGGTCGGTGGGTCTACGATGGATAATGCCGGAGATATGAGTAGGGGGGGTGAGGTAAAATTTTTGGGGTGGGGGTAAGCGGGGGGGGGGAGGTTTCGTGGGGAGGCTATTGGGCACTGTTTTGGATTTAGGGTGGGGGAAGGCCAGAGGGGGGGTAAGGATTAAATTACAAAAAAGTGGGTGGGACTTAAAATTTTGGGTGGGGCTTGGAAACGGTTGGGGGTGTGGCTTACTGAAGTGGGTACTAATTTACTAAATAAAAAAAGATGGCGCGTAACGGAAGAATGTGACGCGTAACGAAAAATTTTTTCCAACCCCGATAAAGAAGTTTCACTTCAAAAAAACTCATACAAAAGGAATGTTTAACATTAAATTGAAAGACAATTTCACAATTGATATCCCACACGTGCTCCCACAAGACCGACTCGATGAAGAAAGAATTTAAAAATCGGTATAAAGGATAAAAGTCTAGAAATAAACGATCCAAAAAGCCTGTCATTTTTTAAATCACCTATTTCGCTGGAACTCTTCTTGTCCTCATTTTATGAAATACAATAGATAGACATACAAAAAAATATTCTATCAGAATTTTGCGCGGCCTACAAAGGTGAAAATAACCGTTGGCAGTTATTAAACAATTTACTTCATATTTGCGGTGACAGTTGCGAATTTGTGACGGAATTTTTTATCCTGATGAGGTTTAGTGAAGTCCCTCGGTTTAACTTCATTTTCGCTGAGTGGACGTATTTGCCGCATGATTTAGGGATAAGGAACTTTACTTAAATATTTTTTTAGCTATAACTTAACTTATTTTGCAGTCATAATATCGTTTTTATGATTAATCGATTTTTATTTTTAAGATGTTAAGGAATCCTTTAAAACCAATTTATAAACTTTTAAATAAGTACTTATAATGTTCAAGGTATTTTTTATTTCTTAAAAGGCATTTAATAAAAAAATATTTTAATGGGCAGTATAGCGCAGCTAGTTAAGAAAATCGGCTTTCAAACGAGCAGCCTTACTTTAGATATTATGTATGTATTTTTGGGCCTGAGTATTGTGCGATTTTTTTTTTAATTCCTACACACACAACAAGTCTTGGTAACTTACTGAAGGTCAGGACTGTGTGTTACTGTTCAGCTTATAAGTTATAACAATTATCCCATTGTCCTACTTAACGTTACTCCTTCCCTATACAAACCGCCAAATTGGCGCTCTCTATCAGCTCCAAAACAACAAGCACACAACTTTACATATAAATCTAGATTACAAGTACCAAATACATTATGGCAACTGGCAACATTCCCATGTCACGGCGCATATATCATAGGATTTCCTTGAAGTAAGACAATTGCAGCAGTCGCGCTAACTACACGACGCACGCGCTGCCATTACCATACAATGTGTGCGTGAGGCCCGACATCAATGGGATGAAAGCACTGCAGCCATGGATTACGAATAAATTGGGGGGAACGGGGATATTGTTCATATAATATGTAGTATATAAAAATAGAAACCTCCACCTCACCGTTACCTAGATCGATACCGTGGTCAGGAATAGTGGGGCTGCCGGGAACTGGAGGTCGTGAATTTTTGGGTAGAAAAGAGAAAAAAAAGAAAAAGAGAAGAAAAGAGCGGCGGGTTTATATGTGAATTTCTCTGTTTGTTTCCCAATCAACAAATAAATAAATTAAATAAATAAACACAAAGGAAACCTCTGCCCAGTGGGACACAAAATAGGCTTAAAAATTGGATAACCAAGAAGTTAACATAGGAAACTTGATAATAATATATCTATATCAGCCCATATACGTCCCACTGCAGGGCACGGGCCTACTCTACAATCGAGAGAATCGATTGAGAGTGGTTAGGCCATATAGTCCACCACGCTGGCCTAGTGCGGGTTGGCGGACTTACATACCGTAGAAATTCTTTTAAAATCGCTACGGTATGCAGGTTTCCTCACGATGTTTTCCTTCACCGTTAAAGTGCGTGGTGATTGACTATCAATACACACATAACTCCGAAAAGTCAGAGGTGTGCCCTGGGATTTGAACCCGCGACCACCGTGAACATGTAGGCAGCCGCGTCTGGTCCGTTACCAACAGGCCACCACGCACTTTTTAATGATAATAATGAACTACTGAAAATATGCCTCTGACTAAGATTTCCATAGGCTAGCAGAAAGTCAAAATCTTTCATCTGTATGGCACGTCCACGATAGAGAAACACATTCATAGGAGAGGGACGTCTGGGAACGCTTTTCTGGCTGGTACATCTCAGACCGCCATGTTCATGCACGTGACGGCAACTGAATTTTAAGCAATTGACAAGACAGCCTCCGTGGCGCAATTGGTTCGACGCCGGCTGTGAAACGAGAGGCCGCGGGTTCGATCTCCGCACCGAAACAAATATTTGTGTGAACCACAGGTATTTGTTTCGGGTCTGGGGTGTTTGTGAGACCGAAAAGTCTCTCGTAGTTTCTGATACCCACGACACAAGACTCGATCTTAGTGTGGGGTCATGACTATGTATGTGACTGTTGGGTGTATTTATTTATTTATTTAATTAGGATTTGTTAGGGGCCTATTCCAACTTCAATATCCGCAAGCCTGCAGATATGCCAGTGAACCTTTGGGCTTCCTGCAATGAAGCCTGCAGACCTGCAGACAATGACCTTCTAAAAATGGTCTTTCTGTAAACGTTGCTATTAATGAAACGAGCATGCAGATCTCCGGATGGCTCAAAAGCCACTCGTAAACAGCACTACCGGTTCGGTGCCATTACTGGTAGCAATAAAAAGCGATAGCAGAACTGTGAAATACTTTACTCCTGTTCATAATAATAATTACAAGATTGAATTCCACATCACCTTACTTATACAACAGATTAATCAATGCTTTTTTTTATTGCGATGAATAGCGAGACGAGCATGCCATTTGGTAAGCAATATGACCGGTCATTAACAGTAGCAAATCCAAACAACACCATGAAATACAAAGCAATACTTGGTATTCCACCGCTTATTGGCAAACAAATGATATCTATCCACAAAGATCATGCCACAAGGACACAATAGCAGCGATGCGCCGGTCGCTCACCCCGACCACTGCTTATCCATCTGTTGCACTCGATAAACGTGCCCATTGAGCTATCGTAGAGGGGTATCGCGGATCATTTCTGCCCGGTATTTTTGGTTTAGTAAAATATTCATTTATAGATAATGGTTATCGTAATTTGAGATTATTGGAAGTTTCATTTAGATTTACTTCTTTCGTCTTTTTACCTTTCTTAAACCTGCCAATTTGAGAACTAGCAATGTAATAATGCAATCAGGTGATTCGCTGGCTATTTTGTCTCCTCAGCGCAATAAAAAAACACAATTTTATTTCACCTTTTCTGTCGATACGTAAGCTGTTAAGATCCCCTTCTAATAAATTGGGGGAAGCAAATTTTATTTTACCAGAAATGTTTTTTCCAATTTTCTTCATTTTATTTTGTTATGCTCGTAGTTACGCGTGCAAGTAAATACTTTTCTTAATATCTGTTTTGGTTACAATTTGCGGTCAGTGGATTACAACCGGCATTGTTCCTATTGTCCCCTCTATTTAAAATGCTCAATGCAGCATAGCAACATGGATTATGCGTGATCATAACTGGCGATTCTCCGAAATCACGCATGTGCGCGTAATGCACACGTTTATGCTGTGTCACGATGCTGAACATTTGATGTCCATTGCTGTTGAAATTAATTAGAAATTTATACGTTTGTCATTAATAATATTTTCTACTATATTAGATCTTACTGGTGGTAGGTCTCTCATATGTGAGAGGCCATCTGGGTAGGTACCACCGCAATGTCTATTTCTCCCGTGAAACAACACTGCGTAAATGCACTGTTGTGTTTCGGATTGAAGGACATTGTAGCCAGAGTAACTACTGGACATATTGAGACTTAACATCTTATGTCTCAGGATTGCGAGCGCAGTGGAATGTTGCTACTGTTTATGAGCGGTCGTATCGCTTACCATCAGGCGAACGGCTTGCTCGTCTCGTCATTCATTGCAATAAAAAAAAAAAAAAAAAAAGATTCAGTTAAAAAGCGATTTTTTTTTTTGATCTGTCAGGATCTTCTGCCGGTCAAATGTGTTGTTCTAAGTAATAAGAATAGTTTCATTTGTAGTTCCTAATATCCCCACACGCTAACTTATGATAAATGATCAGTAAAGCTATATAGAAAAACTTATTCTAGTACTTATGATTGTATAGAAAATAAAGTGCTTGGAAATTAATGACGTCTAACTCAGAAAAATTTTAAATCTTAGGAGAATAGTTATCTTATTCTACCCGATCATATTGAAACCACGTGAACCAATCCAGTGTTATAATAAAGATACTTTTAAGCAACTTCATACAAACTCAATATAAGATTTCATCTAGCAGAAAATCTTTACTTAGGTACATATCTCTTATGTATTTTTTGCTGCAAAAGTTCAGCAACTTCTTCATGAAAATATATATTAATAAGTTCAGCCAAAGATACGACTCGATCAACTTTATTTATGAACGAAGAGAAATCTTATTTCTATGTTAAACAGCATACATATAAAAATGTATCTCTATAGTGTTGACGTCTAGTCTAGGATATTACTGAAATATCTAGCATTTTTGGATCACCATAACCCCTCATAATATTAAGGAGAGTCCGTCAGAAACGCATTTTATTTAGTTTATATCTAATACCTAAAATGTATAGTGTATGTTTATTGATTTTGTGTTTATATTCATTCGATAAACTCCAAAGAGGAAATGTCTCCTGTAATTTGGGCTCTTTTGCTCCAGGATCGATGAGGGGTAGTTTATTTGATTAGTGGGGGGGGGTTGTGATCTCTATAAATAATTTATTATTATATGAATAATAATTTACTATTTTAACAATATTCTTATATCTAACACAATACCTACATATATAATATATTAATATTGTTAAAATAATAAATTAATGTAACTTTTCAATTCTAAAACTTATGTTATAAAAATGCAAATAATCACCTACAATAGATATGTATAATCGAATTTTAATATGTAACAACATATAAGCTAGTTGCATATTTTCAGTTCCTTTATTGTTAAAGAAATGATTGGCAAAAACGATTGATAGCCGACTTATTTCTAGAACTGATAAATGCGTCAGACAGAGCGGGTTTCAATTCGACTCTTAACAACTGTATCCCTTACAGATATTTACCCGTGTCTAGATAGATATTCGTAAATTTAAAATTTGTTTATAAAATCCACTCACAAAACACTGAATAAAGCTATTTTGGAAAACTTTCACAAAAAAAATGCATTAATTTAAAATTTCCATTTAATTTCACGTCACTCAAAAACGGCAGAATCCCTACCCGATATGAACCTAGATACACGCCGGAGATACGTCAATCAACGTAGATTGTAGGGCGGGACTTTCTAAAAATGCTCTTAATAATTAACCAAATTAATGGAATTTTAATTGGCGCCAATCTCCGTTATATTTACTCGAACGCGAAAAGCGACTTGAAATCATAATAATTAAAATGTTAAATAACTACATTCTTTCCTATTATTTTATTAGGATCCTTGTTGTAGTTAAAACTATCTGACAGATGGCTGCCTTCACCGAATGGTATCACTGTCTTTTAGATAACCGACTGGTTAAAGCTTTGATGATGTTTTTCTTTCGAAGTCTCCGATATTAACCACAATACTATATCACTTATTATCCGTCTTAAAAAAGGAGGAGGTTTTCAATTCGACTGTATGTATTTTTCTATCTACAGGGTTAGTCATAAAGGGTATATAAAGCCGAAAGGGTATGCTAGACACCTCATAATGAACAGCTATTGCTATGGGACCAATCATGAAATCGAAAAAAAAATCTGCTGTTCTATAATAAATCGAAAACAAAATAGTTTGAATTTGCAAATTGACCTAACTAACCCTGTATACATGTTAACCAATATAGGGTCTATAACAAAAAGTTTGGAAATATTTAAAGTTTAGTACGCCGCGCTAAACTGGTGCGAGCTGGCGAACTTCGCAACCTTTTCTTATTTATCGTATGTTTTTTTTTTTCTTCGGAAATCAATCAGTTATATATCTAGGTAATATACAATGTTTACATTACTACTAACCAATTACAATTTTCCAATTCTTTTAAAGAACTTCTATGTATGCAGATTTGTTCATGTTCCCTACGCCCTTAAAGTAAAACTTAATATAACTAAACAAGTAATTTAACTCCACGTAGATACATCTTATAGATTCCGCGACCTTCAAACTACAATACACGACCCGTCCTGTATGGCAATTGATATTCACTTCTACACCACTCAAACTTTCCATACATAACCCGGCCAGTTATCTGCAATCTCGTTAACCTACATCCAACATTTGTGCAAAATATTATAATTTAATTAAGAGAAGTTGGCCGAACTTCTGGCGCAAACTAACGCAAACTGGATGCTCTGGAATATTCATTGTGTAATGCATTTGTCTCCCAGCTAGGTAGTTGATGAAATATGACGTCATAGTTGGAAATTGATATCAGAATAGGCGTCAATTTAATTATTATAAACGTACGAATTTCACACGTAAAAGAATAGTCGTGGATTGCAGTAACACAATTTAAACTAAAAGTGGAAAAATAATAATTTGATGTTTAAGTAATAATATAATAATGGATTTAAAATAATATATAAATAATGACTTAAACATATTATTAAGCACCACACAAATGCTTTATGGCTCCTAAACTAATAAGATAGCAATGTTTCCTTTCAATGTATAAAATTTATGATCAGGCGCATATTTACCTCGAAATATGAAATTCTTTGGCTCAAAGTATTATATTCTAGGCGTTTCTATCCATATATCAGCATGATTATTACATAATAAAAACAAAAACTTGCAATAACTACATTATTTAAACCAAATTATTGCGCACTAACCCTAATGTCCACTGCAGGGCGATCATTACGTCATTTCGGAACATTTGGACACAAGCCAAGCGGGAGTGACGTATGCGGATTGAATTCAATTTAATCAAATAGCGGAGACATCTGCTCGAACAAATTGGTCGTTAGCTGCGAAAATTAAATTGGAACGGGCTGAAGTGAAAATTAGCGGTGAAACCTACATTGGTCGTTAACTAAACTGTGTTACTAAACTAGTCTTGGACATTTTATAACTGTATGTTTTGACAAGGGTCTTTATGTAATATATCATATTTTAGAATATAATATGGTGACTTTTTTTATTATATTTATCAAAAGCTTTCGATATCCATAATCTAGCAAACAAAGAATGTTGTGATCCATTCAGAATTAAACAAGTTAGAAACGTTTCACAACTTGTAGTGAGAGTAAAAGAAATGGATGCAAAACAAAACTAGTGACGTCACTAGTCTTAATATGCATTATAATGTACGCGTGTGAAAGAGACGGTAAGATGTCCCAACTGTAACGTCCCATTTTTATAAAATACTTATATTTACCTAATTTTTAAATCTACTATAATAATGCTTTAACAGAAATGATTTAATTAAAAGGTATTTGTAATTTAATTATTTTTAAAAATATAATTTGTAAATAAAATCAACTACTCTATTGCTTTGGGTTTGAGTATTAAATGAGTCTGTGGTAGTTCCGATAGTCGCGACATAAGACATTTTAAGTATATTAAATTCGAAGGCTATGTACAAATGTTTGTTAATTTATTTATCATCCATAGGTATGAGATTATAAGTTCTCCATGAACCTTTCTTGAAACGTAAAACAACAGATTATTTGATACTTATCTAGACGGCTTAGCACGCAATGCGCTCAAATACGTATGTTCATTTGTGTATCCGGTCAGCCAGAATCGAACCTAACTTTTCGAGTGGATACGTAATACGTTATATTAAAAACTAAAAATATTGTAGAAGTCTCTATACCCTTTTTTTCTATCCTATCTTCTATACCTATAATTAATTTATAACCGATCGATGTCTGTACATGGAAGATAAATGAGAAAAACTAATATGAGGGGGCTATAATAACGTAATAGAACCCAAAACAATGATTTTTAGAATTATTGTCTGTTTGTTGGTTTGTTTGTTTGTCTGTGCGGTTGTGCGCGATAAACTCAAAAACGGCTTAACGGATTTAGATAAAATTTGGTATGGAGATACACGCTGGATTAAAACTTAGACTACTTTTTATCCCGAAAAAATGTGTGTTCCCGTGGGACGAGGAAGGAATTCCGATATATTTGTTACTTTTTTGTACTCAAAAGGATAGGATAGGACTGGATTACATGCCTTGAGTGAGAATGAGATGTGACGGGTGGGATATAACGGGACGGGATGGGAAATTTAAAATAAATTTAATTTTAAAAATCACGCGGTCGAAGTTTGCGGGCAGAAGCTAGTTTTTACATATATTCGAAATCACGTACACTCCTTCATGAAATAAGGTCCAATGTTGATAAAACCACAAATAAACATCTCGATTGCAAACTCTATTAGAAGAGGTCGTAAAAGCTTTTCATTTTACTACTTCCTTCGTGGAAGCGATTCAAACCAAACTGAATGACTCGATTTTTTCCGCGAATTTCCGATCTTGGATACTCCAATGTTGTTCTTAAGTCAATTTCCTTGTGTTTAGTAGCCAGATCAAGGTGGTTTTTTGAAATGGCTACACTGTCGCTAATTTTAGCTGCAGTATGAATGGGATGGTTGACTAAAGTGGTGCTATTGAGTCATAAACAAATTTTTTTGACAGCCTCCGTGGCGCAGTTGGTTAGACGCCAGCTGTGAAACGAGAGGCCGCGGGTTCGATCCCCACACCGAGACAAATGTTCGTGTGAACCACAAATATTTGTTTCGGGTCTGGGTGTTTTTGAGACCGAAAAGTCTCTCGTACTTCCTGGTATCCACGACACAAGATTCGATCTTAGTGTGGGGTCGGGACTATGTATGTGACTGTTTGGTGGATTTATTTAGTAAGATATGAGTCTTTTGTCATGGGAATCAGAACCTACGAGAGACTTTTTAGACTTACAAAACGCACACACGATGTCAAGCCTCGAGGATCGTATGAATAATTTTGTTCGAAATCGATCCCCTGTTAAACCAAGAAACTTCATCACGAAAGCCATCTAAACTAACAAATTCTATATTCACTTACAAAAGGTACCCACATAGATTGGAAATCATAACATAAACAATATCACCACCGACAGCTCATAGCCTGATTGTCATTTTTACAGGCCATTCGGTTAAGTACAACATTTATGGAGCCCTTTATCTATAGCACTAGGGAAAATTTTATAGCTGAGTTTACTGCTCTGTTCAATCTAATCTCTTTGAATGCTGGAAGCGTAAACCGAGGAGCAAAAAGTCCCTTATTACGAGTTCTTTGGTGACCTTTGGAGTCGTCGTAAATTTTATTTTTCATACAAAAAAGGTCATGGAATTTTAATCACTTAAGAAAAGCAGTATTTTTAGCGCCGTGTGATCAGATGGTTCTACTAGGATAGTAGCGATGTAGTAAAAGGTTTTCACCGATAAAAGGGTGGTAAGTGGTAGGGCCTTGAGAGAGGCCTATGTCCAGCAATGGACTGCAACGGGCTGGTGATGTTGACGATGATGATGAAGTGGTAAATAAAGGTTTGCCGCCTAAGCAATGAGGATATTGAATTTATAAATAATTTGTAATCGTCATTAGGCTATGCGGTAGAAAATAGGTTGTATAGGTCGTCTACAATCATCTGTCGCCAAAAGCGCTGTAGTCAAAACAATAAGAATAGTTTTTCTCTCTTCACATTTACATTATATTATTAAATTGGACATGTTACTTACTATTAGATAACGATTATAAATGCTTGTTGTTTATAGTGACTTTATACTATGAAAACATATGTCAAACCATGCGTTAAATAAATATTATATTGTTTATTTTATCTCTAGTTCCAAATTTTGCCACACGCCGACAAAAGATAGATGACTTATAGATGATTTCTTTACGTCTATTTTACTTATCAAAAATAATATGACTACATGTAGTACCTTACTACATGTATTAGGTGAAGGCCATATTTGGTTAGTATTTATTGAAAATATAATTGTTTTTACACTAAACAGGTCCTAAAATACGAGTTGATTGACTGACAATTTTCTTTTCCAACCTCCTTTTACAAGTAATTCCTCCACACCCGAACAAAACTTCTACAAATCATATTTTTACCAACGAAATATCTTCAATTTCTAAAAATAGAACACATCTAAGATCTAATATCGCTTCTTTGGACACTACACCGAAGCGGTTTCCGGTACAAATCCAATTCTAACCCAATAAATAAGGAGTTATGAGTACGTCCTTAGGCTATTGGAGATTAAAGCTATGAAATAAACGTCCCATACTGTCGGATATTTTTGTGAAGATTATGCCCACGCTAGCTGAAACATTATTCAACTAGCTTCTGCCCGCAAACTTCGTCTGCGTGATTAACATTATTTGGAATTTCCCATCCCGTCCCGTCCAGTTATATCCCGCCCGTCCCGTCTTATTCTCACTCAAAGGCATGTAATCCATGTACAGACATCGATCGGTGACAAATTTAGATTAAGTTACAAAAATAATATACCTGGATTTTCGTGGGCGTATAGTTAGGAGACTGTCCCGCCCTCACACCCGCCACTGCAACTCCTGTAAGCCAGGATCAACAGTGGCACGCATTTTAATGACACTGAACATTGAAGCCCAGCGCGTCTCCGGGAATGTCTAACTTGTCTTTATCCCGCAACGAAATCAATCAAAAAAGTTAAATTAATAGGAGGAGTTGGAAATAAATTATTGTCCACTTCCCTCCCTAATAAAGCGGGTGACAAAAACAATGAACTAAAGAGGTAAATAACCTCGCATAAAGACGTTTACAGCCAGATAAGCCAGCTGTAAAGCACCACGGATTAGTCATTATAATATTTAAATGGGACCTATAATGTAAGCTGTTATACTTGATTCCAATAATAGGTATGGCAAAATCGCCGGAAAGCACGGAAATTCTTCCTAGTCTCCACAAGGTCCGTGTAGTATACAACTCCAGATGTTATTTGCATACTATCTAGCATGGTTTTACGCTCATTCTGCCAAAGACTACACTCCCACAGTATATGATGCGCGGACTGCTCATATTCGCAATAAGGTGTTGAACATGAGCACGCAGGCGAATCAACGAGCTTAAATGAGTACAGTTTAGACTTAAAGTTACCATGGCCCGTAAGAAACTGTGATACGTAATAATCGATATCTAGCCAAGTCTTAGTCAAACGATCACGCACGCATGGAAAATATTGGTATAGATGCCGACCCTTCAAAGATAAATCCCATCTATTTTGCCATTCATCTATTAGTTCGTTATATACAACTGAGAGCGGCTTAAATAATCTGTCTACTTTTAAAAGTTCACGTGAATTTAAGAATCTTTTGTCCATATTCTCTCTAGTTGAGTAATACATCGCGGCGCGACGTTGTACCTCCAGGTCGACTGGAAGTACACCCGCCAGGACTGGCAAAGCTTCGGTACTAACAGTTCTATACGCCTTACACAAGAATATCAACGCCAAACGTTGGCTCTGGAGCAATTTCCGTCGCACAGCACCGATAGTGGCCCTATCAGCCCATACGGGGGATCCGTAAGTAATACATCCTAAGTAAGTCGCTCCATAGATGGTTTTTAAAGTATTGAAAGATAGCCCCCACGTTGATTTCGATATTCTTGTCAAAGCAAAAAAGTTATTTTTCGATTTTTCCCCGACTTTCTTAATATGTTCAAGAAAGGAAAAATTCCTTTCCAAAATTAGACCAAGATAACAAACTGATTCTTTTTTCTTTACGGTGATATTATTAAATTTAATTCGCGGCGGTGATTTTAAAATTCCTTTTAGAAGTAATTGGAACGTTTTATGTGGTGCGAACTGTAAGCGATTTCGATCGCCCCAATCAGATATTAATTTGGGCGTATAGTTGCTACAGGTTGTATAGATAAATTAACGATATTTGCCTGGCTTTAAGAAAGCTGTGTGTGAACCGTGAGGTCCTGGGTACGAACCCCCAGTTGGGTAATCCAATTTGTGTATTTCAGTTTGATAGATTTCATGAGTTGCTCGAGGAATTTCAATGATGATATCGTTAACTTTTATATATTCGAATGATACTATGCTTAACTGGGGGTAAAATTAGTGTCATCCCTGATATCGATGTAAAATCGCTAACTACCTTCAATATTAGCTATATTAATTGACTTATACATCTTGTTACCATTAACACCACAGCGAAATAAAAACAGCACTCTAAAATTATCCAGGAATATCGGGACTAAAACCATTTTTCTTCACCTGACGGGAACACGTGATCAACAGCAAACCATTGTGAATGTAACTTTGTTACGTCACAATAAATTGCTTGTGGCAATGCCGAGGAACCATTGCAGCATTCGCTCGCGAAGAAGAAATTGAAACAGAAAGATCGCTGTTAAAGCGAGGTAATGCTAAAGTTGGTTTGTGAAAAATGAACGTATTTTAAGGTTTGAATTTAAAATTAATAAGTTTCTGGTGGATTTAATATATATGTTTGTAGAAGGGATGCTCAAGAATGAAGAGAAAACAATAATGATTTGTTTATACACTAATATAATTAACATTCTTGATATACAGAATTCCAAACAAAAATAAAGATACCAGTAAATAATTTGCAATTTTATTTACGCTTAATTTTTTTATTTTATATGCGATATAATTACATATTGTCAACAATGTCTACTGATTACCCAGACCTTCATAATACATATTTTTATGTAGTGTTACTGTGGTTATACCCTGGGTGCACAAAAAGAATAAATAAATAAACATATGGGTGTTTTAAGACCGAAAAGACTCTCGTAGTTTCTGATACCTTTACACAAGACTCACTTTAGTGAGGGCTCAGGACTTTGTATTGAGCGTGGGTGTATTTATTTATTTACATCCTTGCACAGGCTACACCAACACTGAACACACAAAGATTTATATATATTGAAGGAAGTACAAAATTCAGCACGATATTTGATTCCCCAGCTCAAGTTTCATTCTTCATAAGCATGAGTGATTGTCGGAGCGTATTGTAGTGTGGCTTAGCGCGTCACGACGGATCGTGAAGGTATTTATAAAAAACTGGAACGGGGGATGTTTTTCTAAGAATATTGGGGATGGAACGACAGAGAAATGTAGGGCTTTTATTAATGTTATTTATTGTAGTGTTAACCTTCATGTTTTATTGTGAAATGAGCGATGGCTTAGTCGGAATGAAACCTTGTTTTTTTCTCGAGAGACATCTTTGATGTTTAAGGTGTATATTGCTTTGCCAACCTCTCAAAACTCGAGAAATAAGAATTATAAGGAGGGGAGGAGGGAAGGAGTAATGATAAGAACTAATGGGGAACTAACTGGAACACAACAACAACAACAGTTTGGCGGAAGAAATAAACATTACAGTGGTACATACCCAGGCGGCCTCTCACATAGAGAGACCTACCACCAGTAAATTGTCGGTGAAGAAAGAAAACTTTCATCATTTCAATCTAGTATAAAAAAAGCTTTTGTAATGAAACGTCTGTTTTAACAGAACACTCGTATATAATAAACATTGAACCAACCAAATAGCATCTGGCACTAGATTTAACGTAAACACGGATTTAGTTTGCGAAAATTAGAAAAATAAAATCGATATGCTCACAACTAAAGGAGTTGAAAGTCGGAAAATTAAATAGTACTAACCACGAACACAGGGGAATATGTTCTAAATATTCTTGGCCTACAAATTTGTCCTACAACCTTTAAAAATTCTGTAGTTTTTTCTTGGATGATATTGAAAATAACATTCTTTAAACATTAAGAAAACTTATACCATTTCAAAATTGTGAAATTGTTTTCATTTGATCTGAAAATTATTATCAATACAAATTAATGTTGGTTTTTCCATATCTTAAATACTTAAATATTTTAGTCTCCACTAAAATTCGTATGTCCAAAATAAAGTGGCTCTAAATTTATAGCACTATCCCAATATAAATCGGTATTATATTGTAATAATAAGCCGTGGTTAACAAATTCTTAAACTTTAAAAACTGCCATCTGTGACGCAATAGATTTGTCAACAAGTCTTGATATCATTGGCAAACCTCATTGATCACGCGATAATATATTAAATAATTTCGACCAGCACCGTATCAGCCCGGCTAGCTCAGTCGGTAGAGCATGAGACTCTTAATCTCAGGGTCGTGGGTTCGAGCCCCACGTTGGGCGCACGTTACACTTTTTGCGGTTTTCCGTAAAACTTTAATATATTTTGTTATAAAAATATTACTGCGACAATTTTTCTAAATTATCTAAAGTACCAATTCAGTTCATCGTCAACTCGTTTTAGTTACTTTTATTTCGTTATATTTAATTTTATGGTTTTTCTATATTTTTTGAATATTAACTTTTAGTTTCTGCATGTCGCGTTCAAGGTTGCAAATTGTTGTAGGCTGTTCTGTATCTCTGTTTTTTTTTAAATGTCATTTACTCGTAACCAGTTTTGTGAACCTAATAAATAAAAGAAATGGTTACTCGCTTTAGTAGTTTTTTGGGGTATTTATTAACAGTATAATTTTGAATTATAGAAACACAAGTATTGGGTTATATTTTTGCTCAACCATTTTCACACTTACGCAATTCAAACTTCAAACCCAACCTCTTTCGAATTCAATTTAAAAATTCAATCATATGGACTAACCTGCTATCTTCCGTTCTCTCATCTTCCTCCACAGCTGTTCCGCCTTCCTCATCGGCCAGTTCTCGACCTTCGCACTGAAACTCCTGAAGAACTTGTACTCTTTGAAATGAGACATTCTTCGTTCCATCTTGCTTGGTGTATGTCCCGGAGGCGGCGGCGAAGGCGCCTTCGGTGTAGTTGACGGCGACGCCATTTTGAAACTTTTGTTTTAATTAACTCGCTTTAGTTATTTATTTAATTATTGGTCAAATAATTCGCGGCCTTTGGTCCCTAAAGCAATTTGTATTTCCATTTAATTGTTAAACTATGCTTTCGGATTAAAAGATGCATTATTTATAAGATAAATAGGTAATTTCAGGAATTATATTACGAGGGAAATGTAAATGTATTTTTATTTTATATTTATTAATTTTATTTTAATTGTTGTAAATATGAATAAATATTATTTTATCGTAACGTTTTATATTATTTTACTTAATCCTATTCACACGGCAATCGCAAGTCCAATTAGCTCGAGTGTTTTGCTAATTAACCTGAAACAAAAAACGTTGTTGGTTAATTTTCGAAATTACTTCAACTAGCTAATGCTGGAGGAAGCTAATATTTAGCAATGAGTTCAGTTTTACTTTTGAGCTTCCATTAAAAACAGCAGTCGCTTGGATAAAAAAAGTCATTAAAATACTTTAAAATAAGTAATGCATACACATGATATAATTCAGTTAAGTCTACATACATACATAAACTCACGCCTTTTTACCAGAAGGGGTAAGCAGAGGTACTACCAAGACACCCACGTTTCGGCTTGTATTTTCCGCCGCTCGATGTGATAGATGGAATGTAGATAGAAAAATCCAATATGAATTTGCCCAACCCGGGATTCGAACCCGAGACCTCAGCTTTATAATAATAATAGAATAATATCGCAAAGTAGTAAAACCACCGATTCATTAAAAAACATGATTGAATATTCTAGTGCAATTTCATCTGAAAAATGCATTACCAAAAGAGTTACATCTCCCCCTTCTCTAACCTCCCTGAAATATTATGTATAAACTCTATTTCGACTGAACAGCCTAACTACGAGTAGTAAACACAATGTAAAAGTAAAAACCCTTATAACTGATGCAATTACGATATAAAGTATGCAACGACTATCTATTATACACCACCAATGCGTTAGCCTATTACACGTTCCTCGATTGCCTCAGGTCAAGTGATAACGGTGAAGGAAAACATCGTGAGGTAACCTGCAAACCGCATATATTATTGTGATGAATGGTGAGACAAGCAGGCAATACGCCTGATGGTAAGCGATATAACCGCTCATGGACAGCAAAACCAAACAATACCATTAATTACAAAGCAATGTATGGCATTTAAACTGCTGTTTGGCGGGAGAAATAGACACTGTGGTGGTGCTTACATAGGCGGCCTCTCAGATATGACAGACCAGTAAAATCACCATCGTGAGGAAACCCGCATTTCATAGCGATTCAGAAGATTTCCCTCTAGGGCAGCGTGGGAGGCTAAACAGCCTCCTCTTAATTTTACTCTAGATTTTAGAGGAGGCCCGAGTGTTAGGTGTATTTATTTATATGTAATACTTGGATAATTGAAATGACATAATAATTAACATGGATTTTACGATAACAAATAAAATAGTTTTAAGCTGGGTATCAAATCTGCTACCCATTTATAAACAAGAACAAAGTTTTGTCGACCTGGCTTCATTTGATGTTGTAATTTAGCCACGTGCACTGAATTTGCATCCCAAAGCGAGGGACGTAATGTAAATTCCACAGGCATTCAAAAAGCTGACAACGTATTTTTTATTTAGGCACGAAAAATTGTGCTGCATCTGATGACACTGCAGAATAAAATAGGTTATCCATCGTCGACTAATATCCTTTCGGGTATGGGTGTTTATGAGGCCAAAAAGTCTCTCGTAGTTTCTGATATCCAAGACACAAGATTCGATTTTAGTGTGGGGTCAGGACTTTGTATGTGGCTGTTGGGTTTATTTTTTATAACTCTCGCAGGCAGGCAAGCATGCGGCCCGCCTAATGGTCAGCGGTGACCGCCTCTCATGGACCTTTGCAGTGCCAGGGGTCCAGCACAACCAGAACGCTGCCTACATATCTTCCCGGTCGAGATTATTATGATGACCAATCGAAGCTGCATCTCTATCTCTATCTCTCTCCTCTCTTTTGCCACAGGAAGTCCACTGCTGAACATAGGCCTCCCCCAAAGATCTCTACATTGACCTGTGGGAAGCGTAAGCATAAGCTTGCTTGGCTGAAACCAAAAATTATCCTGAACTGGATAAAAAACAATTCAGTCAACGGTTGAATAGTCCGAGGAAGCCCATAGCAAATTAATAAAATACGGTTTTCTAATTTCACAGTTTCAGTCGAATTCTTGCACAACTTTTAATTCAATAACGAGAATCTATAATGATATGTACATATATCTATCTAAGAGTTTGTGTGAACGCGCTAATCTGAGAAACTACTAATTCGAATTGAAATCTATTTTATACTGTTTAAGCTATATAAAATCATACAGTGACCAATATGCACAGAGCATTAATGAAAATGCTGCCAAAACGATTTTCACGTAAAAAGTACCAGGCGAAACCGTGCCGGTTTTATGTGTTTTAAAAAAATTGTCATTCTTTAAATACAAACCCACTCATACTACTTGGAAATTGTGGAAATATTTGATTTGTCACGGGAATTGAACACGAAGTAACGTCACAAGAATTAAATACACAGATGCCTCGCTTTTATACCTCTAGTGTTTATTTGACCTTCGAACTTCGAAGTATTGGCTGGCACAGATTTGTTGTGTATATTTTTTGTTTTATCCAGGCACAAGTAACTGCAACGCATCTGATGGTACGTGCAATATAATATATCGACGTAAGGCAACGTATTTGCTGTAAGTAGCAAGAATGGCGTAAGTAGACTGAATAGACAGCTAGATTCAGATTTTTTTTCTGCGTCGAATGATCTGGATCTCATATCGTTACGACGACAAAAAAAATTAAAAATAGGGTATAATTTAGAAAAATTTACGTGTTCAATTTGCTGTTAGTCACTAAAAAAACGGTGTTTTAACACTCTTTTACTTACAGCAAAAGTGTGGTTTACAATTAAACATCTGATATAACTTACAGCATTCTTATGGAATTAAAGCAACTTACGAAAAGATTACTTACAGCATTCATTCATTCTGTAATTTAAGTTTGCCATAAGATTACAGCACTTTTCTATTTATGATTTCAAAATAATTTCTTTGTTACTACATTTTAGTGAGTATAAATACTTGGAAAATAAGAAAAAACTCATTTGTACGGTAGGACTTATACAATTATTGAACATTTATTGCATTGTTTTGTGAAATTTTACTTCCAACAAAATTGGTTACGTCGTCGAATTTTAGCCTGCGCTTCCTTTTATACCTACTTACAGTAGTATTTACACCCATAAATACTTACCTATTTTATAATAATTGTGTACTGTTCAATGTTCCTACTTAAAATAATAATTTAAATGTTATTATGTATGCTCTTTGAGAGCAAGCTAAATTTTTATGAAACATTAATAAATATAATAATAAACTTATAGCATTTTATTAGTATCAGTATTTTTTAAAAGTAAGCTTTACATCTCTTTAATAGTACATAATTTATTTAATATTTCAAGCACCGCATTTTTAATGTCTGGAAATATACGGAACTTAGCTTATTTCATAAAAGTGACTAAACTACTTACGACGTTCTTCAGATCTTTAAACTGAAAGTCAATTGCTGTACTCGTAAGTAACGAAAGGCCTACTGCTAATAACTTTACCAAAAATGTTTTTATTGCTATACATGACTATTATTTTAACAAAACTGTGTTCCAAAAATCATCTTTCTGTCGCTGATAATTTTAAAGTTATGATTTTTTTTCTAACTTTTTTAAGGTTTTTTGGCTCTGGTGAAAAGTTGGGTTTTGGCAACTTACAGCACATACGTTTTCTTGCGTCAATATAGAAAGACTACGAACTACGAACTAAGACTGCCTCGGTGGTGTAGTTGTACTACGGTTTATTACAAAGCTGAGGTTCGGTTTCGAATCCCGGGACGGGCAAAGTGACTTATGGATTGTTCTATTTATTATCAGCCCGGAGTCAGGAATTCGTGCCCGATATGGCGATAGACTCGCCCCCTATCACATTGTGGGACGGAAAATACAAGGCGATATGTGGGTGTTCTGGTAGCACCTCTGCCTATCTCTGGGAAAAAGGCATGAGTTTATGTACGTATATTTTTACTGTTACGGTGTGGAAGCAAAAGTATTTGATAATTTGGGCCGGGATTCGATCCCGAGACCACAGCTTTGTAATGGTACCGTAGTAAAACTACGCCACCGAGACAGTCATAAGTTAGAAAAAATATACAAACGATACTAAACGTTAAAATTTTGTCAATTAAACTGAATTTACGTTCCAAGCTTAGCAGGGATCAGGCAATATATTTACAAACTGCGGTTAAAGAGATTCACGGTCCAACAGGACAACGTAAAAATAATTGCCTTGTATTTTTTGACAATAATATAACAGGCATCATTATTTATTCAATTTTAGCAAACAAACCAAACACGGGTAATAATGCCATTTAAATAATATTATATTTAATTTTAGTTTTGTAGTACAAAAACGTGAATTGCAAATATTTGGTCTATTGAATCACAAAACTATGACGTGAACATTAGCAAATTATTCAGCCTAAAAATGAACAATGTCGAAGCATTTAAGCGGAATACCTTTTGTAAGAGAGATAAGGTTTTGAAGTTATATTTATTTAGGCGTATTATGAAAAAAATATGAGAGTGTTTGAGATTACAATTTCACTCTTAGTAACAGTAAAAGTAACAGGATTTTCTTAAAGATCTGTCAGTTATATAGAAAATATTTAAGTACGGACAATCATGATTTTTATTCAAATCTACACAAAGCTAAGCCTTGCGTGGAAACTTCGCCAATATATATCGACCCAACAATGAATAATTATTTTGTCATTTTCATTTACAGCATTCGCTTTCACCGAGTCTTCACACGAAAACGAATTAAAATCCTCAATATTCAACCTTTAAAAAATTTCAATTAAAATCTCCGATCAAACCAATTTTGTACAACTTTTTACAACACACTGCGTTAATTATTCTCTTCTATAAAGGCAGTGGCGCGCTCTGGTGGCGGAAAATTGCAACATCTGAACTCTGACATTTAGACAAGACTAATAACATTCTGGATGGTAATTCGGACTGCGGGCACTGAAAAAGGTTGCGTTTAATAATCCAAATGTTTATTTATGTATATGAATCGCAGATTTATAAAAAGATTTGCTACGTCTTTGTGTGACTTGCGTAATGGTATGTAATTATCAACATGATACGCTGGGTGAATCTTGTATCCATATTTATGTGGCTCCATTAGGAGCAGACCTCTCCGTATGTTTTGCTTAGCTGATGCCAGCAGTTTTGTGTATATAATATACATTTATTCGCCCTCTATCACATCATGGGACGGAACATACAAGGCGAAATGTGGGTGTCCTGGTGGCGCCTCTGCCTACCCCCTCGGGGATAAAGGCGTGAGTTTATGTATGTATGTATGTATATTTACAACTTATATTACGGAAGTAGGAATTTAAAAATATAAGGCAAATTAATTAACATTTATAAGCGTAAATTTATACTGACTCCATGAACTGCTCTGATTAAAACCAACTTGTAACTTTTGTAATAATCACTGTATTGTAAACTTGTTTTGAAAAGAGCATCACTAGAGTTTCTTGTCCGATATTTTCTAGCGAAAACCGTTTTCCGAACCAGATGGTGGAATAAAAAAATGACATCTAAATTATTTTCATTTTTATGGATTCAATACATTTCAAAATAATTTTCATTTCCATTTTAAAGGTAGGATGAGGGTAGTCTGTGGAAGGAACTACACAAATTCAATCTGCTCACCTGATGCAAAATGATAACTGCCGCTCATGAACACTGAGAACACCTAGTATTGCAGCCACATACTTTGATTTCAATAGCAAATAAAAAATAAATAAATACACCCAACAGTCACATACATAGTCCTGACCCCTCACTTTGATCGCGTCTTGTGTCGTGGGTATTAGAAACTACGAGAGACTTCTGGGTCTCAGTAACACCCGACCCGAAATCTGTGGATCACACAAATATTTGTGTCTGTGCGTATCGAACCCGCGGCCTCTCGTTTCACAGCCGGTGTCTAAACAACTGCACCACGAAGGCTCAAAATATTTAATTACAAGAAGCTACAGTTTTTGATGCGAACAATTATTGGATAGTAAGTCACGCCTACCCTTAAACAGTAAACACTAATTCAAACTTTTTATTATTAAGATTACACATCACTGCACTGCGTTCTTCATTCCGATATATTTCGTTTTAATTCACTTAATACCCGACATTGGCTACAATAATTCTGTGGCTCTTGTGATGAGTGATACAAGTCGAAAATCATCATTTTACAGGAGAGCAAAAACAAGATTTAAAAAATTCTAGGTCGTAAACTAAATGTGCTAGATTAAACTTGAATACCTTATTTTGTAGGGAAAAATGTTTTCTTTCATTGTGCGTTTTAGTTTTTTTGATAAATATTTTGTTTTTAAAGTAATTCACGAGAAACCTGTGAGATATACCTCGGTTTATGAGTAACATGTGCAAAAATGTTGTGATAAATGATATAAGTGTAATTATATTACGGCGCACCTAAATACTTTGTTTAAAGTGCTTTCGTGTAAACTAATATACAAAAGTTTACAAAATGTAATAAATAATTTGTATGAATTCCTACCATAATGTTGCTCAAACAAAAGATAAAGGTATAATCCGTAAGATTATGTTTTTTTAATCCGCAACCCCCTACTTTCATAAATTACTTGAATAGTATCTGTTTGCTAATATTCAAGTCTATTGAAAATATGTGTTAAATGATACAAGTCAAGTTATATCTCTCGTTAAAATGATATGTGTTGTGTAAATAGATACAAGATAATATTATTAAATAATCAACTTTGTTGTTGCGATGTTTTTAATAATAAAAAAAAAGGTACGATGGGTCTCCCATGTATTACCGGATACTATAAAAATCCCTTAACTGTTAATGAATAAAATAATAATAATAAATCAACTTTAGTCAAAAATAACTGCTTGATTTAGCAACTCAATCAATATGGAGTTTGGTGTAGATAAAGGTGCGGTTATCCATGTCAAGCGAGGCGAGGTTGCAGTCTCTGATGACATAAATGTCTCAGAGACTGTAAGACTCAGATCTCTTTTGCAGACGGAAACCTACAAGTATCTGGGCATGCCTGAGGGTCTAGATATTATAGGTGCAGAGGTAAAACAATCAATAAAGGAGCGTTTCTTTAGCCGCCTGACAAAAGTTCTTAACTGTTTTTTGTCAGGTGGAAACAAGATTCGTGCGTTTAACGGTTGGGTTATGCCTGTACTTATGTACTCTTTTGGCAAACTCAGATGGACTCAGACGGAAATGGACGCCCTGGATCGTAAGGTCCGGACTCTACCAAATGCGCATCGTATGCATCATACAAGTTCGTCAGTGATGAGGTTGTGCATCCCGCGGAGATGTGAGGGCCGAGGCATTCTTAATGCTAAGGATCTGCATAATCGTGAGGTGTGCAATCTAAGGGAGTATTTCCATCACAGCTACGTAGATATGCATAGGGTTGTAGTCATAGTGTGTAAAGGATTTACCCAGTTCTCATTGGCGAATGAGAACTGGCGGAAGCCTTTGGTGATGAGCGTTTAAGATTGCGAAGATTCTATCGGGCCCTACACGGGCCTGAAGTGGACCGGCTTGCATCTGTAACTTGACTACGTTTTGAATACACCCTGAAGGACGGTACGGTCGACATTTGTCGGACATGCCAACGTCCTGGCGAGTCAGTCAGGCTTGTAACTTCCGGTTATTCGTATCTTGCTAACGGCGAGTACTTGCATAGATACAACCTAGTAGCCAAGATCATACATCATCAAATTGCTCTTTGATATGGACTATTGTGACTCTTGAAGTGCTATATTACCGGTATGTTTCCCAACCAGTTCTTGAAAATGGTCATTCAACGCTGTATTGGGATCGGTCTGTTATCACAGATAGGACTATTGCTGCCAATAAGCCTGATGTTGTGATAATAGATCGATTGACGCGCCGAGTAATACTTGTTGATGTTACCATACCGCAAGACGATAACTTCTTTAAAGCTGAAAAAAACAAATTGTCTAAATATTAAGATTTGGACCACGAGGTTACTGACATTTGGGATGTAGACTCAACAATTATTGTTCCGATTGTTGTTTCTGCACATGGACTGATACCAAAGAGCCTAGACCAACATCTCCAAAAGCCGTTGTTGGTCGATGGGTCAAGAATCAGATCCAAAAGGCAGTATTGCTTGGCCCGATATGGCGATAGGCTCCTATCAAATCGTGGGACGGAACATAGTACAAGACGAAATGTGGGTGTCCTGGTGGCGCCTCTGCCTCTCCCTTCGGGGATAAAGGCGTGAGTTTATGTATGTATGTATTAAAATCTTATAACGTACTTTTACAATATGAATGGTAAAGGTCTCTAATCTTAATAGTATCGTGTCATATACTCAAAAGTTCGAAAACGAAGCAAATAATTTTTAAACTAAGAAATAACACAGATGAGTATTATACAAATACTACAATAAGAAAACATGTAAAAACTATTCCAGAACAGTTGGAAAAGAATAAGGAGTTTCTTTCCATATTTAATCTAAGATAATTTGAGTAATATTGATAAATAAGATTTTTATTTTGCATTTTGTTTGTATGTGGTGTTCAATAAAGAATTTAAAAACAAATTTTGTACCAATACCGTTATGACAACTGCCATTTTTCAAAAACATATAAAATAATAATATAATGTTTCCGACAGCAAGGTAAAAAATTTAGTTTTCGTATATTTACATTGGATATTGTATCTGATGATAGAATATAATATTATAATAAATCATATTTATGTGTATAGTACAAAAGTATTATATATTTGGACATTTGAATTATTGGGTCTGTTGTTTTTAAATCAATAAAATCGTAATAATGTATTGCCGCGCACAATTGTCTCACATAGCACATCTCATTTGATATAAAATATTTTTGTAATTTGTTTGAGTTTTAGATACAACTTTATTTGTATTTGTTTGCACCTAAAATAAAAAAAATCTGTAGAATGATATATGTCGAGATGTATCACTTAGCACATCAAAATCAAAAATTCACATTTGAATTGGTAGGTACATGTCGAGTTGTACCCTAGTTAATATAGGAAACAAATGGTTCAAAATGATATAACCCTCGATATATCAATATTCACGTTAAATGCACTAAAAAAATATATGTGAAAATAGTTATAATTGTACTTATACCAGTAGCCACAAAAACTGCGTATTAATCGATTACAAAAACGAGTTATAACTCGAAATATATCAATATTCACGCAATTTTCGCCAAAATAGCAGCACTTGTATCACTTTACACAAAATTATCTCCGTAACTATAGCAGATAGAAAATCGTGAGTTAGACCAAAAAATAGCTAATTTTTTTCTGATCATTTCTATATTAAAAACTCAAAAAGGGTACAACTCGAGTTGTATCACTTGTAACAAGAGCCACAGAATTACAGATTCAGTATATTTTCTTTCTTAAGACAAATATAATCAATCAGTGGGTAGTTATTTTTCTTTTCATTCATTGGGAGGTCTTCGGTGACAGTTCAGTCTCGAGTCGGTTTCGGTCGCGTGGTTTTTGCGCTGATTATACCGGTGTCATTTCGATCGTTTCGTAGTCTAGTGCAAATAATAATTGGTGTTATTGGGTTAGTTATGGAAGAGCTCATATCGATAAGAACGCCAATTGTTCACTTATTCTTAAGGTGTCTCTGTTACATTAATTGATTTTAACTTTATTATGGCCTCCGTGGCGCATTTGTACTACGGTATGATTGCAAAACTGAGGTCTAGGGTTCGAGTCCCGGGTCGGGCAAAGTGATATTGAATTTTTCTAATCATTACCAGTCCTGAGTCAGAAATTTGTGCCT
This sequence comes from Deilephila elpenor, assembly GCA_949752805.1. NCBI lineage: Eukaryota > Metazoa > Arthropoda > Insecta > Lepidoptera > Sphingidae > Deilephila > Deilephila elpenor. The sequence goes on from OX457116.1 coordinate 3,184,404, forward strand.
CCTCATCGTAAGACGAAAAATAAAAAGCGAAACGTGGGTGTCTTGGTTGCACCTCTGCATACCCCTTCTGGAAATAAGGTTTTCGGAGAGTTTATGTGTGTAACTTTAATATGTGGTGTTAATTAAGTGTTGTGTATCTGTGTGTCTTTATCTGGGTGGATTTTCGTCAGCGCCGATTACACGGCTTCGGTAGCGGTTTGGTAAGTTATATTGCCTTTATTTAGATACTGCTAGACGTCTATCGCTTTTTGATTATGGATTGGATCATCCGATAGTTCCAGATGGTTTCGTCTACGGATATTAGATTTTTCAGGAAAAGGAAAAATACACTACACATCAAACACATGCAAAATATTTAAACGCTGTATTCGCAATTAAATTTAACTTTAATACCATATTCGATTTTGATTTTGGATAGTTAGAGAGCTCTTCGCGCTATGTGTCCAGCCCACATGATGATAGGCGTGATGATGGCCGTTAGGGCCGAAAGGTTTTGGAGTGGAGGCCACGGACAGGCAAGCGAAGTGTCGGACGCCCGCCTACTAGGTGGACGGACGACCTGGTTAAGGTTGCAGGAAGTAGCTGAAGGCCGCTTCCAACAGATCGATGTGAATATCCTGGAGGCCTGTGTTCAGCAGTGGACTTCCTGCGGCTGAATTGATAGATAGATAGATGAATGGAGCTCTTTACCATCCTTCATGAGTAGCGCATGAATAGCTAAGTCAAGCTGTCATGAAGGCGGTTGAGTTTAAAAGAAAGAATTATGGCACATTGAAGACTTTTATAAAACAGACAAGCAAAGGTATTACTATCATCAATATCTCACTTTTACATACATAATATATTCATGTAATAAATAAATTAATAATAGAAACTTCTGGTATATTAGATAAGTGTATAAAACGTAAAATAGTTAGGCAAATTTAAATTGAATATCTAAGTATTTTAGTGATCGAATTATCGACGATACAGCGCTTATGAAAACAATTTTAGCGGACGTAAACTATTCTATTGGAACTTTCAGACGAGGACAATGAAAATTGTTTAAAAATTAATCGTGCTATAAATTTTAATATGAGATTCTTCTGCCTGTCTTTGTCAAAACTGCGATAAAATCCGTAAAAAGTAGTTTTATAACAATACTTGTTTTTTAGGTTGTACCTGTATAGGTCTGAAATTGAAATTGAGGGTTATTAAGATAACCAGCTGTCTGCTTGACTACAACCCTTACAAAATAAGCTAATGCCTGACGAATATTTTTTATGCAACAACGGACAATAGATTGACCTGAAGACCAAACATAAATCCTCACTTTATGAACATAGGCTATCTACCTTGCCATTAAAACAATATAGCGTAGGTAGCTTCTTATCCAATTCGTAGCGAACAATAAATGACTTAGAAATGCGAAGGACTATGACAATAAACGAGATCCTGTAAGGTCAAAGGTTAATTTAATACTAAGTTCAAAGATCACACTCGTACCACTCAACAGTAAAGCGATCTATCTAGTTATTACAAAATTCCCGAACTTTCCTTCAATAGGCTTTTCGTTTTCACTCCTTAAACTAAGTTTTATATTGAAGAATTTCTAATCGTGATCGTTTAAAGTTTGTTCGACGCGGGTACTTATATCAACAAGGCGTAATATTTAAACAGCGTGATGAAATAAACCGATATTAAACTAAAACAAGGTAGTTGTTACGAGTCGATAAAAATAACATTGAAATAGTTAAATTAGAAGTCACATCCAAATTTAAAAAAAAACAATATTTTCATACAATCTAAATGAGAAAAGAAAATCTTTTAGGAAGGTGGTAGGTCTCTCATATGTGAAGGCCGCCTGGGTAGGTAGGTACCAGTGGCGTGCCTAGGGTTTTGGAGTAGGGCAAGCCGAATATTTTTTTACGTTTAATTAATATTATTTAACACAAAGTTACTAAGAACGAAGAAAATTAATTTATAATACGTCGGCAAACCTTCAACACAATCTTAAGATTAAAACAATTAATATAGATTACTTGTGAACATGCATCCGTAACTTTTCATTGCATTTCTATTGCCGTCACTATTCTGTGGTGCCGTGTTCGACTTCGAGGTTAACCGAAATTGCAGACAGAAATTATTATTAACGCATTCATGTTTAAATGTTTTTCTAAATTTAAAATAATAGATTGCCTTTTGAAAGGACCACCTAAATTAATGAAAATTTAATTAAAGCATTATAATCCAAACAATCTAACACACAAGACGTGTCATATAAAAACATATGAATCACGATTGTTTAATAGCTTTAAAGGGAGCATGTAGTAATAAAAGTACGTAGTTTATTAAACTGACCTGAAGAAATGTCTATTGTGATTTACCGCGACTTACTAAATGTACAAACCCGGCATAGGTTTCGCGCCGGTTTATTGTTCAATATAATTGAATGAATTTACCTTTTTACCGGCAATGAACGCTTTCACCATCGCACTCAAACCATCACAGAAAACAATACAACTCATAATAGTATCAAAAAGTTTAAATAACATAAAAAAACTAAACATTAACCTTAAACAAAACACATTCACAACTCATAAATCATAATACAAATGAAGTTAGTAGAAAAATGTGCTGTATTGCCAGTAAATAGCGTTGCCAGGCGTCCGGATAAAGCCGGACATAGTTAGGCTTTTTGATTGCATGTCCGGCTAAAACAAACGGTGTCCGTCTTTTGTTAGGCTTTTTACATTTCGCAAACAAGCGAGCACTGCCGCCGCGCCGCCGAGCGTGGCCGAGATTTATGATAATAATCAAAAAGACTTGATTTTACATTTAAAAAAATTGTCGTACCTATTAATAATAAGACAAAATCCTCAATAATATAGGGTGTCCGGCTTTTTTAACCAAATGTCCGGCCAAACTGGCTGGTCTGTCCGGCTATTAGGTTTGGCGACCTGGCAACGCTACCAGTAAACGTGAAATAAACAATACAAAAGATACAATTTATTAAAAGAAATATTAAAACTTCATTATTTGTTCTAAAAAAAATATTAGAAATAATTTCTAAAAGGAACCAACTTAATTTAATAACAATAGATATATGTAATTGATTTAACAAATAATCACGTGACGACCATGCAACGCACGATGTTTTTACATCATCAAGGCCGAAGCCGGGCATTTCGTGTACAGTGAACAGCTATATAACATATCTATAGCTATACATTCGTAGCGATCGAGTAATATCATTTCCCCATACAGTTCACGCGTTGCTAGAAGCCCCGTAAAAGCACACGAGAGAGAAAAGGATAGATATATGTGCTGTGTGCTCCGTCTTTTCAAGTTCAGTATAGTTTTAATGAATGAATATTACGCGGCGCTTCGGCGCTGGCGTCTCATTGAATCGCGGCGCGGGAAATTCAAAAAATTTAAATGCTAGATGTTTTCTAATAAATGACTGTTGTATTGAATGTAATAGTTTGTATTCAATATGGAGTAAATACGTATTATGTAGGGCAAGCCGGGCTTTTGGGCTTGTATGGAAGTACCGCCACTAGTAGGTACCACCGCAATGTCTATTTTTCCCGCCAAACAGCAGTGTAAATGCACTGTTGTGTTCCGGTTTGAAAGACATTGTAGCCAGAGCTATGTAGCTGGACATAATGAGACTTAACATCGTATGTCTCAGGAGGGCGGGCGCAGTGGAATGCCAAGCATTGCCTTGTAATTCATGGCGTTGTTTGGTTTAGCTACTGTCCATGACCGGTCGTATCGCTTACCATCAGGCGAATGGCATACTCGACTCGCCATTCATTGGAATAAAAAAAATATAAGAAAAAGCCTATCCTATACGACAAAATGGCTATTTCTAACATATTAATTATTTCTAATCTTTATTACTTAATTTGCCCCAAACACGTCAATGTCCCAAACACAACTTCACCTCGAAAAACTTCCAAGTTCGTTAGTACAATGCAAATTCCATTACCTTCATAAAAAGTGATACAACGGGTTCTAAACACGAACTTCTGGGGTTGTATACATTTTTTATAATTTCCATATTATGTAAATGGAATTGGGGCAAGGACACGCGTGGAGAAGCCTTTTAATTCAATTTTCCAGATATTTTCCTCGAGACAGACTGTTTTTGTCATTCCAATTTTAAAATATTGTTGACGATTTATTTATTTTCATTTTTAGTATTTTGTAGACTACGTGGAGTATATAAAAGTGGGTTATGGAATAGAAGCTCCATTAAAGACAAAGAGTGTGGATATATCAAATGTTTTTTTCAGGACCCGGTGCTGTGGGACGAAGAGATATTTTGTTAGCGTCTCGTAAACAAATAAATAGGTATGTAGATATTTTTGTTTTATTTTAATTTTTGTAATTATTTTTGCTGGATGTATTTATTTAGGCAATGCGCGCGACGGCCACCGACGAGTTTTTGGGCAGTATGCTGACGTAGACAGATCCGACTCGCCCGCAATAGCCACAGCGCGCCGGGCTGGTAGGCCAGTGACACTGACATAATCCTTTCGGCCTCCTCCGGGGTACCGAAAGGGGAGCTTTACAGCTTTTCCTCTTTACACAAAACAAGTGAAGGATAGTTTGAAATTGTTCATACAATTATGTATGTGTTTATTAAAAATGTATTAGGAATTAATTATTTGCACTCCATATTTTACTAGCACACAAGTCAACTAGTTTCAACAAAAATTTCCCAACTACCACATAGTATTTTTTTTATTGCAAGGAATCGCGACATGAGCACGCCATTCGCCTGATGGTAAGCGATACGACCGCTCATAGACTGTAGCAAAACCAAACAACGCCATAAATTACAAAGCAATGCTTGGCATTCCACTGTGCTCGCCATCTTGAGACATAAGATTTTAAGTCTCATTAAGTAGTAGTTACTCGGCTACAATGTCCTTCAAACCGGAACACAACAGTGCGTTCACATTGCTGTTTAGCGAGAGAAATAGACATTGCGGTGGTACCTACTCACATAATATGAGAGACCTGTCACGAGTAATTTAGAAAAACGATTTAGAAAAACTATTATTTGCACTCCATATTCTATTTTAATGCAGCGCTTTTAGCTCACAAGAGAACTACTTTCGAAAAAACATTTCCGACCTATCATAATGTTATGACTAATACAATCATAACATCCATACAACAATAATACATACATACAGGGTATATCAAGACCGCGACTGAAAACGAAGCCAGGTGGTAGTATTAGTGACTTCAGACACAAAGCAATGAAAAATTTCGCAAAAAAAAAAAACAACTTTTTTTTGGCAATGTTTTACTTATCGTCGTTTTTGGGTGAAAAAATACATAGCTTACCTAAAATAATGATGGACACCTTTTTATTTTTTAATACGCAATGGTACGATAGGGTTTAAATTACTCTTTTCGCAATAACTAGGTATTTGCTACCCAAAAACAATGATTCTCAAAAAATTACAAAAAAAATCTGTCGCTTATTTTGCGAAATTTTTATTTGCATTGTGTCTGTAACCATGAAACCTACCACCCGGCTTCGTTTTCGGTCGCAGTCTTGATATACCCTGTATATAACCGTCACGCCTGTATCCCATAGGGGTGGGCAGAGACTATGGATCGTCACTTTGTTCGATCCTGACATATATGTATATATTTTTTAAAGGGAAAATAACCACAGTCAAATACATAGTCCTGACTCCACATTAAGATCAATTAAGTATTGTGTCGTGGGTATCAGAAGCTATAAGAGACTTTTTGGTCTCACAGACACCCAAACCCGAGATAAATACTTGTGGGCCTCACAAATATTTGTCTCGGTGCGGGGATCGAACCCGCGGCCTCTCGTTTCACGGCCGGCGTGTAACCAACTGCGCCACGGAGTCTGTCAAAAAATATGACTTTCGCTTCATCCACTTTCATCAATCTGTTCATGCATTCTCGTCGGTTCAGAGTACTTTTGACCAAATAATAATACCCACGCATTATATTCAAATGCCAACCCTCTTAGTCGGATGACTGATTTCTTGGAAAAATCTAATGAGGGTGCACTCATACTTGTTCTGTTTGTAAGCGGCACTTGTAATTTGTGGCTAAGCCCGGATTACGGTAATGTTCTGATGGAAACACTCGAAGCTAAATGAACTACAAGTGTTCTTTGAAAGGTTTATATTACTCGTTTAATATAGATTTCCTTCTCGAAATTTGTGATTTTTATGCGAGCACGACAAAATGACTACAATGCGCCTTTTTTATGTCATGCTCCCCTTTCAGTACCCCGGAGGAGGCCGAAAGGGGTATGTTAGTGTCACTGGCCTTCCACTTCCACCAGGTCCTTAACAAATCCTACACCAGCATACCAACTAAAAGCCCTCGGTGGCCTTCGCGCATTTCGGGCTACACTGGATACCTTAGGGCGAGAAGCGCCCCAATTCCTGCCCTGTGATGGCTCGGTTCCATGTCTGGTCCCTTTCACTGGGGGACAGGGATGTCCACTTACATCTCGATTTAGACGCCCGTTTAAGGTTTTATGGGCGTCCACGACAGATGCGAGGCCATGCGCTCTGTCGTCCATCTCGGAATCATAAAATTAGTGTAACGACCACTCCGTAAAAAGCATCTACCGGCACGTAATGGTCATCTCTCACCCGTCGCCATAATTTTGCCGGCCTGCTCAAAACATAGTTCATTGGCTGATCCCGAAACGTAAGATTCGTGCGTCACTATGACGGGCTTTTCACCATCGTATCCTTGTTAGAACTCAATTTTTAGAAATATTTTAAGATGAAGATAAAATGAAAGACACCGGACAATATAAGTAGAATACTTACAATTTGCTGTAAGTAATTATCGTATTATAAGAGAAGAAAATCTACAGGGATTTAAGTAAAGACCTTTTTCCGAACCAATATTTTTTTACAATCAGTCGCACAAAATTTACTACCCGGCATGAAAATCAAACCCAGAGCATCGCGGTTTCAAGCTTAAGCAATGAAGGGCACCCACATAAACAAAAATGTTTAATGTACACACAATTTTATATTAAATTGCATCGCGAGCATCCTTTGTTCCGGCAGTTAATTAAAACGCGCCGTCGTTTTCACAATCTATCAGGAAAATGTTATGTGAGTTGCCATTATTATCCCCATTTAATTAAGTATTAATAGAAATTGTTTCACAATACCTGTCAACAACATGGGCGATGACCTTAATTCCCAAATCTACATACATACATAAACTCACGCCTTTATCCCCGAAGGGGTAGGCACTGCTAGGCAGAGGCGCCACCAGGACACCCACATTTCGCCTTGTATGTTCCGTCCCATGATGTGATGGGGGGCGAGCCTATCGCCATATCGAATACCCAAATCTACACGTTTAAAAAGAGTTAAATCCATTGGGTGTCTGAGACCGAAAAGTGTATCATAGTCCAGATACCCAGTCTGATACCCACGACACAAGACTCGATCTTAGTGAGGGGTCAGGACGATGTCACTGTTGGGTGTATTTAGTTATTGATTGGAAGGACAAACTAAAAGTCATTGAGTTCTAAAAATTGCAAAGTTCCTGTTCTTTCAACATCATGTTTCAAAACGTTTTCTTAGGTTTACGCAAATGTTAAATATTGAAAAAACTTCTTGTATTGCGTATTTAGTTTAATTTTACGTTTTTTAACATCACGACGCTTCGAATACCTTACAGCTTTCGTGGTTACGAGGCGGACTGACTCAAAATTACGTGAAAGCTTTTATATTTTATATAAAATAGCTCAACGAATAACTATTTAATTAGAATAAATCTGTGGCTCTTGTGATGAGTGATACAAGTCGAAAATCATAATTTTACAGGAGAGCAAAAACAAGATTTAAAAAATTCTCGGTCGCAAACTAAATGTGCTAGATTAAACTTGAATACCTTATTTTGTGGGGAAAAAAGTTTTCTTTCATTGTGCGTTTTAGGTTTTTTGATAAATATTATGTTTAAAAAGTAATTCACGAGAAACCTGTGAGATATACCTCGGCTTATGAGTAACATGTGCAAAAATGTTGTGATAAATAATATAAGTGTAATTATATTACGTCGCACCTAAATATTGTGTTTAAAGTGCTTTCGTGTAAACTGATATACAAAAGTTTACAAAATGTAATAACTAATTTGTATGAGTTCCTACGATAATGTTGCTCAAACAAAAGATAAAGGTATAATCCGTAAGATTATGTTTTTTTAATCCGCAACCCCCTACTTTCATAAATTACTTGAATAGTATCTGTTTGCTAATATTCAAGTCTATTGAAAATAAGTGTTAAATGATACAAGTCAAGTTATATCTCTCGTTAAAATGATATTATGTAATGTGTAAATAGATACAAGTTTCATATTATTAAATAATCAACTTTGTTGCGATGTTTTTAATAATAAATAAAAGGTACGATGGGTCTCCCATGTATTACCGGATAGTATAAAAATCCCTTAACTGTTAATGAATAAAATAATAATAATAAATTAACTTTAGTCAAAAATAGCTGCTTGATTTAGCAACTCAATCAATATGGAGTTTGGTGTAGATAAAGTTGCGGTTATCCATGTCAAGCGAGGCGAGGTTGCAGTCTCTGATGACATAAATGTCTCAGAGACTGTAAGACTCAGATCTCTTTCGCAGACGGAAACCTACAAGTATCTGGGTATGCCTGAGGGTCTAGATATTATAGGTGCAGAGGTAAAACAATCAATGAAGGAGCGTTTCTTTAGCCGCCTGACAAAAGTTCTTAACTGTATTTTATCAGGTGGAAACAATATTCGTGCGTTTAACGGTTGGGTTATGCCTGTACTTATGTACTCTTTTGGCAAACTCAGATGGACTCAGACGAAATTGGACGCCCTGGATCGTAAGGTCCGGACTCTACCAAATGCACATCGTATGCATCATACAAGTTCGTCAGTGATGAGGTTGTGCATCCCGCAGAGATGTGAGGGCCGAGGCATTCTTAATGCTAAGGATCTGTATAATCGTGAGGTGTGCAATCTAAGGGAGTATTTCCATCACAGCTACGTAGATATGCATAGGGTTGTAGTTATAGTGTGTAAAGTATTTACCCAGCTCTCATTGGCGAATGAGAACTGGTGGAAGCCTTTGGTGATGAGCGTTTAAGATCGCGAGGAAGTATGGAAGAGCAAAGAGCTGCATGGTCCGTTCTATCGGGCCCTACACGGGCCTGAAGTGGACCGGCCTTCATCTGTAACTTGACTACGTTTTGGTAACCTCTGGGGAACTGAGTGTTTTGCTTTTGCAATCGCGGACGAAGTTATTAAGACTATAGAAAATACATCCTGAAGGACGGTACGGTCGACATTTGTAGGGCATACCAACATCCTGGCGAGCCAATGAGACAAGTAACTTCCGGTTATTCGTATCTTGCTAACGGCGAGTACTTGCATAGACACAACCTAGAAGCCAAGATCATACATCAGCAAATCGCTCTTCGATATGGACTATTGTGACTCTTGAAGTGCCATATTACCAGTATGTTTCCCAACCAGTTCTTGAAAATGCTCATTCAACGCTGTATTGGGATCGGTCTGTTATCACAGATAGGACTATTGCTGCCAATAAGCCTGATGTTGTGATAATAGATCAATTGACGTGCCGAGCAATACTTGTTGATGTTACCATACCGCATGACGATAACCTCTTTAAAGCTGAAAAAAAAACAAATTGTCTAAATATTTAGATTTGGAACACGAGGTTACTGACATTTGGGATGTAGACTCAACAATTATTGTCCCTATTGTTGTTTCTGCACATGGACTGATACCAAAGAGCCAAGACCAACATCTCCAAAAGCCGTTGTTGGTCGTTGGGTCAAGAATCAGATCCAAAAGGCAGTATTGCTGGACATACCACTCATAGTGAGGATGTTCCTTACTTTGTATCCCTAACCACTGCACCGGTGGCTTGGGACTTGAGCCTCGCCACCAAAGGGTTAACTATTTGTTTTATACTTTTTTAAGTAATTTTTTTAAATGTAATATGAATGTACAAAAATGTAAAAAAATCTTACAAAATAAACACAATTACAATAAATTAACTTTAATAAAATTTAGATTCAAAACTAATTTAATTAAATTACAAATTCTTAAGGTACAGTTTTAGCACAATTATTAAAATCTTAGACTGCCTCGATGGCATAGTCGTATTACGGTACGGTTACAAAGCTGAGGTCTCTGGTTCGAGTCCCGGGTCGGGCAAAGTGATATTGGATTTTTCTATTCATTATCAGCCCGGAATCAGGAAATTGTGCCCGATATGGCGATAGGCTCGCCCCCTCTCATATCGTGGGACCGAACATACAAGGCGAAATGTGGGTGTCCTGGTGGCGCCTCTGCCTCTCCCTTCGGGGATAAAGGCGCGAGTTTATGTATGTATGTATGTATTAAAATCTTATAACGTACTTTTATAATATGAATGGTAAAGGTCTCTAATCTCAATAGTATAGTGTCATATACTCAAAAGTTCGAAAACGATGCAAATAATTTTTAAACTAAGAAATAACACAGATGAGTATTATACAAATACTACAATAAGAAAACATGTAAAAATAATTCCAGAACAGTTGGAAAAGAATAAGGAGTTTCTTTCCATTTATAAAAATCAAAGATAACTTGAGTAAAGCAGCAGTAATATTCATAAATAAGATGTTTATTTTACATTTTTTTGTATGTGGTATTCAATAAAGAATTTATAAATAAATTATGTACCAATACCGTTTTGACAACTGCCATTTTTCAATAAAATATAGAATAATAATATAATGTTTCTGACAGCTACGTAGAAAAATTAGTTTTCATATATTTACCTTGGATATTGTATCTGATGATGGAATATAATAATATTATAATAAATCATATTTATAGTACAAAAGTATTATAATATATTTAGACATTTGAATTAGTGGTTCTGTTGTATTTAAATCAATATACTCGTAATAATGTATTGCCGCGCATAATTGTCTCACTTAGCACATTTTATTCGATATAAAATATTTTTGTAATTTGTTTGAGTTTTAGATACAACTTGATTTGTATTCGTTTGCACATAAAATAAAAAAAATCTGTAGAATGATATATGTCGAGATGTATCACTTAGCACATCCAAATCAAAAATTCACATTTGAATTGGTAGGTACATGTCGAGTTGTACCCTAGTCAATATTGGAAAAAAATGGTTCAAAGTGATATAACCCTCGATATATCAATATTCACATTAAATGCACTGAAAAAAAAATATGTGAAAATAGTTATAATTGTACTTATACCAGTATCCACAAAAACTGCGTATTAATCGATTACAAAAACGAGTTATAACTCGAAATATATCAATATTCACGCAATTTTCGCCAAAATAGCAGCACTTGTATCACTTTACACAAAATTATCTCCGTAACTATAGCAGATAGAAAATCGTGAGTTAGACCAAAAAAAAGCTTATTTTTTTCTCATCATTTCTATATAAAAAACTCAAAAAGGGTACAACTCGAGTTGTATCACTTGTAACAAGAGCCACAGAAATATTCTAAGAAACACGTAAAAGAACTTATAAATATAAATTAATTTGTCGGAATTGGAGTGCTAGGCTTAGTATCTATTTTCATCGCGGAACGTGGAGGCTAATAATATTAGATGGAACTTCATCGGAAGGCTTTTAGAATACTCGTAGTTCGTTTGGTGTCTTAAAATATACATCACTGGAAGCACATAACTAAATATTGAGACACTTACTATTTGTGTCTAGAAATATTTGTAATGTCCACCATCCAAATCGGTGATACCCTCAACAAGGGTCAGGTCAAAAGTACCCTGCACCGACGAGAATGAAGAGATTGATGAAAGTGGAAGAAGCGAAAGTACTATGTCAGGATCGAGGAAAGTGGCGATGCATAGGCTCTGCCTCCTCTATGGGATACAGGCGTGACGATTATGTATGTATGTATGTAATATTTCGACAGCCTCCGTGGCGCAGTTGGTTTGACGCCGGCTGTGAAACGAGAGGCCGCGGGTTCGATCCCCGCACCGAGAGAAATGTTTGTGCGGCCCACAAATATTTCTTTCGGGTCTGGGTATTTGTGAGACCGAAAAGTCTCTCGTAGTTCTGACACCTGCGACACAAGACTTAATTGATCTTAATGTGGGGTCGGGACTAAGTGTGTGACTGTTGGGTGTATTTATTTATTTTATTTATTATTTGTATTTACCAGGATTGCGACTACCGTGTACAATGGTGCACCCATCATAGCGAAATACGCAATTGTGTCGCTTTTTAGGCTTGCGATCTCATTCATAGACATATTTAAAACGTGTTTAGTTATCAAATGTTTCGTCTTCGCTGCTCAAACTGAAATCAACATTTTTCGAAAGGGACAAAACATTCGATAACTAAAATAGGTTTTAAATCTGTCTGTGAATAAGGCCGTTAGACTGTTTATATACGAATTCGAAAGGAATATTTTTGTCAATTGGCTAGTGACCGGTAAATACGCTATTTGAATTGCCTTGCACCTTTCATGAGGTATTTCATAGTTATTTGTGTTGTATAGTAGTATTAAAAAGTATATACCACTATCAATGAACTGTTTATTTTCAAAGCTAGCCACTAAACTTAAATCTGCGCTATGGTACTGCTTAGGCTGTACTGCAGCACAAAGCTGAAAGAGAGTTCCTGTTTATGGCACAATTAGTAAGATAAAATAAGCTATTTTCTTGTATTTAAATGTTTTTCTATTATTTTTTTTTTATTGCTTGAATGCCAATGCCAGCATGCCATTCGCCTGATGGTAAGCGATACGACCGCTCATGGATAGTTGAAAATCAAACAACACCATGAATTACAAAGCAATACTTGGCATTCCACTGAGACATAAGATGACATAAGACATAATTTTGTTTTCTTTTTTCATTTGTGCTTTTGTACCAATAATAAATAAATCTTTCTTTCAATATGCCTACTCCATTACTCGACCGGGAAACCAATTCCAGATTTCGTATTACATGCCACCAAGGTGACAATAACTTAGCTATTCAGACTACGCTCCAGAATGCGAGTCGTGAAGTAAACAGAATCTGAAATATGCAGTCTAATAATAGATTGGCATTTGAGAAAGGTCGCTGCCAGTTTAATGACATTTCGAGTCAGTAGATAAGAGATGAAATCTCAAATCTCATCGAAATGTTGATGACTTTGCTAAAATGAATCGTAAAATTTTGTGGCGTACATGGAAATGCGCTGAACTCACAAATTGTAAGTGAAGGAAAAGGGTGTATTATTTAATCAGTAAGCTGAATTAGTTAGAAAATAGTTTAGATATTATAACTTGCGCGATGTAATTTGTGCCCTAAAATTTAAATTTTCTTTTATTTTAATGTGTTGCGTTCAAGGCAGTAGTTTATTCGAAACGTAATATTGTGCATTGATCATTTGACGTGTTAACGCCACCGAAAGTATCACAAGGAGAAAACTGACGTAAAGAACGTTCTTTAGCAAAGAAAAACAGATAATCAGACACATTAATCCTCACCTAACTTTTAAGATGACAAATCGTTCTGTAGTCAATTAAAGTTTTGCTTCTTCAATGTCACACCATTTTATGATCAACTCATAGCATAATAACCAATTGTATCAGCCCATATACGTCCCACTGCAGGGCACGGGCCTACTCTACAATCGAGAGTATGGTTGAGAGTGGTTAGGCCATATAGTCCACCACGCTGGCCTAGTGCGGGTTGGCGGACTTTACATACCATAGAAATTCTTGCAAATCGCTATGGTATGCAGGTTTCCCATGATGTTTTCCTTCACAGTTAATATTTACCAATCTATCTATCTATATCAGCCCATATACGTCCCACTGCAGGGCACGGGCCTACTCTACAATCGAGAGAATCGATTGAGAGTGGTTAGGCCATATAGTCCACCACACTGGCCTAGTACGGTTTGGCGGACTTACATACCGTAGAAATTCTTTAAAACCAAGTTGTATTCTAATATTACCAAGTAAGTTTATTATTAGTTCTATTTACCAAGTTGTACTTTAATTATCAATAAATAAATTCACCATTGTTCTATGAGTTAATTTAACTACTACAATCCGTAGAGAATATTAAACACACGTAAGTATATTTTACGTATTCTTTAGTCTTTATTAAATTCACTAATTAACTAGGTTTTAATACGAGTATATGGTAATTTTCCTTGTCCGCTTACACAATTATTTTATTGTAATTATTTTCATGAATACCTATTTCAAATCATGTTAGCCAGTATCGCCGACACACACTGACATTATATTATAAAAAAATATACCGGGTATATCAAGACCGCAACCGAAAACGAAGCCGGGTGGTAGTTTTAGTGGTTATAGACACAATGCAACTATAAATTTCGCAAAAAAAGCGACAGATTATTTTTGGCAAATTTTTAAAAATAATTGTTTTTAGGTGGTAAATCCTTGGCTTTTGCGAAAATATTAATTTCAACGCTTACGTACCATTGCGTATTTAAAAATAAAAAGGTGTACATCATTATTTTAGGAAAACTATGTATTTATCACCCAAATACGACGATAAGTAAAAAATACCAAAAAAAAGTTGACGATTTTTTTTGCGAAATTTTTCATTGCATTGTGTCTGAAGTCACTAATACTATTACCTGGCTTCGTTTTCGGTAGCAGTCTTGATATACCCTGTATAATTAATACATTTGATTTTCTTTGACCTCTACTAAAATTAATCATAAATAAAAATACTATCAGTATCAACTCCTCATATGAATATTTACTTGTATACGATTTAAAGATATTATATTTGTGTTTCTACACTTCTACGATATAAATATTTTGTGTCAGTTGTCTTTCTATTCACATGGTGTCATGGTTGACGTAGCAACCAATGTATCTTTAAACTCATACAGTCTTTAATGTAAGAACACCGAGACCAAGACAATTATTTCGTCAAATAAATCTTCTAAAAGTATTGCAAATCACACATTTTACACCATGCGAATGAAAACATAATTGAAAAGGCACAATACATAAAAAACAACAACCATACACCCACCTCACTATACGTCTTTCAGGATAACACGAACAAAAAAGGCAATGTACACTATACACGTAAAAATCAACACTAAAACAAGGAGCACCCACAACAAAGTTAAGCTTTCAACGCGGCTTCGTGCCGTTCGCGAAACGTGTTCGCCCGTCGCTTGAATCTACAGGTCTGGCCGCATCGGCATAGAATTTTCCCGCTATAAAGATAGAAAAGGATAGCTTTATGCAAACAACTTAATACAGAAAGAGACAGAAATTTCAGCGCCCTCGGAAAATCGCTGAAACACACATAGATATGAATGCGGTATTTCATTAAAGGTATTCGAAGTTCTCACGGCGTTTGTATTCTGTTTATGGTTGCCTCGCTTTTGAATAAAGCTTATGTTAAAATGACGTAGTAATGTTCCCTTTTATCAGTACTAAAACGTCGTGCTTTTCAATGTTTTTAGTGTCGCTTTTCAAAATTGTATAGGTATAATTTAACAGTTCTTCGTGAAAATATCCTGAATGGAATCAGAACTATACCTCAAACTTTATTTTTGTGGAAACTTTGAGCCAGCTATGAATCGAGGGGCGGTAGGTTCCATCTTTGCACCAAATCGAATGTTTGTGTGAATGATGAAGAGACCTGTTAGAGCAAATCGGAAATTTGAAGAATTGGCAACCTCACAGGCGCCTAATAATAAATCCTTTTATACTAATAAGTACTTCACTTTTTTAATAATAGTTTGGTAACAATTTTGACTAACCGCAAAACCAATTTATATCGGATCATTATTTTTTAAGAAGATAGCGGGCGAACAAACACCCATGCGGTTCGAATACAGACCACGTTTTTTGAAGTCGATTCAAATAAAAACTTATGATAGTATGTGTATTTGCTAAAGTCTAAGTGGAACCCATTTTAAGATTGGAATTTTTCGCGTCCAGTAGACGTTTGACCTTTCGAATAGGGTTGGCGGTTTACAAAAGCTCTTGAAATAGTTTCCTAAATGTTACAGGTATTCAATTTAGGCTTAGTTCTACAGACGTAGGTGTGGTGCTTCGAATGAAAATTAATTAATGATGAACGTGATTTACATAAACTCACGCCTTGTTGCCAGAAGGGTTAGGCAGAGGTGCAACCAGGACACCCACATTTCAAAGTAATTTACTGTGCAATAAAATTGATATTGTGTGTAAATTAAATTGATATTATTGCATACTTGACTGTCACGGTAGCGTAGTTGTACGGTAACGACGCTGAGGTTTCGGTTTCGAATCCTGGGTCAGGCAAAGCGATATTGGATATTTCTAATAATTCTAAGTCCGGAGTCAGGAGTTTGTGCCTGATGTGGCAATAGGCTCGCTACGTATCACATCATGGGACGGAATGAACAAGGCGAAACGCATTTGTGCTGGTTGCACCTCTGTCATCCCTTTTTGGGAAAATGCGTGATATTTGTGTATGTATCGCTGAGTTGAAGCTGGACTAATAGCACTACACCCTGTAGGCATCTATAATGTAAAAACCAAACAGATGGTATTTTGTAAAGATCATACGAGTTGTAACCTGGCCGGCATTTTAATTGCAACTACACTTACCATCACGTGCATTTAGTTGCATTAATACAACATTTCCGTACCAGTACAAAAAATAACATATTCAATAACGGCTAAATCCATGTCTTCGAGAATTCTGACTTTTCACCTTTGGCCTTTTGCTTGAACAACCAGTTTTCACTAATTTTCCCTTAAGCTCATACACATACATAATTACATTCAGGGGGGCTACTACGTAACAGGATATTCGATAATGGTTTCTTAGACTAATTTTTATTTCAACGATATTCGATATACCGTGCGATTCTTTGTTATGAAATCTACTCCTCGTGAGCAAATTTTAACTATGATGTCGATAAATATTCTGTATGCGAAAACACAACAAAACACTGTTGAATCGTTCAACAGTCGATATGAGTGAAAGCAAAGGCACTAGAAATAAGTTTTAACACGTGGAATAAAATAAATCCTCTGGCCAGATGGTGGGATGACTTGCACAAGAGGGCCGGCAGCGACTGGATGCGTAAAGCAGCAGACCGGGCTCTGTGGCGTACCTTGGGAGAGCCTATGTCCAGCAGTGGACTGCAACAGGCTGATGATGATGACGTGAAATAGCATGATATATCGATTATCGAGTTACGTAGATACCCCATATGGATTTAAGAACCACTTAAATCAAAATACATCTATTCTAGGCTCCAAAACTTTCCAGTGTTAAACAAAACAGGGGGCTCGTATAAATATAAATAAATATAAATCAACAGAACAAATAAACAAAATGTTGTTTCGATTGCAGATTTCACTTAATAAAATGGTGTGGGCAGATATATCAAGCATTGTTATTGTTTCATCTGCTTGTCAAACAATGCTCGTTTGAAACAACCGTCTGAATCGTTTCTAAACAGTGATGTGAATGCTAATGTATGTACGCTCACGCCTGTATTTTGGAGAGGCAGGCAGAGGATTTAGGGCTAGTTTAGTACCGAAATTGTTTATACCCTAAAATTTTGATACAAGGCAAATCTGTAGGCCCCAGTTTCACATGATATAAGAAATACACCCAACAGTCACATACATCGTCTTGACCCTACACAAAGATCGATAACTACAAGAGACTATTCGGTCGGTATAGAAGCTGGATGTGTAAGGCGAGGCTGAAAGTTTGATACTCACACCATCCTTGTGATTGAAATGGTTGCTTTTGATGTGGGTGTTGATGGTCAGACGACCTGGTAAAGGTCGTAGGACGTCGCTGAATGCAGGCTGCCTCCAACAGGTCACTGTGGAAATCATTGGGAGAGGCCTATGTTCAGCAGTGGACGTCCTTTGGCTGATGGATGGATGGATAGATGTGGGTGTTTCCGAACTACAAACAACCCGAGGGGTTACTCTATAATCCGAAGCGTTGCTCGAATATTCGAACGCAGTACGTAAAACTGTACGAATGTGCCTAGACCTAGGTACTCCACAAAATGTTCGAATCGTGTATCGTACGTTGTTACCACAGACTAAGTTCGAACTTAATGATAAGTCTCATAAAGAATAGTATTGATTTTTAAAATTGTAAAGCTTATAACTTACTTCAGATTTCGAACGTCTGAAAATTCAAACTTCGTTTCGGTTCATAGAGTAACCCCTACCAGTTTTGACAGCCTCCGTGGTGCTGTTGGTTAGACGCCACGGGTTCGATCCCCGCACGAAAACAAATGTTTGTGTGAACCACATATATTTGTTTCGGGTCTGCGTGTTTGTGAAACTGAAAAGTCTCTCGTAGTTTTTGATACCCACGACACCCAGACTTGATCTTCGTGTGGGGTCAGGACTATGTGGGTGACTGTTGGGTGTATTTGTTTATTTAACTACAAAGCACGAGGTGGACAAGCAGTACCCATAATCATGCCAATGTGCCCTACACGGAATGTATATAGGCTGAACCTGAAATGCGACACGTTTGCATATGTCTGTATGTTGGGTTTTTACCAATACAGAGGATACGAATATCTTACCACCAGCAAAGCTTTCATATAACATTTATAATTGAAGATTTAAATTACAAAATACATTGCGTGTTACTAACAGAGCAAAGTTGTTATATCCATATTACAGCTATTAATAGATCACTAAAAATAATACTCAATATTTATTTTCACAGAACCGCTTGTAAGAGCCAAGGACTGATTCTGTTTACATCGCGCTTGATGATTTAAATATCATTTATTTTTTCAATTTACATTACGCAATACTTACAAAAGAATAGATTTAGAATAATAATTGTTTTATATTGTTAATATTCTGCTACAATATTATCAATTTATTATCAGAGTTACAAAACCGTTTTACAAAATGCTCGTAAATTATTGTCTTGTCTTTTGCGAAATCGCAATAGACATTTCCGTCTCTGAGATTGATTGATGCTTCATTGCTTTTTTCCCCTAAATTTTAAAATTCAGTACCCATTCTTATTTATTTGGATTTGTATTCGTATTTATTTGGTTATTTTGGTTATGCGACAGCCTCCGTGGCGCAGTTGGTTAGACGCCGGCTGTGAAACGAGAGACCGCGGGTTCGATCCCCGCACCGAGGCAAATATTTGTGTGAACCACAAGCATTTGCTTCGGGTCGCGACAAAAGACTCGGATCTTTGTGTGGGGTCAGGACTATGTATGTGACTGTTGGGTGTAATTAGTTGGCTATTTATTTATTTCAAAATACTTTTAAATTTCTCGAAAATATCGTTAATTATCGTACTATAAAGCCAATGCTTTAATTATTAGAAAAATGCTCACAACACGTATTAAACATCTAGCACGAGACAAACAACGCCATCTATGTGACAATATATAAGTTACGTTATAACCTTCATCCTTGCATTGTTTAGAAATTTAGCAACTTAGAACTTTGATTTATAACATTTTTTAGCCATCGAGTCTTTTTCCAAACTGAATCCTAAAGTCTTTTGAAAGGGACAAAAAATTCGATAGCTAAAATTGGTTTTAAATCTGTCTATGAATAAACCCCATTCAGACACACAACATACGATAGCTTCCATGGCGCAGTTATGGAGCCAGCTGTAAAACGAGAGGCCATGGGTTCGATCCCTGCACTGAAACAATTAATATTTGTGGTGGTCAACGAGAAATTATTTCGGTTCTTGATATTTGTTAGGCCGAAAAATCTCGCAGAAGCTGCGCAAAACAAGAAAAGACTCGTATCTAAGTGTGGGATCACGATTATTTGTGTAACCTGTGTGCCTCCTATCTGATAATGAATAGAAATACCCAATATCACTTTGCCCGACCCGAGATTCGAACCCGAGACCTCAGGTTTACAACTACGCCACCGAGGCAGTCTTGGAGGTTCTGATACTACATAATTACGATACTCAAATGAAATATTATGTACTTCTATCCAGTAACAGTCAAAGTCCCTCATATTCACAGCGTCGTTTAGTTATAACTACCGAGCGTTACAGACCATAAAATAGTTTTATATTCATCCATAACAACTAACCCTCTTAATGTTATAAGTTGGTACTAGAGCAATTCATATTTCTAATGTTTTTTTTTTGTTTTGTGCTTCACTCTTTTTTAATAATGTTGCTCATTGAATTTTCAGTTACAAAATTGAATCGAAAATGCCAAAAACGGGGGTGAAATGGCAAAGTCTGAGAATAACGTTAGGCAGGGCAAATGAGGCTATGAACCGTGTCGTCACAAACTCGAATCCATGCTTAGTTAACTACAGTATTTTCCTTTATAAAAATGTTGTCTTTCCTTTATTTCATTTATAAACGAATTTATCTAAAACAAAACATTTATGTTAATGAAACTAGACTTGGCACTAAAGTATAATTAGCGCAATAATAAAGACCCTTAGGGTCGCGTGACCTTTAGGACGCGACCGCGGGGTCAAGGTCGAATTGCGAATTAACTAAAAATAAAACTTTATTATGCCGTCTCTAGAGCGTGGTATGTGTTAAATGCATTAGATATGTATTTTTATGATTAATTTTATAAAAATGAATGCTATATTAATTTGGATAATGGACTAGAATTTTGATGCGGAAAATTGGCTTATGGAATTACGCCTTCCTTATGAAAATGAGACATGATACATTGCGCACGAATACGCCTTTTTGACGATTGAAAAGCCGTTTATCTTCTGATGTGGTAGGTACCGAAATCGGTATGCCAGTATCACTGAACTGGCTAGAACTCTTGTAGTTATTGTTGCCAGGTCCATAATAAATATTACGCCAACATTCCAACTAAACCCCATTTCAAAATAAGTCCATTAAAATGTTGCCTGCTTTCAATAATTAGGTGTTAAACACTTTATAGGAGACCTGTTTTCAGTACACTTCCTGTGGCTGAATCATGGTGATAATATACTTATTCTTATTAGGGAGGGAAGTGGGTAGTAATTTATTTCCAACTCCTCCTATTGATTTAACTTTGTGATTGATTTCGTTGCGGGTTAAAGACAAGTGAGACATTCCCGGAGACGCGCTGAGCTTCAATGTTCAGCGTCATTAAAATGCGTGCGTGTTGATCCTGGCTTACAAAAGTTGCAGTGGCAGGTGTGAGTCTCTAATTATTCTTGAGTTTGTACAGGTTTATAATACTATAACCAAAATTCACATTTAAATTCTGGTACAACAACTACTTACTACTACTACATCTTTTGACAGCCTCCGTGGCGCAGTTGGTTAGACGCCGGCTGTGAAACGAGAGGCCGCGGGTTCGATCCCCGCACCGCAACAAATGTTGATGTATTTGTTTCGGGTCTGGGTTACAAGGTATTTGTTTCGGGTCTGGGTGTTTGTGAGACCGAAAAGTCTCTCGTAGTTTCTGATACCCACGACAAAAGACTCGATCTTAGTGTGGGGTCAGGGCTATGTATGTGACTGTTGGGTGTATTTATTTATTTATTTTTTTATACAATAGGTCTTGCAAACGAGCAAACAGGTCAGCTGCTGGTAAGTGCCACGCATGAACATACACAAAACTCGGGTTATAGATTCCGGCCCATAAAATCATGACATAAATTATGACAGCCTCCGTGGCGCAGTTGGTTAGACGCCGGCTGGGAAACGAGAGGCGGCAGGTTCGATCCCCGCACCAAGAGAAATGTTTGTGTAGCTCACAAATATTTCTTTCGGGTCTGAGTGTTTGTGAGACCGATAAGTCTCTCGTAGTTCTGATACCTGCGACACAAGACTTAATTGATCTTATTATTTATTTATTTATTATTTTATTCTTTTTTGTACACTAAAAAAATCTTACTAACTTAAAGAATATTTAATATTAAATTACAAATGGCGGTCGTATCGCTCGAGGCAATCTCTTACCGACTACCATGCGATGGACATAAGAGAAGGAAAAACATAGGGCAGTCTTAAGTGTATTTTTACAATAAAGCTTGAATGATAATGGGGTCAGGACTGTATGTGACTGTTGGGTGTATTTATTATTTATTATATTTATAAAATCGAAAAGGAAGCGGTAAGGAAAAAGGATGTGAAGAGGATCTATTGAGCATCCAGCAATCTCACTCAGCGAACAAAACACAACAGCAAAGCGATCGATTCATATCGATCTCCAGTGAGGTAGTGGTACCGCCCCGGACGAGCCTGCCCATTCAAGCTGAGTTATAACTGACAACAGCGCGGCTCTACCGCTTACAAACTGACATGTTAAGGTTCTGTCCGAACAGACTCGTCTAACCGCTAACAGATCTTTCTTTTTTTATCGCCTTTATCGCTTCCGGTGTCCATCACGCTCATATTGGGCTCCCTGTCATGATTTATGTGACATTCTCCATTGTGCTCCCATTGTTCTCTATTACGTAGATCTGTCAAAAGTCTATTGTCTATACATGGACACCTGAAGGGTTAAAGGCAGACGAGCTAGCGGCCCGCCTGATGATAAGCGGCTACCGCTGCCCAGAGACCTTCGCAGTGCCAGGGGTCCAGCACAACAAAGTCGCTGCCTTAAGGAGAGTACTTTTTTTTTTTTTGGTATCGGGTTGGAAAATCCTCATGGACATCCTCCGCCCTGGGGAGGCGCGGAGGGGACTGTCAGACTCTTACTGACTAAAAACCAACCCGTGTTCCTCATGTACCCGTGTGTCGGAGGGTCGGGTATCGCCGAAGCATTCGTCGCAACCAAGGAGAGTACTCTCTTATCTCTTAGTATCTTTGCTTGTACTACGTTCATTATATTGTATAGAAACAGCACAAATATTTATGTTCCCAAATATATTACTAAACTACACATGACCTTCACACAGAATAGTATATAAACAACTTCCTAAATGTGTGTTTGCTTCAACGTGGTAGTTATGATGGATGAACATCAAATATAACCATATATTATACCGGGTATATCAAGACCGCGACCGATAACGAAGCCGGGTGGTAGTTTTAATGGCTATAGACACAATGCAACAAAAAATTTCGCAAAATAAGCGACGGATTTTTTTTTTTAATTTTTTAAAAATCATCGTTTTTGAGGGGTAAAAACCTAGTTTTTGCGAAAATAGTAATTTAAACCCTTACGTATCATTGCGTCTTTAAAAATAAAAAGGTGTACATCATTATTTTGGAAAATATATGTATTTATCAACCAAATACGATGATAAGTAAAAAAATTACCAAAAAAAATGACGATTTATTTTGCGGAATTTTTAGTTGCATTGTGTCTGAAGTCACTGATACTACCACCCGGCTTCGTTTTCGGTCGCAGTCTTGATATACCCGGTATATTTGAAGGAAGAGTCAATTACCTCTATTTATCTAATATGGCAAAGTAACTGGTGTGTTACATTTTTATTTATTGGCACAATAGTTTCATGCGCGAATCTTATAAATTAGTCTGAATCTAACACTAGTTATATGACAATGTATTATCTAGTAAGAAATATTTGTCTTGCCGGTCGAAACAAGCATGCTGGTCATACTGTAGGTAAACCTTGACTGTGTTCTTAGCGTTGTATAAGGGTATGAAATGTGGTGACCATCGAACTACAGCAATTAATTATGTAAATCGTAAAATATGAATTAGTACGCAGGTTATACATTAATTCCATTACAATTTACATTCGTTTTCAATAATGAATATTCCAATTATTTGCCGCAATTCTCTGATTGCCACGTCTTCAGACTATAATAACCTTGAGAATAATGTTTCCATGACATTGATCCAAATATTATGATAAGAAATTCCTCAAATATTATAATGTCCGATTGGTTAGCACGATTACGCACTGTCTACCCACGTCAAAGCCGTAAACTAATCAATGAAAATAAACAGTAAAGGAAAAAATCGTTTGTTTAATTGATGAGGAATTCCGATCATAAATCTGCTGTATTCTGGATGGCTGTTTAGGAAATGCGCGTTTAAAGTGTACACTCATTGACTTATATTCTACCGATAAACGAGACACGTCAAAGAAACAAAGTGCCCCCGTATTTTATAAGCACACTGCAATATTACACCACTTACCTGGTATTTTATTAAAATATTGTAACTTCAGACGATTTGCTTTCGGTTTGACGGCGAAACATTCATTTATTACTTTTAAAATTTAAACGTAAGCGATAAGGCGTACTGCACTGTCACTGTCACGAAGCAAACTGATTCATGTGTGGTGCATGCACCGCAAGTAGGTGGGACACATTTTTGTACTGAATGTCTTATCTAGTGTAACATTGATATCGACGTGTACACTTGAATTTGCCTAATAATAAAAATATATTATGACAGCCTACATGGAGCAATTCTTTATACGCCGGCTGTGAAAGAGAAGCCGCGGGTTCGATTCTCGCACCGAGACAAATGTTTGTGTGAACCACAGGTATTTGTTTCGAGTTTAGGTGTTTGTGAGACCTATAAGTCTCGTAGTTTCTGATGCTGACGACACAAGACTCGATCTTAGTGTGGGGTCGAGACTATTTATGTGACTGTTGGGTGTATTTATCTATTAAAAAGTATTATTATACAGGGTATATCAAAACTGCTACCGAAAACGAAGCCAGGTGATAGTATTAGTGACTTCAGACACAATGCAACTAAAAATACACCTTTTTATTTTTAAATACGCAATGGTACGTAAGCGTTTAAATTAAAATTTTCGCAAAAACTAAGGATTTACCACCTAAAAACAATGTTTTTAAAAAATTGCCAAAAATAATCTGTCGCTTTTTTTGCGAAATTTATAGTTACATTGTATCTATAACCACTAAAACTACTACCCGGCTTCGTGTTCGGTCGCGGTCTTGATATACCCGGTATAGGTACTCCAAAAATCAAACTAAGTTCGCTTAATCTCACCTTATTATAATGCGATCTCTCACCATGGTCCTTCTATACTGGAATGGGTGAAAACGCAAGAAGTGTGATTGCTCTATTAGACCGAACGGTACATCATGATTGAAGCAGTTGACAAACTGTTATTATGAATTATCAATCAATTTATATGAATGTTGGTAATTTGAGTAGATTATATAAATTATGGACGGCCATAATTTATTTTTTGTTGAGTTTTAACAGCCAAATGCATAGTCCTTTCCTTACACTAAGATCGAGTCTTAAATACTAAGTTTTAGAAACTACGAGACTTCCTGGTCTACCAAGCATCTATTCCCAAACAAATACCTGTGGAACACACAAACATATTTTGTCTCGCTGCGGGGATCGAACCCACGGCCTGCCTGCCATGCCACGGAGACTGTAGCATAATTTTGTTGCTAAATTTTCTATCTAAAATGTCTGATTTTAGATTGCCGGCCTCTTAAATTGGGTGGGGGAGTATAGACAACAGAATAAAGCCACATTCAACTTCAAATCGTTCGTCTTTTTGTAGACCATAGTACCACAATGTGACTGTATCAATACTTATGGTGTACTAGTATATATTTTGTTTATAAATAAATAAAGAAATACACCCAACAGTCACATACATAGTCCTGACCCCACACTAAGATCGAGTTATGTGTCACATCAGAAACTACGAGAGACGTTTCGGTCTCATAAACATTATTTATTGGATTAAAATTGTGGCTTTTTTTAAAGCTTTGCGTGTTTTTACTTGAATACATTCCTCAATGAAATATTAATATTTTCAACGTCAGCGTTGGGTATTTATGTTGACTATCATCACGAGGGTTCAACCCTATCGTACTATTTTACAGACGAGTTGATCTGTGGGGTAATAGGGGCTATATCTCGGTTGATGGTTCTAACCCGAAAGACGTAGATTCGATTCCAGGTAAAAAAGCGACTTTATTACGCCATCATTAATTTTCTTGCAAACATAAGGTTTTTTTGAACTTAAGCTTCTTCTAATGTCGATTACATTAATAATTCGTTGTCCCAATCAGGTCACTTAAGCGTGAGAATCGAATCCATTTCCTCTCATTTTACGGCTTCTCTCTAACTACGCCACGAATGTTATCAAACTGTTTCTTTTACACAATGCAAATACATTACCAATATTTCATATTTGCATTTCGCTCGGTGTGTGAGATAGCTGGAGACCCAAACGCTGGTGGTCATTGGATATTCGTACGACGCATAGAAATTTCTCGCATAGCCTGTGTATACCCTGTTTCTATCACGCATTTACCATCACTTGGCACTTCTTTTATACTTACCACAGATCTGGCAATCGAGCAAACAAGGTCCTGATGGTAAGTAATCACTGCTGCTCATGACCTTCCACAACCCTTTAATCATAGTGTCGCCGATCTATCAAATCAGGAGGGGACCTTCTGCAAAGCTGTTATTTCACGTCGATCTCCTGTGAGACAGTACCGCACCGGACGAGCCTGTCTATTCATCCTGAGTCATGACTGACAACAGCATGGGTCACTTTTCACTTATATCAATGTAGTCACTTACACCTTACAAACATACATAAACTCACGCCTTTATCCCCGAAGGGAAGTCAGAGGCGCCACCAGGACACCCACATTTCGCCTTGTATGTTTCCCATGATGTGATATCGGGCACAAATTCCTGACTCCGGGCTGATAATGAGTAGAAAAATCCAATATCACTTTGCCCGACCCGGGACTCGAACCCGAGACCTCAGCTTTGTAACCGTACCGTAATACAACTACGCCACCGAGGCAGTCCACTTACATCCCTTCTTCGTATAAAAACATCGTCTAGCCAGCTTACACTGTTGCAATGATTCCGAGTGAATCAATAAATGACGCTTTAACTTCTAATATTATAACCGAGCATAATATCAATTCTCATCACACCCATAGACGTGTCGTCAGATTAATAAAATGTATATAAAATTACACACGCGCTACTATTTCTGTCTGTATATTGTTAGTCATTGGTGAGTGAAAATCACATTAATATAACCCCAGATTCCATGATGAAGTTAAGATCCGACTGTTAAACCAGAGGCCACGGGTTTGATTCTCGTACGAGGCAAATAATTTTGTGGCCCGATAATATATTTTGTATGAGGTTTGAATGTTTTGAGACCAAAAAGTAAACACTCACGTTTATGGGTGGCTGTTGGGTGTATTGTAACTGTATCAGCCTATATACGTCCCACTGCAGGGCACGGGCCTCCTCGACAATAGATAGTACGATTGAGAGGGGTTGGGCCTTATAGCCCACCACGATGGCCTAGTGCGGGTTGGCGGACTTTACATACCATAGATATTATTGCTAATCGCTATGGTATGCAGGTTTCCTCACGATGTTTTCTTTCACCATTATGATCCGTGGTGATTGACTATCAATACACACATGACTCCGTAAAAGTCAGATATGCCCTGGGGTTTGAATCCGCGACCACCGTGAACATGTTGGCAGTCGCGTCTGGTCCGTTTAATCCTGTTGGGTATATTTATCTATTATTTCTTTATCTGCTATAGTCTGCGCAGTGATCATCGCTTACCATCAGGCCGCTAGCTGGTCTACTCACACATATAAAAAAATATCTCATACTAAACTATGTATTTCGCGGAAAGATTTGCATATGGTTTGATAACCAGCTGTTACTTGACGTCAATACGCTAGGGAAATTACTCAATGTCGGAAAAATAGCGTTTGATCCATATAACCATAAATTACATCAAATTGTGTTCTTATTAGGGTTACAACTGATAGGTTTTTAGCTGTTCCTATGTTTAAAATCAAAGACTGATTAAGTGCATGCAATTGAAACGGTCTTGTGTTATACGTTTTATATTTATTCAGGAATCACCACTGATTTACGATTTGATGTCATTGCTTGATTACACGCAACTGCTTGCTTTATCCTACTTCTTAATATTAATAGTAACTCATATATCTCACTGCTGAGCTCGCGTCGCTCAACGATGTAGAGAAACTTAAGCTTTAATCCACCCTGCCAGCATGTTAGTTGGACTTTACAAACCATTGAATTTTTCGTGAATATATCCATGATTTATTTTTCTTCACCGTTCCTTTACCTATATAAAACTCTGAACCCCCTGTAATATCTCAATTATTAAGCCTATACAGACCATATTCACAAATTATAAAACTCACCTTGATCTACATCCCGCATCCCGTTTATAATTTTACAAGCACCAACTGATAAATAAAGATATGGTATTTTATTTTTGTACTGCACTTATCGTAAATTCCGCCAACGTTGGACCGAAATAAACACCAAAACGCGGTTTATTTTTATGTTTAAATTACAATAAATCTTGTACGTGTAATGACGGATTTTGCGCTTCCGTTGTGCCTTGATTTAGATCGTATTGTTACGGATTGTGTTGTAATAAAATTATTTTTACGTGTGGAGGGCGGAGTTCATTTCGAGTATGTGCGTCGTAGCGAATCCAAAAGTAGATGCGGGATGGCATCTTTTAAAAAAAATCTTCAGCTTGATGGACAGCAGGATTTATCCAAAGTCATCTTCTCAGGGTGTTGCAGCTTTGGAACCTGTTTCAAAATAGTTACAATATAAAGAAAACCTCTCTAGCGTAAAACAATGAATGGTACATACATACATACATAAACTCACGCCTTTATCCCCGAAGGGGTAGGCAGAGGCGCCACCAGGACACCCACATTTCGCCTTGTGTGTTCCGTCCCACGATGTGATAGGGG
Source organism: Deilephila elpenor (assembly GCA_949752805.1). NCBI lineage: Eukaryota > Metazoa > Arthropoda > Insecta > Lepidoptera > Sphingidae > Deilephila > Deilephila elpenor. The sequence goes on from OX457116.1 coordinate 3,213,157, forward strand.
GCGAGCCTATCGCCATATCGGGCACAAACTCCTGACTCCGGGCTGATAATGAATAGAAAAATCCAATATAATTTTGCCCGACCCGGGACTCGAACCCGAGACCTCAGCTTTGTAATGAATGGTAATACTTACATATAATAAAAACGCGCACGAAGAAACATTAGCAGAGCAAGATATAGTAATTTAATGCAAAATATATTGTTGATTTCTTACGTTCTATAAAATAACCCAACCGTCTTTTACCTGAGTCTGTAAAAACCAATATATCTAATTGATAATTTTCTACTACGACCAGTTACTCTTTTAACAATATGTTTGGTACCTTATCTAATTTCACTCTTTGAGTTTACTATAGAAATAAAAATTATATTTGCTGTTTTTGGAAAGATGATAAAAAATGCAAAGAACCGTGCTCCAGCATTCCTAGATCAAGAATAGGTGACCTTAGAAAAGTCCTGGACTTTTATACGTTTGCGGAACATTGTTTACCCGGGCGAGTAATAGGTACACGGGCAATCTTATTACTGTAAAACACATAGGAATTCCAACTGGGGAGGTCTGGGATAAATGGACGAGTAAAAATATTAAATAGGGATTTATTACTTTTCGTCTTAGAGCATATAAAATATAGCTGTCATACATTTGCATCTTCAAAAACGTAGATATTTTTTGTTCGTAATTTGCCTTGCCTTATTAGTGAAAATGGAACTAATTATTTAACGATAAATTAATAAATTCTATTGGCAACCGAAAGTTTATTTGGTTATTATCCGTTTAAAACAAGTTTGAGTGGAATTCGATAGACCTTTTTTTTCGTTTTCAAATAACAAAATATAAAAATAATTCGCGCATATATGAAATATTACATGGAAAATCATGACCGCTAAATCTATTAATGTCAAAAATTAATAATTTGACTAATTACCACTAATGAAAAATGTTCTGCTTAGTTTTCTTTATTAGCCTTGAATGGGCGAAAAGGGGTGGATTTTTCTAAGGAAGTTTCTTAGCTCTTTTTGGGGTAGGAATAAATTAGTAGAAATCACTAAGATGGTTATGATGGTTATTTAGTGCATTTTTATAGGGATTACACTGACCTTTAATTGTAAAAAATCCTCAGGAGGCCTAAAATCCTTTACCTTCGATTCATTATTCTTTTTAATGCAACCAAATTACTACAAGGTCCCTAATGGTTAATGCCGTGCAACCTCAATAGAGTATCAAATGACAGAACATGATTGTCTGCTCGAACGGCAGGTATGTAGGCGTCTTTGAAATCGGACATTACTCTTAATAGTCTGAAACCGAAACGACTCAATTGTAAACTCACGCAAGTGGAAAATCCATCTTAGTGACTGCATTATGGTGATTTTTCCGATATAAATAAAAATACCCAACAGTCACATACATAGTCCTGACCCCACGATAAGATCGAATCTTGTGTCGTGGGTATCCGGAACTACGAGAGACTTTTGGGCCTCACAAACACCCAGACCCAAAACAAATACTTGTGGTTTACACAAACTCGGTGCCGGGACCGAACCCAAGGTCTCACGTTCCACAGCCGGCGTTCAACTAACTGCGCCACGGAGGCTATCAAATATAGTGCAAGTTTTTTTTTGTTTATTTGGGCGGTTGTGAATATTTTATCACCAGGTTAAATAGAAGTATAATAATGACTCAACAACCAATTACTGCATTGCACGAACAATCCACAAATATTTTGAGAATTTGATGGCGACCCGCATTTTTTTTTTATTCTAATCAAGTTAACCAATAACATCCCACTGCAAGACACAAGTAAGACCTCTCTACCGTCTTTTTAACATGCTTTTATAAGCTTCGCCTGTACATATGTAACGTAATCTTTCAAGTTGATTTTCGTGGGGTGGCGTGGGGTGCTTATAAACACCCGGTTTTTAACCTCAAAATGAATGTATTTCACTCAATTTTCTAATATTAAAGTCATTAAAAATTTATTATATTTAAGTTTTTATTTGGGTCTTTTACTAGGGCGTGTTTTTAGTTTTACAAACTATTTTTTTATTGGAGTAACATATACACCATGGAAAATCATTTGCTTTTCTTTGCCATATTTACCCAGTCTCCCCGCGCAGCTGTTCTTGGACTTCGTAATCAAACAACGAGACACAAACACGCGGCGACTGCTGAGGGCTACGTTTTAAGACGAAGTTGTGACTTTCATCTTTCTTGTATTTTTATATCTTTCAATGTTAATTTTATTCACCCTAAGGGTTCTAACAGATATTTTATTCAACCGATGCCTTTTGTCCTTTTATGATACGAAGGCAACGTTATCTATTAGTTGAGAATCATATCTGGCTATCATATTCTATAGACAACATAATAATCAATTAGGTAATAGGTTACAAGTCCTTCATATGAGGTTGTCATTTTATCCATTAGGTAAGTTGCCCACTAGCAAGATGCAATTGCCGACAAGCCGAAATATTTATGAACTCTTGCATTCCAGTTTGAAAGACATAGTAAGCGGCGAAATAGCTACGCATTTAATTGAAAAACTAATTTATCACGGTGATACTTTACATCTTATGTCTCAGGATGGCGAGCGCAGTGGAATGCTAAACAATGCTTTGTAATTCATGTTGTTGTTTGGTTTTCTACTGTCCATTAGCGGTCGTATCGCTTACCATCAGGCGTATGGCATGCTCGTCTCGCCAATCAACGCAATAAAAATATAGATATACATATTATATAAGCTGTCTGTAAAAATATTGTTTTAACCCCTATGAAACAAGGTGAACTTCCTCGGGTACCTTGGTTTGATCAAACTAACTTAAGTAGGAATTACATTAAACTAGCCCTTAGACTTAGATCCGGACACTATCCATCGGCAAAATTCGCATACTTAATTAAGAAAACAAATTCACCGAATTGTCTCAGTTGTAATAAGATCGAAGATATAACGCATATGCTGATGGAATGTGTCAGGAATAAAGATGACCGCGAGTTACTGCTGAGCAAATGGAAATTGAATAGATACGATTTAGGCCTCATTCAGGAAATTTTATCAAATCCAAAATCGGATGTGGCAACAGAATTTTGCCGTTTGATTACTTAAGAGTTATTATACGATTAAATGTTATGATGGGGTTGGCATGTCCATTATGGATAAAAACCCCTTAAAAAAAAGATAAAAAAAAAAAAAAAAAAAACCCCTATGAAAATCAGGTCCTTCATCCTTGAGAGGTCCCTAAGTTTAGTTCATGATGAGGAGCGAAAAAATATTTTTAGTTTACAGTGTGGCATATTTTATAAAATTGCTACTATTGGTCTAAAGTCTAGACAACGATGTTAATAAAAACAATGTTCTGAATTTAAAATTGTTGGAGAATATTATTTATTCTTGGCACGAGAATTTCACAAAAAAACTTTTGAATTTTATACGATTTCGTTTGTACTTTTCAATGACAACATAATATTTTTTCATCGTTATTTTGCAGTGGATTATATCAGATGAGGCTACTGAAATTTTCGTGGTTTTATTCAGAAATCGAAGGACAAGGTCGACCGTATCTAATGTAGAAAATATGCTTATATTGTAAATCAAATATTCATTGAATATATTCCTTATGTTCTGCCAAATAAAATTACATAGGGCTGCTACAAATTGATTTATGAAACTTCGACATTTCAACATTAAGATAGAGATTGTGATAAATATAAAATTTAAAAATGGATATTAAATTTAAGCTTTCACAAGATATTTCGAAACACAAATTATAGAGCAATATAACAGCAAGAAAACCTATTATATTTGACATAATGAATTTATTTTGAGCTTCATAATTTACATTGAAATAAAACAGAGCTTACTTTAGAATGAATTTCAGTCTCTTTAAACTCAAGCAACGTAAATGAAGCTGCGGCCTCTTGTATCAAAGCTGTCGCCTTTATAAACTGCCCTACGAAAACTGTCAAGTTCTAATCTACGTTGTTACTAGATTAATACACCGAAGTTGATATAAATAATACACCCACCCCCACCCAACCGTCACATACATAGTCCTGACCCCACACTAAGATCGAGTCTTTTGTCGTGGGTATCAGAAGCTACGAAAGATTTTTTGGTCTCACAAACACCCAATTAATGAACCTTTGAATTGCATGAGAACCGATAACTAATTTCAATTTAGGTTATAAAATAAAGCCTATACTAGATGTCTCTAAACCAAAAAACCTTCTAAAGGAAAATACTATAAATCAAAGTAAAAGAACTACCCCTTATTAAGGTTGGCGCAACAGAAGTCCAAAGCAATACGCATGTAGCATTGTTTTAATTTAATAACGGCTGCCCCTTGAGATTGTGGTGGACAAACGAAATAATAAAATTGTATGTGACACCCCTAGAGACGGGCAGCGGCTATCGCTTCCCTTATAAAAGCTCAGGCATAACCCTCTGGACCTCAGAAGGAAACCAACGATCACCACGAGTATACCGAGTTGAAACATGAGTTTTAACACACCGAAAAGTATATTGTAAGTACCAAATTCCATTTTTTCTAAGTTGTAAATAAATTTTATATTGAAAAATATTTGTTGTAATTTTTTTATTGGTAAATTGTTGTAAAAATTTAATAATGATTATAATATTCTTTTGTATTTCAATAATTATAACTGATACCTTGAATTATTATTTTTCTAATGTTGAAGCAGTATTTAAGTAGATTTAAGATGTTCCAACCACAAACCTTTGCCCAGTAAATATTTTTCTAAAGTTTAAAATGTTTTAACAATGTATTAATCCAGTTTTGCCCGTTTTTCTCTGGCAAAAACGTCCTTGTGAACCGGGTGGTAGTGGAAAAAAAGTGACTAAATCTAAATTATAATGTATGTAATTTTATGTGGATTCAATAAAAAATATTTTATATCCGTTAATGCGTAATAAATCCTTAGATAGTCATTAATATTATGAAAAAAATATTGTGAAAATATTTTTAATGTATAAATCCTAAAAAATAAATAACAGTATTGGAATTTTATAATCAACATTTTTATTTTCAGATTGTAACAATGCCAAAGAAACTTACAACCTTTGTTCTGCTGCTGCTCATCCTATCCATTGAAATCGTTCACGGCAAACATGCAAATAAAACAAAAACATACAAGACTATTCACAAAAAACATGGCAACACTAAAATGAAAATAAACATAGACCGCATCAAAAGATCCGTAAACGAAATCGAAGCCAGCCCTCCTTGGATAAACAAAGCAATGAAAATAATTCCAGATCGTTTGGCCTATGATAATGACTTAAAAGATAAAATACCTGCCAACATAAATGCTTTTAGAAATATAGAGGTTGAACCATTCTGGGCGACACGAGGAAGGCGTGATAGTTCGTCAGCTGAAGACTATTCCAATGCTGAATATTCTGAAGTAGGAAATCCCAAGATTGCAGGTATCGTCTGCAAGGATTGTCCCACTCCAACGAGCATGAACTATCGAAATGCAAAGGTGGGCCGAGACAAATATTCACCATTCTGGGGCAATCGTGGAAGACGAGGCTCTGAAGAAAACGATCTACCAGCTGTTGTGTTTTGGGGCAGTCGCGGCCGACGCGACGATAATGAACCTTTCTGGGGAAATAGGGGACGCAGGAAAGACGATGTTCCTTTTTGGGGTAACAGAGGTCGACGTGAAGACGAACCTTTTTGGGGTAATAGAGGCAGGCGTGAGAATAGTGCTTCTTGGAAACAAAATAGCGCGTATGAAGATGAACCATTCTGGGGCAATCGAGGTAGACGGGAGGACCCTGAACCGTTTTGGGGAAATCGCGGCCGTAGAGAAGATTCTGAACCTTTTTGGGGTAACAGAGGAAGAAGAGAAGATTCCGAACCATTCTGGGGTAACCGTGGTAGGAGGAAAGAATCAGAACCGTTTTGGGGCAACCGTGGTAGAAGAAAAGAGCAATTAAAGGAATCCATTCTCACCGCAATTGATAACGTGGAGAACGATATTGAGAACTTATCGAGACTTCGACGAAGTGAGGGTGCTGAAGTAAACCCGTTGAAACTGTTGTCATATCCTCTTGTTAAGAGCAAAATGCTTCTCACTCCCAACGCTGAGACCGTTCACGATAGCAGGATTTTCGCGGACCAACCACGGTATATATTAGTGGAGCGAAGCAGCCGGTCATCGGCCGAGGAAGATCCATACTTCATATCGAGAGGCAAGAAGTATTACTTAAACTATAGCCTGATTAAAGCTGCAAGGGACAGACGCGGTGCAATAGAAGAAATCGTCAAATCAGTTCGCAATGATCCTTACTATATTGCAAGAGGAAAAAAGCATAGAGAAGATATCAAACCTGGTAACAACACACAACGTGAAGAACTGAAAAAGGTAAAGGAACTTGTATGCGCTGCTATTGATCTGATCACGATTAATAATCAAAATACCAAGGTGAAAAGAGAAATAAATGACAACGATAGGGACAGGAGACAAATCTTAAAGAAACTAGCCGCTCAATTGCAAATGGACCCGTATTTCGTTAGCAGAGGAAAGAAAAGCGACGAAAATGCTGACAAAGATTATTTGTACGACTTCATCAATGATGTAGCTGAGAAATGTGATTATTAAAATATTGTACTTGCATTAAAACGGAAATAATATAAAATTACTTAATATATTTTGCTAGTTGTAAAAAATAAATGTTATGAGCATTATGCGTTGTATTAGATTAATTCAATCATAATAAAATTAGATGGGATCTGAATGAATAAAAGTGGATTAATTGATTGATTTTATTAATTTTTGTTTTGCGAATGCGATAAAACTAGATAATAAATTCATAAGAATTTATAATTAGCTTGAACACAAAATTAATTAGTAAGAATAAACTTTATGGAATACAATTCCAAGATTTAACAACCTGATAGTAATTTTAAAAATGTATAGTCGGCACATATACTGATTTTCTACATTGAAAATAATACCAGTTGTAGGTATTTCTTTCCATAAACAAATGATAAAAATTCTACACAAATGGAGCAAGAGACAGTATAACACAAGTTCAGCCCACATTCCAGCAAGGGTAGGTAGGTTTATGAACCTAGTGCCACCCTCATTTCACGGACCTTATTTCCGCCCTAGAATGGCATGGAGCACATCACATGCTAGTAAAATATACAGGCTCGGGAAACTCATGAGTATTATAAAACCGAAAAGTCACACAAATCGGTTGCTGTAGTGATTTTAAAACTAATTAATGATGAATTAATATACGCAACAGTCACACACATTAGCCTAACCCCACACTAAGATAGTGTTGTGTCCTGGGTAGCAGAAACTAAGAGACCTTTTTACGACATGACAGCCTCCGTGGCGCAATTGGTTAGACGCCGTTTTTGGAACGAGAGGAGATTCCCGCACCGAGACAAGTTTGTGTGAACCACAGGTATTTGTTTCCGCTCTGTGTGTTTGTGAGACCGAAAAGTCTCGTAGTTTCTACTCACGACACTAGACTCGATCTTAGTCATCTTAGTGTGGGGTCAGGACTATGTATGTGACTGTTGGGTGTATTTATTATATTATTACTTTTTCATAGCATAACACCCTGACTCAAAAATAAACTTGTGGATCACAAAAGTGTCGTTGGATTAAAATCACGGCTAGTTTCAAAGCTGGCGTTATAACCAACTGTGCCACATCTTTCATCCCAAGATCTTACGGCATTCAGCTTACCCACACTCTCTCTCTATATCAGCCCATATACGTCCCACTGCTGGGCACGGGCCTACTCTACAATCTAGGGAATCGATTGAGAGTGGTTAGGCCATATAGTCCACCACGCTGGCCTAGTGCGGGTTGGCGGACTTACCCACACTATCTAAAACCAATTGGGCTATAATAAATAAAACTCGTTCGTGTTAGTGCGACTTCTTTATTCTGAATAATTATAAATATAGGATACAATGTCCATACGTCCTTTAACGATTTGTTGCTCTCATACAATCAGGTAACATTAGTTCAACATTTTTGAGCAATCACAATTTTAATTCACCACAAAATATATTTTTCGATGATAATTCTGAACTATAGTTTCCCTCTACTTTCTATAGCTAATCGAAGAAATTGCATTGCAATGGTTGTATATTTATTAATGTGGACACCGATAATGATTACTTTCCCAATTTTTTTTTTAATACTTTCATTTTGATAAGCGGTTTATTTCACTTAAAAAACAACACACAAGATATGCAATATTACCATAGAGTAGATTTAAAACGCTTCTAACACCACATTAATAAATTCAAAACAGCAGTTCTAAGGAGTCAGCATGCAAATATCTCTATATCTTGGAAATTTGAGTACACCAAGGTCTAAAGTGTTGTTTCTTAAACGACAAAATATCTTTACAGTAATCTATAATACTTTTACACTTACGGCCAATCGAAATGCTTACATGAATAACTATTTCTAATACCATACGTTAGGCAAACAAAAAAACTGAGAAAGTAAACACTCGCAAATATTACCTGTAAAGCTCTTTCAACGAAATTAATGAAAAATTTAAAAGACCTAAAATGCATCTTAGGTACACAAATTATCATTATTTCAATATAGCCTACATTTCCACATTCACAGCGATATGACGGATACATAAAAATTCATGTTTTGATATGGATACATGTAAACAACTCTAAAACGTTTCAGAATACTATAAAACGTCTATAAAGGTACATAACAGGCCGAAGAGATGGTCCAAAAATCGGATAAATGTACTCGAATAATACTGCACTTTACAAAACATTTTTGATGATAAAACCGACGTTTAACGTCGTTTATTAATAATCTCAAAATTTTATACGCAATACACCTATTTATTATTAGCGTATCTTTAAAATCAAAAGCTGGAATTATACTAAACATTCAACGAAAACATTTAAAAAACACCTGGCTGCACGTGTGATGCATCATCGTAAAACGTCCACGAAGCGTTTTATTAAACGCGGTAAGAATTTCGGAACCCTGTAGGCCGGATAAGTAGTTCATACCCTCCACAGAAGTAGATGGTTGGTGGAATCTTCCCTCCCGGCGTCTTCCGTCATGGTGGAACTTCGGAAGTCTTCGTAGCCGTCCCCGCCGGATATGACCAATGTTTCCTTGTTGTTTTGGTTGCTTTCGGTTTGTTTCTGTAGTTTCTCCGCGTTGGTCGACCGTCGACTCAACGCTTTGGTCTTGAGTGATGTCTGGGTTGATTTTGTCGGTTGCTTTTGAGGCACTGGATTCTCGACTATGGTCAAAAATCTCACGTGGCCCGTGTGTCCGTAGGTTATTCCTGAAACAATTAATGGCTTATTTATATCATTAATTATATTATTTATAATTTCGTATGGTTAGGGCAATTTATGAATTGATAAGGAAATTTGCGATATTGTTTCCTTTTATATGGCGTTAACAAGATTTTTAATTCTAATATTTTTATATTTATTATGCACTACCGAAGATAGTTCACTAATAACCATCAAGTCATAAATTTTTATCCACTATTTTCGTTCACTCATCCACACTATCGAGACTTCGGTTGAAGAGGCTTTGGCCATTCCATTACGCTGGCCCGTTGCAGATTACTAATTATTCTATATTCTACGTAAATTCTAGTTTATAATACACCTCGAACCTGACATACTTCAGCGTCCTTCTAACCAGGTCCTTGTTTGAGATATAATCAGTTTATCATAATATGTAAGATTAGAATATGTTGAATAATGAGTAGAATGAAACGTTACATGAAATACTAATATGAAGCGAGATTGTGTGAAAGAGATGACAAATGAAAAGAGAAAATTAATGCTTAAAATTAAGTACGGAAGGACTAAATCAGCTAGAACTGCATGGAAGTTGGAGGAAGACGTAGAGGACGACACGCGAAGTAAGACGGATTTAAATACAAAATATGAGAATTAAAGATACTAAAGAGATTCTCATTGATCGTTTCATTTAACAGCCTCTGTAGCGCAGTTGGTTAGACGCCGGCTGTGAAACGAGAGGCCGCGGGTTCAATACCCGCACCGAGACAAAAGTTTATGAGGCCCACAAATATTTGACTCGGTGTTTGTGAGACCGAAACGTCTCTCGTAGTTACTTATACCCACGACACAAGACTTAATTGATCTTAATGTGGGGTCAGACTATGTATGTGACGGTTGGGTGTTATTATTATTGTTATTATTTAAGCCGAACGTGACTGTTCCCGCAGATATACGTTACCAGTAAGATGCGGATGGTTGAAGACCCCAGTTCGCTTGTTGGGCGAGTTGTGCAGCGGCGCGGTGAGGAGGACCCCCGCACTGGTGCCTACCCAGAGAGTGTCTCGGTGCGCTAGTAATGCCGTTACACGAAGGCAAGCTGCCTTGTGCTGCCTTATAATGTCGTCACAGCCTGTGGAATATATCAAAATTATTGGAAGAAATTAAAGAAAAACATATTGAGCTATCAGTTTGGTAGATTCGCACAAATACAGAGATACAGATTTTTATATCTGCACCTGTGGTACGTTATATTTGCCGTACAAACGTTTAAGTTCGTCTTTAACGTAACTTTTTACGTAGTATTAGTAATGATCGAAAACTGCCATGCACGGGGCACACACAATAAAAAGTTCAAGTCCTTGAAATTCGAATCCGTGACTTCCGTCTCGGCAGTTTGCTATCGGTTAATAGCTGATCATCACGTGGATACATAAAACGCACCATTAAAAACAGTATTATATATTTTTTTAAAATCGCTACGGAATGCAGGTTTCCTCACGATGTTTTCCTTCACCGTTAAAGTAGTTACAAACATTTTCTCCACACTCCATTTCTCAAACTCGTCACCAAAAATATCCATCACTCACCATGCAGCATTTTAGTGACTTGCGGCGTGATGTTGATCTCGGCGAGTTGCTCCCGACTGGTGGCGTTGTAGCAACGCAACTGCGCCGCGTTGTGCAGGGACAACCATATCGTGCTGCCGGCCACCGCCATGTGGCTTATTGGCTTCGACTCGGAACTTATTTGGAATGTTTCGTCCACCTACGAAATAACATTATTCAATAAATGGTCCACGCTAGTAAATATCTTGTTGATGACGACGAAAATATGTACTAGCTAAGCTATTTCTTTAATTATTGTAAATATTTAAGATATTCAAGTAGGAAACTTAGCACTGCAGTTAACCATCATCGGCCGAAGGAACAGAGGCAGGCCGAAGACGAGGTGGATGGATGTAGTGCGGAGGGACATGGGAGAATGTCAGGTCTCCGAAAACGACATTAGGGACAGAGCGAAGTGGAGAAGAAAATCGAAGAAAGTTGACCCCATCACCATGTCGGATTCCTAGCTTGGAAGAGAGAGAGATCGTTATCCCGATGACGGGATGATGACGGAGTCGATGACGTTGATATCGACAATGATGAAGATAGCTTGGAAGAGAGAGAGAGAGAGATGACGGGATGATGACGGAGTCGATGACGTTGATATCGACAATGATGAAGATAGCTTGGAAGAGAGAGAGAGAGATGACGGGATGATGACGGAGTCGATGACGTTGATATCGACAATGATGAAGATAGCTTGGAAGAGAGAGAGAGAGATGACGGGATGATGACGGAGTCGATGACGTTGATATCGACAATGATGAAGATAGCTTGGAAGAGAGAGAGAGAGATGACGGGATGATGACGGAGTCGATGACGTTGATATCGACAATGATGAAGATAGCTTGGAAGAGAGAGAGAGATGACGGGATGATGACGGAGTCGATGACGTTGATATCGACAATGATGAAGATGATGTACATTACCTGCAGCGAGTGCGGGTTGATGATCTTGATGGAGGCGTGCGTGGCGCACCACAGCTTGCCGGCGGACAGCAGCATGCTGCTCACGGGACTACTGCCTGTTCCCACGTTGATTGTGCACCGCTCCGTCCATGAACCGTCTGATATTAACATTACAGTTGTTATTTTATTTATTTATTAAACTTAATTATGACTGCCTCGGTGTCGTGTACTGCGGTACGACTACAAAGCTGAGGTCATGGGTTCGAATCCCGAGTCGGGCAATTGGATTTTTCTATTTATTATCAGTCCGGAGTCAGGAATTTGTGCCCGATATGGCGATAGGCTCGCCCCATATCATGGGACGGAACATACAAGGCGAAATGTGGGTGTCCTGGTGGCGCCTCTGCATACCCCTTCTGGGATAAAGGCGTGTGTTTATGTATGTATGTATGTATGTATGTTTATTAAACTTCATATTGGTCCAGTGGTTAGATCCCATAATTGTGCATTTAATTTAGTGGTAGCAGTTTAGTGATGTAGAATTTAGGTGAAGTATTTTAAATTTACTTTTCAGTTATGTTATTAATAAATTAACACAGCGTTTACGGGCTGAATATCTTTGCTCACCAAGATTTATTTTTGTTGTACAAACTGCAGACCCAATCTCTATTAATATTATGTGGATTCAATTAACATCGTCATCTTGGACAGCCTCCGTGGCGCAGTTGGTTAGACGCCGGCTGTGAAACGAGAGGCCGCGGGTTCGATCCCCGCACCGAGACAAATATTTGTGTGAACTACAGATATTTGTTCGGGTCTGGGTGTGTGAGACCGAAATGTCTCTCGTAGTTCCTAATACCCACGACACAAGTCTCGATTATAGTGTGAAGTCAGGGCTATGTGTGCGACTGTTGGGTGTATTTATTTATTTATTTCCATCTTTAACGTCATACCCAGTATAGTGAAATTCTTACCTATATCTCGACAGTACACAACAAGATCACCATTGCCCAGAGCTACAAACACTTTCCCCTCCACGTACCTGAAACATACAACAGTTATTTTAATGTAACTTTAAGAATAATGTTTCCTAGCTTTTAGATCTGTGTGATATGTTAAGCATAGACATAAGTAGCTTATAATTTCTTACGATTGAAATACCCATATTGGTCGAAAAAGACGTATAAATTTTGTAATGTTGCAATGTTAAACAAATTTTGTAACGTGTCCCATTTTTGGATAAATAAATATTATTATATTATTAAAAGGCTCATAAACTATGCGGATACTTTTGAAAAGTTGAAAACCGGCGATTCCAAACGAATAGGTGATTGGGTGATCGATAATACTTTCTAGGTTTTCTGGTGACTGGAGAACGTCTCGAAAAGATTGTAACTGATTAATATTTAACAATAATTATCATCATACAAAGATCTCATAAAATTCAAAATGTCTAAGACTTATTTGCGGCATTTACATCTACATCTTTCAACCCCATCTTTGCCCACGTCGTTCTATACTTACACAATGGAATGAACTCCCGAATTGTGCTGCAACTTGACCTTGTTCTTCTTGATCCTGATGTTGTCCAGACAGTTGTAAACGTGGATACACCCATCTTCAGTCCCCAGCCACATTGTGGGCTGATTCGCTGTAGTCCCACTGTCCTCTGATGACTGACGACTTGCAGGAGATGAAAGAGTTCCTGCAGGATATATAATATTGAGGTTAATATTGATGATGCTATACAAAAAGCTTTTGTTTTGGATGTGGTCACTCGTGTTCTAAGAGTTATTTTGCTAAAAGCTAAGATTAATACCAAACGTAATATAGAGAGATTTTTAAAATAAGGAAGCAGATAAAAAAATGCAAAGGAACTAAAAATATATTTGATTCATGTTGATACCAATATGTATGCACGAAAAGCTATGTTCAATGTAAATGTAAAAATTGAAGCAGATGATGTTTTAAACTCATTGGTAGATAATAAAATAAAACTAAGCATGGTAATTATTCCATGCTGCGTCATCCAGTCACTTCTCCAATTTCAAGGATTCGTAATACAAAATTACAACAATTTTTTTTTCGTTAAGCTTTTCTCCAAAGACCTTTTTCAATGTTTCGTAAGCGAACTGCTCTATCAGACTTTACAGAGGCAAAATGTTATCCCAATTAGAGTAGTACGAACCCTTAAAAATATAAGAATATAGAAGTTAAATTATCTGCTCGTTTTACGCGTGTGTGTTCAAACATGCAATGCTGAAGCGTATATTTACAGAGGTTTTACCTAGCATTACTCGTCCGGTAACTAAGAGGCACAGGAGGAAAGGTAGACATTAAAGACAGAATATGAGGTACATTCCACGTAGTGACATTAGTTGTGCAACATAGAGGTTACTACAGATAGGTCTTACGAACTGCGTTCCATCATAGCTTTTGGCATTTTACATGAAACTCACGCCTCCTTCCCAGAAGGGGCAGGCAGAGGTACCACCAGGACACCCACGCTTCGCCTTGTGTGCTCCGTCTCACGTTGTGATAGGGGGCGAGCCTATCGCCATATCGGGTACAAATTCCTGACTCCGGGCTGATAATAAATTGAAAAATCCAATATCACTTCGCCCGACACAGGATTCGAACCCGAGACCGCAAGTTTGCAATCATACCGTAGTAAAACAGCACCACCGAGGCAGTCTTGAATGTAAAAATCATCTTCTGGTATTTTCAATGTAAAAAATTGTTGTCACTAGAATATGAAAATATTATCTGCATTGCACAGAATTCCAACTATCATAAAACGTAAGACGGATGAAGTAACGAAAAATAATGATCCGGCTATTTTTAATCTGAACTGTAATTTTACTGATTCAGATAGAACGCAATACGTTTTAAGGTGACATCTGCTGAAGATAGCCTATTAATGAGAGACAGTGGTTAGAAAATGTATTAGTGAAAATTTTAGTTTGTACTATAATAAAAGAGTATAAAAAGATTGGGTTCATATATTTGTATCTTTATCAGTCTTTATAGATCCCATTGCAGAGCACGGACCTCCTCTACAAGCGACAGTACGATTGAGAGGGGTGAGGCCATAGTCCATCACGCGACCTACCGCGGGTACACGGACTTTACATACCATAGAAATTCGTACAAATCGCTATGGTCTGCAGGTTTCTTCGCGATGTTTTCCTTCACCGTTAAAGTGCGGGATGATTGACTATCAATACATAACTCCGAAAAGACAGAGGTGTGTTCCAAGAGTATTGAGATTAGGTTAGACAACAGCAAAGCAAAACTGGACTTATTGAGAAGGTGATAAGTACAAATTTCCACCAGCAAACTCACCAGAAGTGATTCCCATTGCCTGTTTATCTACAGCTGGGTTGGAACTGCTCTTCATCACTGGATGGACCTGGATATTCTGCCCAGTGTGGGGGGTGCTTAGACTCTTACTGTGGTTCGGAGTGAGGGTGCTTCGGTGGTTGCCCAGACTGGCTGTGAGACTGCTGTGCAGCCTGATGGTGGCTGACTCCTGGCTCCGTTCGGATTGAGCGTCCTGGTTCTCGCTGGTTGAGGAGCCGTCGTCCTCATCGTCACTTGATGATGAACTGGAATTAAGGGTTGGGGCCTTATTTGTGACGATTTGGGTTCGACATAGAGTAATTTTGAATTCATTGTGAGATTAGTAACGGAGTGAGAGTTCTTTACACACTTTCATTATTATTCGATTGTAAAATTGACCGTGACTTAATCAAATCCTAAGTAATGTATTGATCTGTTAGTATCAAAACCTTGGAAATCTCTCTTTTTACTAACCATGGGTTTCCCAATGACACTAGTTATGATAGTTTACCTGTCCAAGCGAATATTCTTGCAGCTGTCGTCAGGATCAGATATGCTGATGCCCGGCTTCACAGATCCCGTGCTGTTCAGCGAACTGGTGCTTCTGAAATTTGAAAATAATATCGTAAATTCTTAAAAAGGCTATGAGTATATGAACAATAGAATAATGAAATGGAGCTTCAAAATGTGGTTGTCTCTCGCCGTTCAGCTGAATTATGTCGGCCTCGATCCTGGTCATACTTTACCAAGTTTGATACACAATTTGTTTGATAAACCCAGGAAACGTCTAAATGGGTCACTATAAATAAATAAATACACCCAACAGTCACATACATAGTCGGGACGCCACACTAAGATCAAGTCTTGTGTCGTGGGTATCAGTAACTACGAGAGGCTTTTCGATCTTACAAACACCCAGACCCTAAACAAATACCTGTGGATCACACAAATATTTGTTTCGGTGCGGGGATCGCACCCGCGGTTTCCGTTTCACATGCGGCGTTTTACCAGCTGCGCCACGGAGTAATTCGCTTAACCCCTTTCTAGATTTGTTCCCAGGTTCAATATTATCCCCCTACCATATAAATTACATACATACATACATAAACCCACGCCTTTATCCCCGAAGGGGTAGGCAGAGGCGCCACGAGGACACCCACATTTCGCCTTGTATGTTTCGTCCCATGATGTGATAGGGGGCGAGCCTATCGCCATATCGGGCACAAATACCACCATATAAAATACTTAACTATTGCATGTGCGATTAACTTTAACACATGATACGACCAGATGTACGCGATAAACCATAATACTATAAAATAAACAATATTATATTATGGACATTACCTGGGACGTTAATTTATTGCGTGCAACGAAACGCATTATTTGGCGGTTTGATGTGTCATTTTGACAGTTGACAGTTTTCCCGCGCTTTAAAGAGGTTATACCTATTCATAAATGAAGATACTCACGGTATATCCAGCGTCTGCTGTCTGGTGAGCGCCGGGGCGGGGGGCACGCACGCGACGCACAGTATGCGCGCGTTGCACACGCCGTTACATGACGTCACTTGCGGCTTGGGAGATAAGGTCAGAACGCACACTTGGCCCACATAACCGTCGCTGTTGCATACCTGTGCAGGTTTGATATATTGATATGATATGAAATGAAATGAAAATATTTATTGAACCCATGAAATGTCATACATTATTTAGATTCAGTAATTTGTTTCCACTACCACCCGGTTCACAAGGCTGTTTTCGCCAGAGAAGAACGGGCAAGAAACTCTAGATATGATATGGTAAGGAATGATCATGACATGGTGATACCACAACAGTTATATTAGTAATTATAACTAAGTGTTTAGCGAAATTTAATTCGTCTGAATTGTTTAGATAAGAATCTCTGTAACTAATAAAAGATTGTCCGATTTTTATACAAAATAGATACACTAAATAAACACTTTATAAATTAAATCTTGTTTATATTAATTGATCAAGTTGTTAGATAAAATCTTAATTTTATATGTAACACTGTTGTTGTGTAAAATATCTAATAATTATAAATAAAAATTCTGCCGCATATTAACGACACCATTAAAACAACTTATATTATCTATATCACCGTAAAAAGAGTTTGATTCTGCTTAATATATTTCAAAACCTTCCAAAGGCTAATAGTATACCTATATTACAATAAAGACACCTCAATCCTCAAATTCATCATCATCATCATTTTTTTTCTTTCTCTCTCTCTCCCTTTCTCTTTTTATCTCCCTGAATCTCTCTTCAGCTACAAAAATCTCTTACTCTACCCTCCTACCGCCTTAACGATTGCTGCAGCGACCTATAATTAGAAGTTTCCTGCATCTCTTTACAAACCCTCCCACAAAACTATTTCCACGAAAACCTGGAAACTACTTCCATCTCTCTTCACCACATCCAATTACTTTCCATACAACTTACCCACACATCAGGCGACTGTCCCTTAGGCGGTAATGTCGGGGCCGCGCAGGTAAACTGAAGACCAGCCCGCGTCTTGCGAATTGGAACTGGTGATAGGAATTCTGGAGCTGGTCGCTCTTGGCCGTATACGCCTGGAATTTATTTATTTATATTAAGTAACCATTTAAATGAACGAGGAGATATACCACTGTATATATCATAGGCAGTGATATATGGTCGTGCAAAGAAAAATTTGTTCATACTCGACTTTGCAGCCGGTTATTATATTCTCGTCAATAGAAGCAGCTTGTACAAATGTCAGATGTATTGAGTCAAACATTTAAATGATAAGATTTTTTCTCTTCTATCTACTTCTACTTTACCTCTGTATAATGCTATTGTTTTGACAATCTGGTTGCAAGAAAATGGGATTAATGTAAACTTACATAATTTTTGCTTGGTTTCATTCACCAGTTCCTCCCAGCTGCTCCTTTTCTCCGCCTTCGGGTATATTATTGTTAAGTTCTCTGCGCCGTTTCTGTAAATATAATAATATACAAACGATTACTCAATTTCTTCTGTTCCCTCTTTGACTAACATTCCTACTCACTGCAGGTATTTTCTTCTTTCATACATTCTATTCCCCTCCTTCTTTATCCATACCATTATAATTTCCTATTTTAGGTATTTTTAAACACAGAGCGTGCTATTTAATTTATTCATGTTTCGGTACACCACCATCATTCTTGGATCTTTCTGCATTCACTATTGTCTTCCTAATTTCATCCCTAATACACCACTACGATTTTTTTACATTTTGACCACTACCGGACAGCTTTATCTCTCTTATAATCTAATCTAATCTTCATCTAACCACTCTACTTACGGCGTGTTCACACTGATCTCCATATAACACAGCTGGGTATCACTATTCTGTCTCTCCGACAGCTGTCTGTTCAGCGAGTGGAGCATATCCCTCACTATCTCCTCCAGTTGTGTGTGTTGTGTGTGCAGGGCTGCCACATGCTCCGATATCTGCGTCAGTGTGTTCACGTCCTCTGTCAGGGTTTCCACTTCGTGCATTATCCGACGGAGGTTCTCGTCTTTGGCTGGAAATTAGGGTTGGGTAATTAGTGGCTTTAGTGTTGGTATGATGTGTATAATTGGAGGAGATTATGTCTTGTTGGATTTGTGGTGGTATGGATGGTAAATTACTGATTAAAATGTGTGTAAGTCCGCTTATGGGAGGGGGATAAAACATTAGGAAAGGGTTATAAGAAGAATATCCATCAATTTCTTAGAGTATGAGTAGAGTAACGCATGGAATGTTAAGTATGTATTAAATAAATACGGGTTTTTAATTATGTGATAAATCTTTAATAAATTCATTGACGAGTGCTAAAAAATATATATATTTTTATTGGCAGTATAGCCGGTTTCGGAATTTTATATATGTATAACGATATTAATTCAATAGCTTCATTACAAACTTTATGCTCTAATAAATTTTATATAATTTCTTTTAAATATTCATTTCACATTTAAAGGCGATGTTACACTTTAAAACTGCGTTCACCATATTTTTGAGATAACAACATAATATTATTCCAACGGCCTACCAGTCTTCATTCTTGCTAATAAACTGAAATAATATTAACTCTTTTTAAAAAAATTAGTTAATAATATACACCAAAATATTTTGTGAGGTTATTGATTACATTTTATCACAAGAAAATCTTATAATTTCAATTTATATTTTATCCAAATATGTAACCAATTTAGCTTAGTATTCAAATGAAATATTTATATCCTCTACTCCATTTTAATTTGCCAATAGTGCAAGTTATTAAAAAATCCATTTTCCCACTTCCCATAATATGCAATTTTAAAAAACATCACGAGCGCACAAAGTGAATGCAATAAGCGCGTCGTGCAAAACGAAATATTAAAATCTCCGCGTTATAAAAAACTAAATAAGCTGAACTCGAAAGTAATTTATTTTTTTTCCCGTTAAAAAGCTAACTTAATAAGCTGCAATATCGAGGCGAAGGAAAAGAAGCGCACGGCCCTCGGAAGTAGTTTATAAAATCTTATAAAATGTACCTGACGAGGCTTGACCCACTTTGCAGGAAAGCAATATTCTCATATTTCCCGACTGCTTTAATGAACAATGTATCTAACCGTTTTTTTTTTGGCTTGTGCCTATCAATATTTCATGTAAAATTTTGATGCAATAATATTATGGAGATATAGGTATTATGGTTGAAATTAATTATTGCACTTTTGAGAATTATTCTGACGTCATAAACACGAAATCAAAGTTGATAATTCTACAAGTTTAGAAGATCAAGTGAACATGTTGGCAGTCACGACTGGTCCGTTTACCAACGCACTTTCTTCATGTGGTCACGGTGGTAGCGGGTTCAAATCCTAGGGCACACCTCTGACTTTTCGGAGTCATGTGTGTATTGATTGTCAATCACCACGCACTTTAATGGTGTAGGAAAACATCGTGAGGAAAACTGCATACCATAGCGATTTGCAATGATTTCTATGGTAGGTAAAGTCCGCCAACCCGCACTAGGCCAGCGTGGTGGACTATATGGTCTAACCACTTTCAATCGATTTTCATGATTGTAGAGTAGGCTCGTGCCCTGTAGTGGGACGTATATGAGCTGATGCAGAAGATCAAGTTAGGAGGAGTCAATCTTACCTTTCACGATTTCGAGATCCGCCAAAGATATCCTCATAAGTAACTTGTATTTGTTCCCCTCCATCTGACTCGCTATGTTGCTTTGGTAGGTTCTGAAACCAAGTAGTAATAAATTAGAAAACTGACTATGGACCTCAGTGTCTCTACTTCTAGTCTTTGCAAAATGATCTCTAGAGGATAATGATGATGGTAAATTGTGTTAAAATAAGAAATTTCTAGTTGTTAAACGCTATTTTTAGAATCTTCTAAAATGTAGAACATTTTCAAAGAAAGCAAAAAAGGAGGTCTCGATGCATTTAATTATTCTTGTTATATTTATTTATTCCTCTTATTACGTTTGTACTTTAATATACCAAGTAAAATATATTTTATCAATAAATTTATCGTTGCAAAATATATTATTTTTTTCCCAGAGAAACATATTGTTTTGAATTCGATTGTTTTTTCATTGTTTGGATGGAATTCTTAGCTTTTTTATCATTGTTTCTACGCGCCGAGAACTTGTTATTTCTATGATTTATAGGGTGCCTACAATGACATTAAATTCACAACGATAGATGAATATGACGACCACTTCGCTAATAGTCTCAAAATTAGAAATAAGTAGCTAAATACAAAGAAATAATCAGTACTCCCAGGAGTCACATATTTAGATCCAAGTTTAATGACCACTAAAAAAATTATTTTAAACTCTACCAGATATTTAGGATATCACACGACTAGATTTTTATGATTAATGATGCCAAAAAAATCTGCAGGAATCGAACCCACATCTTTATATTTTAACTATTTGTATGTACATGATATGATTAATTACAAACTTACAACTTCTTACGTAAATCCGTTTTTGTGACAGACCTGGTAACAAAATATACAAAATAGTGACTCTGCGAACAATATTCTAGTTATTTATATCCATCAAAATTACAATAAAAATTATCTACTCCCCAGGAGATTTCGTTTAGATCCTTAGATTGTTAAAGTCTCAAGACTTATCCAATACCTTTAGTAAAGATGGCACCGGTTTAGTTTTGAATAAGCCTTAACGTATCCCGTATTCTCTAAACAGTTTGCCCGAGGCCATAAGACAAGAAACTAATAAAAAATATTTAAGTCGAATGTTAAAAAGCACTTCTTAACCAATTTTCCCTAATGTATAATGTATAATTATTAACTAAATGTATAAATTGATCCTGCAGTCAAACTGTTTGTATAGTTTTGCAGGACACTTATGTAGATTTTAAGTTTATTCTTTGATTATTAATAAATAAAATTAAAAAAAAATTAAAAAAAAAATTACTATTGTGGATTAATTATTTCTTGTTAAATCTAATTTATTACTTCTGAATAAGAGTTGACTTCATGTTATTTCCATCTGTTTAGCTATGTCACATTATAACACAAAAGATTTGCTTCGATAATGCATTATATTAATGTGTACCCAATCATTAGCTGTAATGTAGTGCCTAAAATCTAGCATTTATTGTCGATACCTCAGTCCTTTTAAAACAAACAGTCCCCATATTAGCAAATCGGCGTTTATTAACATCCATTTTGTAGTATATTTATCGCCATAGCTAAGCATAATTTCTTTCTATCACGATTCCAAATCTAACGTCCCAAAAATTTACATTGAATATGTCCATAACAAAAATAACCTAATAAATTACCCTAAAATATGTCTCAATATGTGACATAACTCGCTATATACCCTTATCTTTATCTAAATGTGTAAATAACTACATAATTATGCAAAAATATTTAAATTTTACTTACGGAATGGGCTTTTTAATAGTACCGGTCCTTCTCTTCACACTTGTTATCAATAATGTATCATTGAATAAGAAGAGAGCTCTATCTTTGATGGTTCCTTGTGCTGATGGCATAGTAACAGTCTCATGTCTAAGGAACATTCTATCTGCAGTGACCAGGTTAGAAAGACCTTCGATCATTTGTTCAAGTTCTCTTAACGTTTGTTGCTGTTGCTCTAGTTCCAAGCTCTCTCTTTCAGTGCAGTTTATCAGTTCCAATAGTTCGTGGATCTCCTTCTGTGCTTCTAGTAGTAGTTTGTGGTCTGGGTGCGTTTGATCTGTTGGGTTCAATTATGTTAATTAGATATTTCTTTGTAGCTGCAATTTAACTGTGATATAGAGTTGATAATTATCAGTAATTCAATTTCATTTAGAAAAAAAGCAATTATAATATTAAAAGGTATAAAATTTACACCCTTAATGGGTAGTGATCTACATATTTGAATAATCCTAAACAAGTGACAAAGTCTTTTATTTGGAAATTGATCCTAAGACTTCTGAGCCGTAATGGTAAAAACCATCATGTATAAAAGTACAAGATTATAAAAATATTAGCCGTTTCACTATTTTACTATTTAGATGTCGTTAATGTTCTCTTTATTAACTAAGCAATTTGGTGGCTTACAATGTTAATTCTTAAGCCTTTCTTTATAATAAATCATCAGTCAACACCAGTATTATAAATAGAATGAAAAGTATTCCATTAATGTGCGAGTAATTTGATTTAATAACTGGCTTTATTGTGGCACTAACTTATTCATTACGCGAACAAAATAGGCTTGCGTGTCCCACCGTAACGACATGATTTACGAATCATATCACGGCAGGACAATAAAGTTGGCCACAGTTTAGTGCCGTAAAAAGTAGTCTAATAAATATTATAAGTTCTGTCCGTAAAATCGAATGGCCTATTCAAATATTTGGATTGGTATAAAGATAATGGCGAAGGTCATTGAATCAAAGCTTTGTTGGCAACAGGTCTGGAAATCTTTTGATGGTGAATTAATTAGGTTACTTTATATTTACTGTCCACCTTATGGTAAATACAGTTCAATTCAGTAAGAGCATAACTGATGAAAAAGGGTAACGTTTCGTTGGTCAACCTGATTATTATATTGGTTCTTCACTAGTCTTTTTTTTTTTTTTTAAACTCGCACGGCATCGTGACTGCATTGCACCTGATGGTAAGTGCTAATGCCGTCCAGATAGAGTATCGAATGGTATCAAACGGTAGTCTCATACCATTCGATACAATCATGCCGGCCCGCTGAGATGCCTCTTCACGCTACGGCGGAAGGACCCAGGATTATAGGAAGGAGGGAACACGTGCGATGGCAAACCGTTCCACAGCTTGACTGTACGGCAGAAAAAAGAATTAGAGAACCTTTTGGTTCGCGCCGAAATGGATTGAACAGTGAAGCTATGGCTCCGCAAGCCAGCACGCGTGGTTCTGGTAAGGAAAGGAGAGGAGGTGATTAAATTGAACAATTCCTCAGAGCATTCGCCATGATACAGACGGTAGAACACGCTTAGAGAGGCGACATCTCTCCGTAACTGTAGCGACTCTAAGTTGCCCGTAATGTCTGCATCATTCACAATGCGGATGGCCCGCCGCTGCAATCCATCCAAGGCATCGAGCAAGTACCGGGCGGATCCATCCCAGAGGTGCGAACAGTATTCCATACCCGGCCGAACCTGCGCTTTATACAGGCGGTAAA
This sequence comes from Deilephila elpenor, assembly GCA_949752805.1. NCBI lineage: Eukaryota > Metazoa > Arthropoda > Insecta > Lepidoptera > Sphingidae > Deilephila > Deilephila elpenor. Next base: position 3,236,996 of record OX457116.1, read on the forward strand.
AGTCATAGTAACTCCTTAATTAGGGGCTCCGCAAGATCTCATTTCAATGCTCCCTTGTAAACTTCACCTACTGTTCTTATGTTTATATTATTTCGTTGTGATAATATATCATCAAAATGTGATGGCATTGCTCTTTCACTAACCTCTTCAAAATCTACATTAACAACTCACCCGTATGCTTTATCAACCTCTGTATAAGCAGTTTGTAGCTGGGGAACTTCTGGACCGGCTTTATCAAGAGGTTGTCCAGGGATAGCTTCCCCTTATGGTCCCGGGCCATGGCATCTAGGAACTTCGCGAAGGCAGGCCGCGACGCTGCAGCCGTCTTGATAGTTTCCTTCGCCTTCTTCAGGTTGTTTATGAACGACATGTATGTGTCCATTACGGTGGGTTTTGTAAACTGAAATAGGAGGTGGGTGTTATTTGATTGTATTGTCAATAGTCTTTGAAAATATGATAGATTTTTGGATTCGCATGAAAAGGAAATGTGCGATGATTTATGAAGAATCTGCAAGCTTTAATTTGGTGTTTCTTGTTGTTATTTTGTACGAGGAATTATGCTTATTTTTTATCAGTCTAAACTATTTTCAGCCAAAATATGTTTACTATAGCCCTCCAACTATCTAGAGGGCCTTACATTCCAGGTGTGCGCCGTGCTGGGGAACTGTCAATAGCCCGGTGAATGTTTTGTTTCCACAAGCAGACATATAAATCAACGCAGTAGAAAAGAGACAGAGAGCATCTCTTTATGTTATAAATACCGCTATGTCCATCCTTCGTGTTCGTGTGGTGTCAGTGCGATGTCATTGCAAACACATTGTAAACAAACATGACGTTTGACACATCGTCGTAAATTAATTAATATATTTTCGCATGTTTTAAGTATTTAAAGGTATAATAATATCAAGTGAAGTGTATAATGTCAATATGTATTTATATAAGCAACGATATTAGGTATTAACTATTAAATGATTATAAAAGCATCAGCCTGCAAAATAATACAGAACTTCTTTTCATTCGAATTTACGAGTATTTTGATTCATTGTACTTATAGAAAGAATTCAATTGGTATTTTTGTTTGTATCGGCCCAATTCCAACCCGTGGTATTCGTGATAAATGCAATATAAAAAAATCCTACAATAAATATCAAATATTTACGTATTATTAATGTTGCCAACAGTAAACAGGTAATTTTCCATAAATATGATTTAAATAGTTTTTTGTATAAACAATACAATAAAAAAGACATGATTATTATATTATATATTTTTACAGCTTCTAAAATAAGGAGACACTGCACGAAATGAATAATTACATCAGTTCGTAATATATGAGAATGCTCTTAAAGTAAAAAGAGCTCTACACTGGCTATCAAAAATATAATAAAAGTAGCTCTCTCTACTAACCTCTACCTCTGCCTCCATAAAAAATGTAATAAAACATAATTTTATAATCAGGATTAACTAGGAATATTCAATTTAAAAATATATATTATATTTATTGGACAATAAAGTATCGAGTATTATTATTGCCTTGTTTGTTTTTTACTAAATATACAATACAATATCATTAAATATTAATAGGGAGGTGTTGAAGTATCTTCGACGAAAATCTCATATTTAGGAAGACACTTTTACCGAGCTATCAGTTTCAAGTACTTGGGCGGAACCGCCACCAAATTTACCTAGTAAACAATAAACGCTTTTTTTTTAATATTACTTCGAGATCTCCCCTAAAATTGGGTAATAGTTTTAATCATGCAACACCAAGCGTTGTATTACATGCTAATCGTAAATTCTCTATCTCTCTTGGTCTTTGCATGATAGCTGTCACTGCACACCTCCCCTCACTTCATGCCCCGGCTCTCAAGATAGTTGGAGACCTATAATATAAATCTAAAAACCAATATTTATAGATTAACCTTTGGAAGTGGCGTTCTACGGTCTCCTTGTCTACCTCATAGGTAAATAATTAATCAACCTGATCAATAATTTTGAATTTATTAAGTTAATTTATAATCATCAAATTTTTGATGTATGTAATATATGAATGTAATAATCTATTCAACTTTGTTCTACTCATTTTTGGTCACCAGTATTCCATACAATATCACCATTTTGAATAGCCCTTTTTTGAATGAAAATGCTCGTTCATTACCACATCTAAAAAGACGTCTCCGACTTTCTGCTGTAAGTCCCATTGCTCCAGCCGCCTCCGCAGCTGTTCCAGAAATACTTGGTGCACGTTTAGGATCCCGGGCACCTGGTAAAAGATCTCGTCCACCAGGAACGCGTCCAGGAGACCAGCGTTTTCTGGACTCTTGAGGGGCTGAAGGTATTTCTGTAACAATGGAATTTGGGTATGGGTTGATTATGTAGTGCAAGAGTAAATGTGTTCTTTTAATTTTGTGCATAATTCGATTATACGGTTCGTTGGCCTCGTATGATATTTTGAGATGAAAATAATAGTAAATGGCACCTCTGCCTATCCTATAGGGGATATGCATAAGTTTAAGCCTATGGATATGCGAATGTTATTGAGATATTAATTCGCAATCATTGGAGTTTATTTAGCGTTTCATTTTTGTCTCTTATCTGTAATGTACTTGTGTAAATAACGATTTATTAGTTTTCGAATTTAGAATCTCTTAATGACTTATCAGATAAAATAGAGAAAGATTTAATAAAGGTTGATTAAGGTATGTATACAATTTTTTGCGCAATTAAAGTCTCATTTTACAACGATATTCAAACAAACTTATACTTCAAAAAGAAACTCAATTAACCAGGGGATTCCGCAATTTAATCCAACAATTGTAATGTATGAATCACATTTCGTAGTAACACGGTATTAGTAAACCCATACATGTGTTGCCTCGCTTTTACTATAAGCCATAAAATCAAGGTTCTAATCCAGGGAACTCCCTTGTGGGTTAATTGGTTTGTTTATAGTTAATCCGGAACAAACTGGTTAGTTAGAAATCGGGAAATCACTATATTTGAGAGGCGTAAATCTATGTAGTCAAAGTGGGTAAGAATAATAACGATAATTTTTCAATATGTTCTGATACTACCAACTTTTATTTATTAGACTATGAAGGGGAAAAATTACCAACTGAAAAATTTATTCTAATACACATACGGCTTTTTTTAATGACAGATTTAAAACAAATAAACACAACAGTCACATACATAGTCCTGAACCCACACTTAGATCGAGTCTTGTGTCGTGGGTATCAGAAACTACGAGAGACTTGTCGGTCTCACAAACACAGAGACCCGAAACAAATATCTGTGGATCATTCATTGAACGGGTTAAATTGAATGGATTAAACTGAGAAGTTAAAAATGGAAAAATTAAACAGTCGATCCAGTGACCACGAAAGCTGTAAAGCAATCGAACGTCAGGAAACTAATAAAAATGAAAAATTTAAACCAAATCCGCAAAAAAATTCGTAAAATTAGTTTTATTTCCATTTGTGGATCACACAAATATTGGTTTCCGTGCGGGGATCGAACCCGAGACCTCACGTCTCACAACTGGGATCTAACTAACTGCGCTATCCAGTCACAGCAAAAACGAAATTGAATTTAATTTAATTTTAAGGATATTGGTAATCTTTTACGGCCTTAAACAATTTTAAAACCTATTTTAGTTATCGAATGTTTCGTCCCTTTCAAACGACTTGTAAATTTAGTTTGAGCGAAGAAGATAAAACATTCGATATCTAAAATAGGTTTTAAAACTGTCTATGAATAATGCTGTTAGAGTAACCACTCAGAATATCCCATCTCGGGTTCGTCATAACTCGGTTGCTGGCGCGTGATAATGTCGGTGCACTATACACTTTTATAAAATTTAGTGTTCACTGTTGTACCTACAAATCTCCGAAATATTCGTATTCGGTTAAAAATCAGAATCTCAGCAAAGTTATGCGGAATTACTTTCATGTCTTTTCCGTGCGTATGACAGCGTAGAACCCTTCTCAACCCACCAAGTCAAATGAAAGATGGGTTCGTTACCTTTTTGTGTCATCTCTAGGCAATTTATCTTGTACGGATTGGCTAGATGGGCAAGATTGGACAATACGATATGCATTAGACTTGGGCGGAGGTACATTAGGAAATCGAACTTGCGATTGATTGAGGGGAAAATGTTTCAATGTTTTTTTTAATAAATAAATACACACAACAGTCCCATACATAGTCCTGACACCACATTAAGATTGAGTCTTGTGTCGTGGGTATCAGAAATAACGAAAGACTTTTCGGTCTCACAAACACCCAAATCTGAGACAAATACCTGTGGGCCTCACAAAAATTTGTCTCGTTGCGGGTATCGAACCCGCGGCCTCTCGTTTCACAGCTGGCGTCTAACCAACTGCGCCATGGAGGATGTCATGTTTCAATGGTTACCTATTATAAGTGCCAGAGAATGCATAACTGGCACTGATAGAAATATAATTATAAAAAAATTAATCTGTAGTACTTGGTGATGGAGAGAGCGTAATTATTTGAAGCTTGAATTACACTGGCTGTGTAGCGTGAGGCACCTGGTTAGATCAAGACCAAGAAGTCTTTCGTAATTCCTGATACCTACGACACAAGGCTCGACCTAATGGGGTCAGGACTATGTATGTGACTGTAGGATGTATGTATTATCATTATTAAAAACTCATAAATCACACACACCTCAAAACCCGACATACAAGACATTGCAAATAAAAATCGACAGAAATATTAAAGTGCCTCAGGGGCACATTTCAATGGAGCTTTTGCGAGTGTCCTTCGTTGCGAGAGGGAGGGCGAAGGGGGTTACAAATAGTCCAACCCACATGACGGGAAGGGGGAGCGGAAAATTTGCAAGGGAAAACCACTAAGATGTAGGGCTGGCAGTTATAGTTGAGATTGAGTTATTTTCATTGTGGTTTTGTTGATGTTAGAGAAGTGTATGATCATAGTAATTTAGGGAATAGGTTCATGTTTTACTCCCGTTTTATGTGATCCATTTTTTGGAAAGAGTGCCTTCGTAAACGCTGTATAAAATATATGCTACCAACAAAAAAAAATTGTTTAAGATATGTACTTCATTTTGTTTTTTACGAAATATTGTAAGAAACTTTTTTTTTATCAGTTAAGGGAATTCAGAAGTAAGGAACTGAAAAGTAAAGGCACTGATTCCCTGATCACAATTAAATTTCGTTCAACAGTTCAATTCAAAATCCCAAATAGATAAATGCTTTTCAAACTTAGTACAATGGTGGTAATAGTAGTCCGCCCCGTGACCACGAAAGCTGTAAAGTAATCGAAAAGTCGGGAAGTTGAAAAATGTAAAAATTTAACCAAATCGCGATAAAATCCGTAAAAAATAGTTTTATTTCAATAAGTAATATAAGATTAATAATGTCATAAACATATTCAAAGGAAGTGAATCAGTATATAACTTGTGTCAGATTAGAATTAATTCAAAGAGTTTTACAAAACGTACGACACAACCCTACATTACTATTCATCCCTAATGAAGCATCCATGAACGGAAATAATACGTCTTTTATAAAAGATGCACGTTCATACAAAACAAAATATGAATAATTAAGCGCGGACGAAAGACACGGAAGCTCGCGCGACATCCCTGAGCTTTCACCTCGCCCGTAAATATAATGAATTTGTCACTCGACGGTTAATTCCGCGCTGATCAGCTGACAGACTTACTTAATATAATACTTGGGTACGGGTAGGCACATAAGTGAGCTTTAAATTTTATTTGAAGCGTTTTAAATTTATTAATAAGAACGTTAGTATAATGAATTTCTCACTTGGCGGTTAATACCGCACTGATCAGCTGACCAACTTACTTATTATAATACTAGGGGTACAGGTAGGCACATAATCGGTGTTGAAATTTTTCAGAAAATGTGTCGAATTGCTAGGACAGCGTATTGGTTACTTAAAATTAAAGATAATTTTGTCTGGTATGGATTATTGGTTACTTAAAATTCCTAAGAGGTGGGTGCTACTAGTGCCATCCATATTTCACCGATATTATTTCTACCGTAAATGTTATAGGGGTCGAACCTATCACTATTGATTATCGTAATGTCTCTGATGATTACTTCACCACACTAAGATCGAGTCTTGTGTCGTGGGTAGAAACTACGACAGACCTTAAGGTCTCACAAATACCCAGACCCGAGACAAATACTTGTGGATCACACAAATAATTGTCTCGGTGGGAGGATCGAACCCGCGGCCTCACGTTTCACAGCCGGCGTCTAACTGCGCCACGGAGGCTGTCAAGTGTCAAAAGTTCGGTTATTTTATAAATACATTTATAACATCTTACCTTTACTAGTATCTCCAATGCTTCGACGTATGATTTTTCTGTCTCGTACAATTCTACAACAACGTGCGTCCTTGTGTCCTGAAACAAACATTTAATAAATTAACACAAAGATTATTAAACATACAGCCTCGGTGGCGTAGTACTACGGTACGATTATAAAGCTGAGGTCTCGAGTTCGAATCCCGGGTCGGGCAAAGTGATATTGGGTTTTTCTATTTATTATCAGCCCGGAGCCAGGAATTTGTGCCCGATATGGCGATAGGCTCGCCCCCTATCACATCGTGGGTCGGAACATACAAGGCGAAATGTGGATGTCCTGGTTTCGCCTCTGCCTACCCCTTCTGGGATAAAGACGTGAGTTTAGGTATGTATGTAATATTAAATATATATTTTTTTATTCCGGTGAATTGCGAGATGAGCGTGCCATTCGCCTCATGACCCGCCCCCGGACCACGAAAGCTGTAAAGCAATCGAAACGTCGGGAAGTTAAAAAATGTAAAAATTAAACCAAATCGCGATAAAATCCGTAAAAATAGTTTTATTTCAATGTGTAACATTCGCGTAAATCTAAGAAACTACTATTAAATTCGACACTCATACAATCAATATAAGAAAGATCTTTCCTATCTAAAAAGCTTGGATATAGTTAAAAACGGTGAAGGAAAACATCGTGAGGAAACCTGCATACCGTAGCGATTTTAAAAAAATAGGAATTTCTACGGTATGTAAGTCCGTCAACCCGCACTAGGCCAGCGTGGTGGACTATATAGCCTAACCACTCTCAATCGATTCTCTCGATTGTAGAGTAGGCCCGTGCCCTGCAGTGGAACGTATATGGGCTGATATAGATCGATAGATAGATATAGATAGTTAAAAAACGGTTCCTAATACCATTCATTGTCTGTACACAAGACATCACAAAGGTATATTATATAATATCCTACATTATCCTAGTATAACGTATACCTGCGGTACAAGACAAAGGCCGGTACAATTTGCCAGTAGCGGCGTTCGGATATAATTGATGTGGATCGATCGACACCGGACCGAGGTCGGCGACTGGCTGATAACGAATACAGCGTGTATTTGTAACTATAGTTGCATTACAAATTGTAGCGGTTGTAGTAACATGTTTGTGTGTTTGTATCAGCCCTTATACGTCCCACTGCAGGGCACGGGCCTACTCTATAATCAAGGGTATGATTGAGGGGTTAGGCCATATAGTCCACCGCGCCGGCCTAGTGCGGGTTAACGGACTTTACATACCATAGAAATATTTACAAATCGCTATGGTATGCAGGTTTCTTCACCATGTTTCTTACACCGTTATAGTGCGTGGTGATTGACTATCAATACACACATGACTCCGAAAAGTCAGAGCTGTGTCCTGGGATTTAAACCCGCGGCCAGTGAACATATGGGCAGCCGCGTCTGGTCCGTTACCACAGGCTATCACGTTCTTGTGTAGTAACATAGGCAAGGTAAATTTAATTTAGTTAATAAAGGATACTACAGTTTAATAGTACGTGGCAATAAGGTTTCATTGATGGTTATCAATTGCTATGTAAATTTCATATAATTAAATAATTTGAAAGTTACAAAATTATAATGCTCTCTATAGAGCATGTGTTTGTAACTATAGTTACATTACAAATTGTCACATGAAGTTAGAATGAGAATTAATAATGGTAATATTAGTTCAATTCATATTTTTCATTTCATTATACAAGCTGTTCAGTTAATTATATTATTATTAATTTAAGTTAAACATGTTCCGTCACACCAACTGGACTTACGCCCGAATACTCAAACTCACTTAAATATTATGTCGCACTTAACTACCAAAGTCCCGCTTAAATGTACTGATTATGAAAAACCTGAGGAGTTAAGTACAACTTAATATTTAAATGGTGTTTGAGTATTCGGGCGTTAAAGTTTTAAATCATCTTTCGTATTTATACAGTAAATAAAACAGTAATGGAATGATATAACATACATATTTATCTTACTGTTTCCAACAATGATTTAAATGCGTTTAATTAATTTAGAAATAAAAATCCCTAAATCGTCAGAAACCTGGTTGGATTTCAAGGAGGGTAAATATTTAAGAGTACGTCTTTTGTTCCCGAGTCCAGTCCTTTGAAATTATGTTGTTCATTAGCGATATAATATTCTGAGAGCGTATAATCTATTTGCAAAGGAGTTTTAATAATTTCTTTATTTTTGTTAAGAAATAAGGGATTTTTCATTGAAAACAGATTATACGTTTCATATTGACAAAACGTCCCATCGTTTTGTAATTAATTATAAACATAGATATTTATTAATGATATTGTTACGTTAATAATAATTTTTGCAATCAAAACTTCATACTATACGGTAATTTCATACACATACATACATACATAAACTCACGCATTTATTCCAGAAGGGTGGGCAGAGGCGCCACCAGGACACCCACATTTCGCCTTGTATGTTCCGTCCCATGATGTGATAGGGGGCATATCGGGCACAAATTCCTGACTCCGAGTTGATAATGAAAAGAAAAACCCAATATCTCTTTGCCCGACCCGGGATTCGAACCCGAGACCTCAGCTTTGTAGTCGTACCGTAGTAACTATTTATTATTAGGACCACGACTACAAATTCAAAAGTTCTAGTAGCACGTGCAGTATATTGATAAAAAATAGATGCGTCAAAACTCTTGGCAGGAACAGCCCTTTCCATAGCTGGAGATACTAAAAATTACAAGTTATTATTTTCATGACATTATTATCACTACATCCTGTATCTCAATAATGAGTTTAGCATATGTTTTCATAGATAACGGTAAAACACGTGTTGCCTTTTCAATATTCACGAATAACAATGATTTCTCAAAAACCCCAATGTTTTTGCACAGGTATTCTATTTATACGACCTACCGTTAAACGCAAACTTTAATAATCCTCTTAATTTGCAGAAAAGTTCTATAGATTATAAAGTACTGACGGAGCTCCTATTACAAAATATATAAGAGTAAGTTCCTCCTATTATTCAAGTAGGAAATATAACTGGTGCCCACTAACGAGGCTTACTTTAATGATTCGGATTTCGTTGCCCGAAAAGTTTCAATGAACCTCCTAATGTACCACCGATTAATCTCTCAACTCAAATTATATTAGCATGGTGAATAAAAGCCCAAGTTACCTCAAATGTGTAATGAGAGAAGTTTTAGTCTAACTGGTGTAATAACAATAAGAAAAATGTTATTTATATAAAGATTGAATAAATAAAAAGAGATGTTGACTGTCAGAAGTGTATAATTGAAGTACTGAAAACTAAGGCTAGAAAGACAAAAGTATATTATCAAAATTAGAACTTATTACATTTTTCTACTATCCAGTGTTAACATAATATGTATATAAATAACCACAACGGAGGTTACATTTCTCCAACACTAACGTATAGACTGAACCAAAGAAAATATGTGTACTCTTACGACTTTTTTCAAAGGCAGATTTAAAACCTATTTTAGTTATCGAATGTTTTGTCCATTTCGAACGACTTTAGAATTCAGTTTGAGCGAACAAGAAAACATTTGATAACTAAAATAGGTTTTAAATCCGTCTATGAATAAGGCCGTAAGAGTACACATCCTTTATTTGGCTTAGTCGATATACATTATAGGTATAATTTCAACATCAATAAATAATTCAAATGGCAAATCTAACAGTGAACGAATATAATTAAAATCAATATTTGATTTAAAATTCTTTGATAGCTACAGTTAAAAATCTACAGAAGCGAAAATAAATCCGCAAACACAATCCATCCGAGTACAAAGTACATCAGACAATTGCACTAAAACGAAACACGTGGACGTCAATTAAAAGCCGGTCCACCTTTTATGAGGTCAAGAACACAATATCAGATCAGTGCCCTACAAAATAAAGGTCGCGCAAACCAAACCAGAGGTATGGAATTTTGACATGCAAACATATTTTTCACACAATACATTCCGGAGTAGTGATGTGAATGTTTCCAATAAAATGTAAAATGAATAAATGTGAGAACCGATGTCTTGGTGCTATGAGGGTAAAGAGAGACCATCAAATGCCTCAAGATATATTTGACGCAACTCTTACTTTTAATACATTCATTCCCACATGTTATAGGAACTTCGAACTTATCTGAAAAAATGTCAAACCAAATTCGCCAACATTTGATATAAGCATAGTTTGCGATGGTAAACCAGGACCAGGCGTCGAACTTGAGTAAAAAATACTGGTTTGATGTCTTTATGTAACATGTGAGAGTCAATGCTCAACTGAGTACACTGAAGATCGAACCATAGGAGACTATACATACAGAAAAACTGTGAAACCGGACAGTTTTCCATCAGGCAGAACAAAAGAGGATAAACGGCATTTTGAGATAATTTTAAGAGTAGACTGGGTAAAATATATCCGTGGAAGACACATCACTGTTGAGAATTCAAAGATTTTTGTGAAACACAAACAACTCATTCAGTAAGCATTAAAGCTTATTCATCGTCCGTTAGCGTAAACAAATTATAAATAAGCGTTATTGAAGTTGTTTCAAATCACAATGCGTGAGTCACGGGCTCAGGTACGGTGTTCCCTAAAATTGTAAACGTTTCACATTCAACTTTCTAGTTACTGTTATTGGTTTTATCACGTCGGGTGTTTGTGGAAATGTTTTGGTCTAGGAGCTCGATGCAGTCTATTCTATCATCATGTTTTACTATTTACCATTTTGATGGTTGCAACAGTAGAAGCTTCACTTTCGTTGATCCTTTTCTATTTTTCATTCCGAACGATAACCTGGGCTTCTTTAAGACAAGTAAATTGCGAAATTATTTGTATCTTTATTTCAATATCAAGCAAAGCTTCCTCAAAATTACCAGAAGCCACCATCACATACAGTTAAAAACGGAATTGCATAGTCCATTAAATGTTATGATAAAATATACATTGCTGGTTTAATAGGGCGGGATATTATGTGGCTCAGGGTCTCACGTCATTCAAACCCGTTTATGTGGATCGGTTATTTGTATTTGACAATCAGGCTGGCGCCCGTTGCATTTCCACTGCGTTGGCGCGTCGGTAAGGTTATTTTAGTGAAGGCCACGAAGATTAATGTTGCTAATCACTGAATTAGACTGCTTTCTAATCGTACGCTAATTGCTGTTTCATTTCGAGTGTGAAGAGTCTATTAATTACTTCTATTTTGTGAGATGTGACATGTTTTAGATTTCAACGTCTTGTGTAATATTGCTATATTTTCAATGAATGTTGAAAACAGACAAAAAGACATAAATTACTTCTAAAGTAAGATTACATAATTCTAATCCTCTACAAAAGAGGTAATGAACGAAAAAAATCCGTTTCGCACAACTCGTGTTACTCATTTATAGGATTTTTGGTAGAATAATAACGTTCACAGCGTACTTTATTGGCAATTTATTCGAATTTGCCAAGTTCTCTGAGTAATTTGGCGTAAACTTAATCCCGAGACGCGTCGATAGCTTTACCGCACGTGCATTGAACTTCGCAGTTTGTTTTCATTTTCCTCATTGTCGGTACAATATTAGTTCAACGGGGAGTTTGATATTTCACGTATGAACACGCATGCTTTTTCTACAACTTCGACGGTTTTATAAGATGATACTTATGTATTTCAAACTGCACATCTATTACTTTAAAAGAATCGTGCGTATCGTTAACTCATTTTAGTCAGTGTATTACAAGTAAGGTATTGAGTACAAAAAAATAAATATATTAAAAAAATAAAATGCATCACCCAATATGATTATAATGCATACTGACTGTCAGCACTACTTGATTTAGGTTCCAAATTATTAGATATCGGTAAAATATTCCATTAAGTAATGCAATATAAACTCAAATAAATCAAAACAGTTCTTTGGTAACAGAAATCATTATTTAACAATAGTATTCCTGTCGCTAAAAGTGACGATAAAATCCAAATAAAATATTCAACATTTAATTAAAATAAGAGAAGGGAAAGAACTCAGAGCAGAATCGTTTACAGTAATTGGATCCAATGTAAAAAAGGGCGTTGATGAACTCTTTAACAAGAAATCAATATTATACAATATACATGAGTAAATTAATTATAATTTAAACACCGGTCTTAGTATTTTATGGCACAGTTCCAGCCTAATAATATTTGAGATTGGTCGATGGTTTATTAGTTGATTCATATTCTATTCTGTCAACTAAATACGCTTAGGTTAAATTATTGTCTCATCGACTAATATACAATGTTGCAGCTAATTCTCTGCGATTTATGTCATATTTCGCATTAGTGGTATTAGAACATTTAAACTTTATGTCTTGATTTAATGAAGTTAATATTTACAGTTATTGAAATTTCCAGTCAATATAGATGAGGTGTCAGAAATGCGTAGATGCAGAAATCTTACATTTCTTGAACGTAAAGAGTGATGAATCATATAAAGAAAAAGTCAATAACGCCGATTACTATCTATTTGATGATGAAGACGAAGCCAAAGTCATAAATCACAGAATAGCATCTTATTCTTCTTCCTGTCCATATCAAACATTTACCTAAAGTTGGCACAGTATTAAGAGCTATATTATCAAAATTCATTGTCTTATTTTTAAAAATCTCTAGCTAGTCTGACAATATACAACTCACTTTCGAGATCAAAATGTTACACAAAATAAGAAATTATCAATAAAGGTACCAAGGAATCTTAATATCGAGGCAAAAGAAACGTATCAAGCTCGCGAACAAATCCTAAAGATATGCGCTCGCGCAAATATTGCGTTGAAAGTTTTACCGTGCCGTGCAATAGGCATGTACCAATCTAGATGTGCATTTATTTCTGCTATGTACTTGAGTCGGATTGCACGTAATTCCCAGACCGATATTGTTTGCCATCCATTACATATTGTAATATATTTTCACTTCGTTGAAGTGGCAGTGATGTGGGGTGACCTTGCTGTGTCTCCATCAAAATTCTGTGTAACATTTGATTTGTGAATTCCTTTTAACGGTTAGAGATGGAACTGCTGTAATGATTTTGATGAATTTGTTTTCATTAGTCAAGGGTTTTGGACGTTATGTTTGTCCGTTCTATTTCGGATCTTCAACAAATGACCCACTGTTTAATGCCATTATTAATGCAAAGATATAAAAAAGCTTTGAACGGCTATGGTTTGATGTATATATGTACTATTATGAAACTACATAACAAAACTTATCGTTATTGTTAAAGAAAGACTGGATAAATGCTTAAATGTATCAAGCAAATTGTTCTGTCTGTATTTTAACATAAAATAATAACAGTTTGAATGTGGCCATAGACGAAATGTGATCTAAAACTTTGCATCAAAATAATTTAGTATTAAAATCTGTTGAATGAGAACTACCAAAATGAATTCACTCATCACCACATTCATAAACTAAGTCCCCCCACACACGATCAGGTCACAACAGCCACAGCTAATCCACCGCCCACATAAAACTTCATAAAGCCGGGGAAAGTGATAAGTATCGCATTGGAGACGTTTAAAACAGGTAACTATACGACTCCACTTGACTGCGACGCCCTCGCGTTGTACGTGAGTTTTGCTTCAGTGATTGAAGTACATTTTGCGTAAGGCTCAGGGCTGACCGTTTGTAGATGCTCTTAGTTTTAGATGAAATTGACAAGTTGGACGGTATCTAGAACATGAAAGGGTAAAATGATTTTAATAAGTAGTATTTTAATAAGATAATTTTCTAGTCTTCGTTATCGCTTGAATAGGAAGGGCTCATTATTGGGTGATAGCAAAAAAACATGGCCTGATCCCCACTTCACCATGAGACTGTTAGCGTGATCAATATAAGTGACGTATTCGCTTCTTGATTATAAATTAACCCCTTCAAAAGCCATTCCAGATCCTGCTAGATGTTCTAAAATCATCTACAAAACAGGTTTTTCTCACTATTTAAGACCCTGATTACGTATATTCTCCTATAAACCTAACTTAGGATCAGCTTAGAACCTTATTAATATGAATAAAGCAACGCACCAACCCTGCAACAGGAACGACACTTAGCCGGTAGTTAGCAGCTGCCGTAGCTGACAATAACACTTTTATTACGCTTTGTGCGGTTGAGGGAAGTCAAAGGAAATCACAATGGAAAGGAAATCTAACATCGTTATCGCGTGGATGAGAATTGTATGCATGTGTGGACTATCGTATTTAGAGTGGAATACAGTTTAGTTAGAGGTGATAATGTATAAGATTTGTAAGAGAACCGACAACCGTTGGGGTAGACGTTTTCTCGAGTGGAGACCACGCCTCGGCAAACGTAGTGTAGGACGCCCTCCAACCAGGTGGAGCGATGATATTCGTAGGATGGCTGGAAGCAGTTGGAGATGATGGGCTGAAGATCGAGCTCAGTGGCGTGCTTTATGACGGGCTGATGATGATGATGATGTGATTAAATTTTAAGTAATTTAGCTTGTTCAAGCTATAGCAACAATGGGCTGGCTTGATCAAGATGATAGAATTTATATGTTAGTTACCAGCTTTTACGTTTCGTTCGGAAAATTACATTACTAAAGATCTCATAACTGGTAGGATCAGGTCCACTGAAGTCGTTTTGTCAATATAAAAAAGAAAATAATAATAAAATGTGACTTGATGAAAAAATGTTGAAGCAATTAACTTTAAATATCCCTATACATTTGAAACATGTACAAAAGTTTTGTTTTTAACATTCCTTCAATTAATGATTCTCTCGTAACTTTGCAAATTATGATAATTTATTATTTATATTTTCGCATTTCCTGAATTTCTTTGTAGATCAAAAACCCATATGTTTACATTCTTTCCAACAATAATTTACGTATGTTTGCTGATATAATTTATAAGAAATTCTTAGTAACTATAGTGTTGAAAATTTTAATAAGATATTTTATGAACCAGATATCAAGTCGATAATTCAAAGCTATTGGTAAAGTATTTCTGTTAAAATGGATGGTGATTGTCACAAGGTGTACACTACCACACTACTGTCCTACGTAAATATATAACATATATACCACTGCATACATGTCTGGAAGAGATACTAGTCACCTACATATTTATAATATGTTTATCAATTTTTATTCATTTTTAACTAAAATTATTTGTTATGGCTTTATCACGCAATCATACAGCTCTTTAAGACGCTTAATTCCATTCAAAAGGTATTAAAATAAACTTCATAACTTTTCAAAATGGAGCCGTCTAAAACGTCCACGGCAAAAAGGGATCTTTAAGAGCATTTCCTTTTATTGTGATTCAAATAAAGGAATTAGGACGTTTCGCCCTAATTAAAAAGTGTGGTATCCTCACGGGACCATTATAAGTTGACCCACAAAGACAAGAGATAGTATGTTGATAATACTTTGGCATGCCCATTACACAGACACGAATTTCACGTGGCCAAAGTAAGCTTGGTTTACTTACTTCAAAGATGTTTCATTTCGCAGTCTGCTGTTTTAGACAATTTCTGATCGCGATGTAATTATCAGGTTCTTTTAAACATAGTTTGACTTTAAATCGATTTCGCGTTCACAGATTTCATAGCTAAGCCATTTTTGTGTCGTCATAATAGATAGCAAAGAACTACTTACACTATTAATTCTACTTTCGTCATTTAGCACTTGTACCCTGGCTTGCACCTTACAAACTACAGTCCGGAATTTGTGTCCGATATGGCGATAGGCTCGCTCCCTATCACATCTTGTGTGCAAATGTGTGTGTCCTGAAAGCAGCTCTGCCTACCCCTTCTGGGAAAAAGGCGTGAGTTTATGTATGTATGTTATGCAAGCACCTGGAAAATGACGAGAGCGTGCGTATGTAGTGACGCTACATGAAAATAAAAACTAAGCTTGGTTTCATACATTTGAAGGGACTTGCGTCATTTAGATTCATGTCTGGGTGAATCTTCGCGGGTCATCTTATACTGGACGTTATTTTAAAGTACTGAGAAAGGTTTTCTGTAGATTTAATTGGGCGTTTGTTAAACGTCCGCGCCAGGTTTTAGGCTTAAATGTCATAGTTCTATTTTAGGCTCTCTGCTATTGTTTACATCCTTCGTTGCTGGAGTCTTCGTTCTCCAGTTGTATGTCTTCTCAGCTTTGTTTTTTCTATTTTTATTAATTTCGATGCGACGACCAGCTAGTGACCCTAAGAGACTCGTCGAGCTCCGGAGCTCGGTGCCAATTCTTTTGCGTGCTGTTGATCCTGGGTGACAGGATTGGCAGTACTTGGTGTGTGGGCGGGTGAGTCTCTCTAGCATTCGTTGTAGAAGTAAGCTGCCTGTTAGGATTAAATATTTTGGCGGACCGAAAGTTTTCTCGTAGTTTGTAATAAAATTATGAATCTATTGTGAAAAATATACAAAATGTATTTTCTATATCTCTTGTGTACTCGTGTGCTATATCTTAATTTTGTTGCTTTAAGCAGTTTTATGAGAACTTGAATTTTAAAAATATCGAAATTGTTGCTCATAGCTAAACGTTTAAAGAAAAATCGGACAAGGCTTAAACTGGCCGGTATATATAGACGAAAGATAAAAAAAAACCATGACTAGCTTGCTTCAGCACTAAACTGCACTTACCTTTAACTGTATAATTAATTGATCACGCTATAAAACAAAATAAATCATTTTACGAAACTAACACTACTCCATTCAAATACAAAGCCACAAATCAAACTAAAACACAACTACATCGGTATTTAAACACATGTGTCTATGCGCTCCAGTGGGGTGCATTCGAATTCGGATGCTCAGTGGCTGAAATCCGGAATAGTTTCCCGCCTCACTGGGCAGGTCAAACGGCAAGCCGCTGAGCTCAGCTTGAATTTGTTTTGTGCTGAAAATAGTGACTAGTAATTTTTTTGTTGTGAGTTTCGGATTTTTTTTGTGTAAGTCAAGTTATAAATTAGCTTTCTACGCTGAAAAAATTATCAGTGATTTTCCTATTATGTTATGAATTTTGATAAATGCATTGATTTAATGATTTTTTAGGGAACATATTACAATATAATATGATAGGTAATACCTACCGACATTCATAATTCAATAAAAATATAAATCAAAATACTACTACTATGATACTCGTATTTACATAAAAACAAAATGAAGAACACTTGTGGGTATGGTAATGTTGCGTATTCACTTTTTATGATCGCATAATGTTATATTGCAGGGGATATTCCTGCTAGGGGAACTGTGTTTTAATACAATCGTATGAAAATAAATAACTTAAATAATAACAATTATAATAACAATAATTCTATTCATTTTATCAGCCCGGAGTCAGGAATTTGTGCCCGATATGGCGATAGGCTCGCCCCCTATCACATCGTGGGACGGAACATACAAGGCGAAATGTGGGTGTCTTGGTGGCGCCTCTGCCTACCCCTTCGGGGATAAAGGCGTGAGGTTATGTATGTATGTAAATAATAACAAAATAAGTAGCTAGTTTAGGCTCAATAATTATTATTATAAAAAGCATTAATTCTTTATTAATATACCAATTGAACTGAAATTGAAGCAACATTACACTTGTTAATTACTGTTCTACTCATTATCTTTTGCAAATGCATCTGCAAATTCAATTTAATAACCTAGCATTTCCTTTTCATACATTGTGCTCCAAATACAAACGTACTTTATATACAAAATAAATCCCAACAGAACTTCACCAAACAATTCCGATATAGCGATAAAGCAACTGCAGCGCATCGGAAAATACCAAATCATTTATATAATTTAGAAGCAGCCCTGAACAAATCCTTAGCAACCGATCGCTCAACATTCACAACTAGATGGAAAATTACACAGATTCCACCTTTGCCGACGCTTAAAATAATTTAACAAGTATTTTAAACGAAAACATCTTTCATATTTTATTATATTTTATACCAATCTCCAGCTAAAAAGTTTCAGTAAGCCATAATTCACGAGCCACTTAGGTACAGCCGAGGTGCTTGCGTAGGGTTGGCACGAGATAAAGTAATATAAAAATCGCGCATGGAATGGAGGAATGATTGAGGAAAACTTGAGACGCAGACGTGATGCATTCAAGGTGCGAAATTGAAATGTTTGTGAGGAAATGTTTTATTCCGATTTTAATATTGGATATGTTGAGAACAGCTACGTATCTTGGAACAAAAATTTATGTATGTTTTTGCGTCTTATTTATTTTATGCTTTTTAATCGACGTGCAACAAAAATAATACAACTTATGCACTGAAACACTGGTTAGACAAGACATAAAGTACATACATACATACATAAACTCACGGCTTTTTCCCAGACGGGGTAGGCAGAGGCGCCACCAAGACACCATTTCGCCTTGTGAAAATTTATTCAACAGCAATAGTATCGAACAAAACATCATAAACCAAACAGAGTAAATAAAAAGGTAATGAACTGATCAGAAAAGTATTTAAGCAATCAATATTCTCATATTTATGTTTAAATTCATTCCTCCATTGCCAGTAAGTCGCTTTCAGCCTCCGCTAAGCCATCAATCTCCGGCCGTCCGCAGGCTTTATTTCCGGTAATATAAAAATGGAGGTTTCAAGCTCAATGTTTTTAGGCTTATGCTTTTAAATAGGATTGAGATTTATGTCGTATATGAAGGAAGACGGATTTTTAACACGATGCTATAATGGATCCTATTATATTATGTAACTTACGCTTATATTATCTATGTATTACACGTCGAAAATATCTGTGGACCTGAATGATTAATGTCATTGGAACATAAGTTCAGCAAATAAAAATAAAGGTTAAAAAAATTGAATTAATATAGAAAAACGAATAAAAAATTGTATTCGCATCCATCTCAAAACGTTTTTTATGTAAAATAACATAGTAGATAGGGGAACACAAAAAAATGAAATGTGAACCGCATTCCAGCTAGGTTCACAGATATTTCTGACAGGTTATAATATTGTATATTTGTCTATGTATACAATGACCCCACTAAGTATACGTAGATTAAATACAAAGACCCCACTGAATTAGCAGAAAATGTCACCAGTATTTAGTGTCAAACTGTAGTTAAAACTAATTTCATGCGAAAAAATAACACGTTCAAATCAACAAGGATTTTCCAAGAAGTTTTTATCACGGTACTTCAAATAAAACCCCTTCGCTTACATAATACCGCCCCCAAGAGACAAGTATTGGCATCCTCAAGATCCTCCACAAAAACCATTCATAATTTATCAACCTTTAACTTAATATCGCGTGGCAACCCTAGCCAAGCATCCTTGGCCGGGTTCCGTATGAATATTTATGCAAATATGTCTTCATTTAAATAATTCTTTCGCAAGCTTTTACTTGAGGTGTTCGAGTTTTGCGCCTTTTACGGATTTCTTTGTTTTGTTGAATGATGATTACGATTACCTATATGTTTTAGGTTTTTTTATATTATAGGGGGCAAACGAGAAGTGTTCACCTGAGGGTAAGTGATGACCGCCGCCCATGAACATCTGCAACGCCATAGGTAGGTTAAAGAGTGATTTACGAATAGGTCGTGTGTTAATTGATATGTCATACATACTACTATAGATATTTCATGAAGTTTTTGTATACTTAAACAGTTTTTTGAAGCCCTATATGGGTATTTTTTTCACACTGCTCGAAGTGGCCAACCCGAACTAGGCCAGCGTGGTGGACTATAAGGCCTAACCCCTCTCAGTCGTACGCTCGATTTTAGAGGAGGCTCGTTCTCTGCAGTGGCACGTATATGGGCTGATACAGTACTCAAAGTAGAAGAGAACATATTTTAAAAATAAAATTGTACTCGGCATCAAAATTTTACGTAGTTAAAACTGATCAATGATGACTGATTTTAACACGTAATAAAGGACAATACAAACAATTATTTATAAAAATTGTGGAAGCTATGGAAAATATACCATTAAACACTAAATCTGCTTTAAACCAAATAATACAAACAGAACTGGTCTCGAAACGGAAACGAGCAGTCAAAACATAACGAAATAATTGTAATAACATCATCTAAAAATCTTATTTCGAAAGATAATTGGCAATTTATGAAGGCGTGAGAGTAACCGCAAGGGAGATTCGTCCATTTACGCTACAGTCATTCAATTCGACCCAAAGTCTATATCCAGTTGGACAAGAGCCCTGTGCAAGATCATTTTCAACTTCACAAGAGCTCAAAAGCTCTGGACGGCTATCCAATTTAACCAGAACCCTGTTTGAGAATGGCGATAATCCTACCAGAGCTTTAAAGCCCTGGTCGTTTGAGGGCAGCCCAAAAAGAATTTGTGCAAAGTGTCCAACCGTCGTGTAATTTTCTTTACCGAGTTTTATTCGTCACACATGGAACTGTAGATATTAAAATTGTACAGATTTGATTTCGAAAATTTTATTGATTTCAATTATTTTGGCTTTTGTAAGACCTGATACCTATTACATGGACTATACATGTGAATACCTAATATGCTTATTTTAAGACACAAAAGCTTATAAATTTTTTTCACGTATTCTTGAACGTTATTGTTGAAAAAATAGAAAAAGAATAACCTAAAGGTGTACCTATTGTAAATTGAAGGCATTTTATTAAGGTATTCTGACATTTTGAATTAGTTTGAAGGGGAAGTAAATTTGGATGATTAGAAAGCAAATATTATACAGACAAAGTAAAGAAATAATGTTAAATCAGGATCATGACATAATAAGACGGTGATGCAAACACAAAATAATAACATACATACAGGGTATATCAAGACCGCGACCGAAAACGAAGCCAGGAGGTAGTATTAGTGATATCAAACACAATGCAAGTAAAAATTTTTTTTTGTTATTTTTTACATATCGTCGTATTTGAGTGATTAAACATACGTTTTTTCTAAAATAATGACGTACATCGCTTAATTTTTAAACACGCAATGGTACGTAAGGGTTTAAATTACTATTTTTTCAAAAACTTGGTATTTACCCCCCAAAAACCATGATTTTTAAAAAATTTAAAAAAAAAATCTGTTGCTTATTTTGCAAAATTTTTAGTTGCATTGTGTCTGTAGCCGCTATGACTATCACCTGGCTTCGTTTTCGGTCGCGGTCTTGATATACCCTGTATGTCCGCACAATCCCAGTAAACGTACGACAATCCAGTAATACATTGTCTGAAATGTGACAGGGAGCCAATCTATCAACGTAATTGATGTCAGTTGACTATATTCGAAATACAATATCTAGCAAACGGATTTGTTGGGACACGGTGACGTATGAATCTATATTATAATGGATATAACGCATACCACAAGTTAAATATAGCACTGAAAGCAATTTTAGACGTACATACATTATAAGTTGTAGATAATAGCCATGCTATTTTAAATGGGAATTAAATTATGTTTGTTTGTTTCTTCTTTACTAAAAAACTATTGGATGAATCGTAATGAAAATTGACAAACAGGTACCCAGGGATCTAGAGAAGGATATAGGCATTTTATTGTCAAATCAAGCCGCTTAGAAGAAAAATCAGAAAGCAAAGATTAAAAATGTATCCGTGTGAGAGTTCTATATCGGTTGGTGACGATGGGCTGAAGATCGAACCCAGTGGCGTGCTATGGGAGAGGCCTATGTCCAGCAGTGGACGCAGAAGGGCTGATGATGATGATGATGAGAGTTCTATGTTCTACTATTCTACTATGTTCAACAGTGGACTTTCTGTGGCTAAAGCGAAAGAGGGAAAAAGATTACAAGTTTTCTATATTTTTACCCACAATCTAAAAATAAAGGATAATGCGGATATTCCCAAATCAGTGAATTTAGTGGCCAATGGCGATGTCCAACAAAGAGGAAAAAGTCAATGGTCCCGACCAAAATTTGCTTTTGCCCAATTTACTATGCCATAAAGGAAATTTATGGTCGGCGATTTAGTTCGATTCAAAATTACTAACACATAACCTAGTTGGAAATGAAACGAAAACAAATAAATATTGCGACCGCGTTTACACACATGAAATTCTTAACTCTTTCGATTTTCTTTGTTGTTCTTTTCTTCTATCTGGCCTTATCCCACGGCCCTTCTTGTTTTGGATTATAAAATAAATATCCTTAAATTCTCCGAGCTGATTTCATACAGTTTGTTATAATTAATACAAAACTACTTTAAAATTTTTGGTAGATTTCTTTGTTCCCACCCAACCAATTTATCTTCGATTAAGAAATGTGTTTCTTCCCACATTGAATCAATAATACACAGACACTTACAGACTGTAAAATGACCATAATTATTATAAAGTTATAAGGTACTTTATTATTTAAGCTGGGTTCGAATCCCGGGTCTGATAAAGTGATATTGGATTTTTCTAGTCATTATTAACCAGTCAGGAATTTTTGCCAGATATTGCGATAGGCTTGCTATCACATCGTGGGATGGAAATACAAGGCGAAATTTGGTCACAGCTCTGCCTACTCTTTCTGGGTATTAGGCGTGGTATACATACATAAACTCACGCCTAATACCTGCCTTTTCCTGCGTGGGTAGTCGTGAAGGACAGTGTAATAAATTTTGCTCCATATATTTTTAATCATTTTAATTGTATCTAAGTACTATTCTACATATATTTATGCTCAAATACTTTAGTTAAACTGATTACCTGCCGGTGTTAACTTAATATCTCCTATCATCTTTCCATTCCACACTTCTCACTTTTTCACTGCACACGGTTTTTCACTTTATACACTTTTGCATCATGGAGTCTGTACTGCAAGCATCCATTGAAGAAATGAAGGACGAATTTCATAAAAGGATGGCTGCTTTCGAGAAGGACCTCTTGAAGTCTTCGTCTTCTACAGTGGGTTCTTCTGATTTGGCTGCAGAATTTGCTTCCTACAAAGGTTTTGTTACCCACGCTCTGAACCTTCTTCAGCAGCAGATTGAAGTACTGACCAATACTGTGGATACCATGGAGATGCAGAGGCGACGCAAAATGCTTCTTATCCACGGTGTAGGAGAGGTAGCTGATGAAGACTCTGCACAACTGATTGTGGACATCGTCAAGCAGCGTCTTTGTATTGCAGACTTCAAGTCCACTGATCTGCAGCGCTGCCACAGGCTGGGACGACCATCTACTTCTAAGAAGCCAAGACCCCTGCTTGTGAAGTTCCAGGATGTTGTGACTAAGGACAAGATTTGGTTCAACAAAACAAAGTTGAAGGGCACTGGTGTGACCCTGTCCGAGTTTCTGACCAAAAGACGGCACGACGTTTTTATGGCGGCTCGCGAAAAATTTGGCGTGACCAATGCGTGGACTCGAGACGGTAACGTCTACATTGTGAGTGCTGGTGTTCGGCACCGCATACTGTCGCTTGGTTTGCTAAGTCAAATCAACGCTGACACAACTGCCAAGCCGACACCAGTCAAGAAGGCCATAGCCGTGCCAAAGACCAGGCGGGCTGCTGCGACTGCCAAGAAATAGTGTTTGTCTTGTTTGCAATGTTTTTGTCCAGGTAAACCATTTCAGTGTTCACTTTTAGTCCAACCAAACATCTAGTCCATATACTGTTGCTGTATTTATTATTGTTTCTTTTGTTTGTGTTTGTTTTTGTTTTTTTTGGTTGCCTTGATTTTGTACACGTAATTGTTTTACACACAAAATTAATAAGCAATCCCAATCCCTATCTAAGGATCGATCCGGAAAATAGACCAATCAGAACACATAAAATGTGAGCGTGTCGGCAATACCTTGAGCCCATTGGTTTATTTTCGCGATCGATCTTTAGATAGAAACGAAGATCGTTTATTAACATCGGCCATTAGTTATTTGTTATTTATCCACCCGCATTCTAAACTTAACCTCAAACTAATTGTCAAATGTCAACTCTGACATTAAGTTCGTTCTGAAATAGATTATAAATATTTACTTCCTTATTATTTTTTGTTCTCTTTACTATTATATTTACTATATAATATGTTTACCTGGACTCTAATGCCTTTCAACTGTTTTAATAATTTTTTCTCATCTAATATTTTCTTTTGTCTATTTTATTAATTTTTTTTATTTGTGTAAATCTTTTTTGCTTTAACTATTTTTTTTGTAGTGATTAAGATAAGATACAAACTTTGTAACTTTTACTTTATTACGTTTAGTTTTTACAACCGGCGGATGGTTATGTATTTGTTTTTACGTTTAATTTTTGCTTATTCTTCATTATTATTAATTTTAGTTTTAGTTATACCTTTTTTTTATTATTATTATTTTAGCGATATTTACGTTTTAAATTATTTTTAAATTTCACAAATGTCTGTGAACAATTTTAGTAGTGACACTGAAGAGTTCTTTTCTGCCTGTAGCGATGACAGCTTTGTCAGTATTCCCTCACTCGCCGACACTCTCACATGCCAGTTCTCTGACGTCCAAAGGAATTTCAATGTTGTCCATATAAATGCCCAAAGTATTCCGGCCCATTTCCCTGATATGCTGGCTAGTTTTGACTGTACTCATATACATGCTATCCTTGTTTCTGAATCTTGGTTGAAACCATGTCTATCTTCATCCACAAACTCCCTCCCAGGATTCCACCTCATCAGAAATGATCGCACGGTTCGTGGTGGTGGTGGGGTTGCCATTTATCTCCGATCACAGTTCCGATACTCTATTGTTAGTGCATCTCCACAACCTCCCCCGCATAATGCTGGCGAACACATTTTCTTGGAGGTGGAATTTTCCCTTAAAAAACTTTTACTCGGTGTATACTACTGTCCCTCCCTTCGAATCGACTTCTTTTCTTCTATCGAAATTATTCTCGAAAATCTTGTCCCGCTGTACAGTCAAACTATAATCATGGGTGACTTCAATACCTGTCTCCTTAAGAACGACCGTCGTTCTTCCTCCCTTTTAAATACCTTCCAATCCTGCAATCTTTCTATTCTTCCTCTGTCAGCTACTCACCATTCTCCTAACAACACTCCTTCTCTTCTTGACCTCATCATCGTTTCCTCCCCAAACCTAGTCGCTAAACATGGACAATGTTCTGCTGACGCCTTTTCCTGTCATGATCTGTTATACCTTTCCTATCGTGTCCGTCCTCCTAAATCCCTACCTAAAGTCCTCATGCAACGGAGTTTTCGAGGTATGAATCTTGATAATCTTCGCAAGGATGCTGACAACATTGACTGGGGCACTCTTCTTCATATAGATTGTGTTGACACCAAGTTGGATATTTTTAACACCAATTTGACAGCTCTCTTTGATAGGCATGCGCCAGTCAGGCCTATTAAAATTAAACATTTACCCTCACCTTGGCTCACTGCGGACATCAAGGAGTTATTGTCAAAAAAATCGTCGGCAAAGTCTAAGTACAACCGTCGTCCGAATGAGTCTAACTGGCTAAAGTATGTAGCCATACGGAATCACTGCAGTAAGGTGTGTAGAAATGCTCAACGCCGATACGTTCACAATTCAGTCGAAAATGGTGACCCAGCGAAAGTCTGGAAATTTCTCAAAACATTGGGAGTGGGTAAATCACGACAAGATTCTATTCCCAAATCCATAGATTTAAACTCCTTAAATATTCATTTCTCTTCTTCGTTTAACTTTGATAAAACGACTAAAGATAACACTGTAAAACATCTTTCTACCCTTGAGGCTCCCGTTTGTACTCCATTTGTCTTCAAACAATTCGCCACTTGTGATGTTAAGAAAACTATTAATCTCATGTCATCTAACGCAATGGGTAGTGACTGTGTGAGCCGTAACATGATTCTCCCTGTCCTAGACGAAACCCTTCCTATCATCTCCCATATTCTTAACCACTCCATCTCCACTGGGATCTTTCCTACAGCCTGGAAAGAAGCCCACATTATCCCGATTCCCAAGAAATCCAACGCCTCTTTACTTACCGAATTTCGTCCCATTTCCATACTTCCTTTCCTCTCCAAAGTCCTTGAACGTTTAATCCATAATCAACTTAATGATTTCCTCTCTAAGAATAACCTTCTAAATCCTCTCCAATCCGGGTTTCGTCCTGGGCATAGTACGACTTCCACATTGACCCATATCACAGACGGCATAAGATCTGGCATGGAGGAAGGCAAGCTGACTGTCTTAGCTTTGCTGGACTTCAGCAATGCCTTTAACACCGTCGACTATGATGTTTTACTTTCCATGCTACGTTCTCTTAACATATCTCCAATGGCTGTTGATTGGTTTCGTAGTTACCTGTATGGACGCCGGCAACGCATCCGTGTGGAGGAAAGTTTTTCCTCCTGGTGCCACGTATCTGCTGGCGTACCTCAGGGCGGCGTGCTGTCTCCTCTTCTCTTCGCTGTATTTATTAACTCAATTACCAATCTTCTACACTCCTCCTACCACCTCTACGCTGATGATCTCCAGGTATATACTCAAGCTCCTTTAGACAGGTTGACCGAGGCAATATTTAGAATTAATTCAGATATTCAACACATCTGTAATTGGAGTAAAGCTCATGGTTTGAAGATTAATCCATCAAAAACCCAAGTCATTGTTGTCGGCAGTCCCAGGATGATCTCGAAGCTTGATTGGACCCAACTTCCTAGTGTGTATTGTGATGGTATTACCATCCCGTACAGTGAGACCGTCCGCAATCTGGGTCTAATTATAGACAAAACATTTACCTGGGGTCCTCAGCTTCGTGAAATAAGCCGTAAGCTGTTCATATCAGCTAGGTCCTTGCGAAGGTTACGCAATTTTCTGCCCATCGCCACGAAGATTTCGCTTGCGCAAACCCTCCTTCTCCCCATTCTCGATTATGCCGATGTCAGCTATCTAGATCTCACCGAAGACCAACTTAACAAACTTGAGCGTCTTCAAAATTTCTGCATAAGATTCATATTTGGACTCCGCAAATATGATCATGTTTCTGAGTTTCGTGCTAAGCTCAAGTGGTTACCTATTCGGCTTCGTCGGAATACTCACACCCTTTCTCTTCTTTATAATATTTTGTTTAATCCTCTCACCCCCTCTTATCTTAAAGATAGATTTATTTTTCTTAATGACTCACATTCGAGGTCCCTGAGGTCGTCTGAGAACCTAAAGCTGAGAATGCCCGTGCACACCACAATATTTACGGACAACTCATTCACTGTCAAAGCAGTTCGATTATGGAACGCGCTTCCAGTTGTGGTGAGACAATCACAATCACTGTCATCATTTAAAAGGCTGGTTAAAGAACACTACCTTTCTCCTTAAACAGATATTAGTGTTATTTCCTCCGTCTGAATAAATTGGTAATATATTATAGTATAAGTATTTATATATGTACTTGTATATTTATTTATTTATATTTTTATTTATGTATTTATGAGTCATAATATGTATATTATGTTTGTGTATTTATATGTTGAACTAGTATTACTTAACTTTATATCTACACTGCCCTCTCTTTTTCCTTCTCTTAAATCCATCCTATGGTTGTCTGTAAGACATTGCCTAGAGCGATAAGACCGCCACTTGTACTTTTATTATTTTTGTAATTTCTGTATATTGTGTGTCATTGTTGTGTACAATAAAGACTTAATAAATAAATAAATAAATACTTAAAACATGAGAGTGGGTAAATTTCGGTCCAAACAATTAATATTTAATTCGCATACGCCCACGGAGCCTGAAATTTGTTAACGCAGGTGAACCTTCCCTACGTAACAATGTTGTGTAAATATTTTGTTAACGACTTTTTCATGTGTTCAACTTCGCTTTAATGCCACGTTATTTGATACTGTTTAAATCGTTTTGGAGGGATATTATAGCGCATTGACAGCTGAAAACAAAAATAATTAACTGAGAACAATTTGCAAAATATGAAAATACAATCAATAAAAAAAATTAAATAAATGATGTGAGGCATTTTGAAATTCAGAGTCATATTTGGAATCAATAACAGTTGAGATAAAAAATATACATTTATTCGTAAATATACATGTGTGTATGTGATTTTAAATTATATTTTATGGTGGTTAATGATAGGTTATTGTAAAAATAAGGGAGTTTAATCCCAAAAAGAAAAATACCTACTTACGTGCGTACATAAGCACAAAGACATGTTTTTTTTCCATAGTATAACTGCAGAAAAGTGAACACATTCTATATAATATAAATATTTACATCGATGTCAGTTTGTCGTGTTCAATGTCAGTGACTTCTCTCATTACTATATTATAATTTACAAACATGTGCGTGACGGGACAAAGAGCTTTCTCTGTATTTTGATTATTTTGTTGTTAATTGCTGACAACATTAATAATTACTGCAACTTCATTTATGACCTCTTTTGTACACTACTTATCGATATAAATTTTTATTCAAGAGTTACATATACACAACACTTGCTAATAATAAAATGTAACTATAGACTTAACGCAGTATTTGACAGCCTCTGTGGCGCAGTTGGTTAGACGCCGGCTGTGAAACGAGTGGCCGCGGGTTCGACCTCCGCATCAAGACATATGTTTGTGAGGCTCAGAAATATACATGTCTCGGATCTGAGTGTTTGTGAGACCGAAAAGACTTTAGTAGTTTCTGATACCCACTACACATTACACAAGACTTAATTGATCTTAATGTGGGATCCCAGGACTACAATGTATATTGGGTGTATTTATTTAATATTTATTATACACTGCCTTCAGAAATCCCCATTATTATTTTTATTTTTATTTCAGCCATTAGTGTCCCACTGCTGGGCAAAGGCCTCCTCCTTTTCCTTCCAGATCTTTCGATTTTGTGTAAAAATAAATTTGCGAAACGTTAAAACCGGTTATAACGTAAACTCTACAGAAACTGTGAAACTTTCATAATATTGCAATTTACTTAAAATTCACGAGATATACATCTCCACATTTTGCTGAAACATCTGCGCCTACCAAGGTTGTCGCTAGACCCAACTTGCGAGCACTTAAACTTCAAGTTCAAGGCTCACTTGACAGACCAGCTGACTGTGGAAAATGTACTGGATAGCTCTTGAAATTATTAATTAGATCATTATCATAGAAGATGGAGGCTACATAACGGCCTACAAGGTGGATGAGGGAGATATTGGGTGAAGCTAATTACTAAGAATGTTTTAGTTGCAGTTTATATTCGATTAAATAAATCTTAATTATTTATACATTAGAGCTAGTAGGGCATCGTAAACATCGATTATGCTAGAATTATGTAAATTTACAAAAAAAAGATTTTGCTAAATAATATTGTTGTATCGTTTTACACCTACAAAAGTAAAAGTATATAAATAACCTAAAAAAACGTCACTATGAAATATTATATATTTAACGTTATTTGTTTTTTTTTTAAGACAATCTTCACTATTGCTCAAAGGCATATACCACCTAATCATTAGAGTATTTCTTGGTTCTATATTCAAATATCATTTGTTAAGAATCCACTAATAAACCAAAAAAAATATATGTGAACAAGTTTATTAAAACTCAATTATAATAAAGATTGCGTATGGCGGCGTTAACGAGAATCCTCCATTATACATTAAAATTTAATAAGTCCAGCGGTCGACCCTCCGGCCAGAAACGTTCCCACCACTGAGCGCATTTAAAAGGTTTTGTATGCAAAAAGTAATATTTAATATGTTTATACCGGGTATATCAAGACTGTGACCGAAACGAAGCCAGGTGGTAGTTTTAGTGGTTACAGACACAATGCAAATAATAATATTTTATATAAAACCCAACATTTTTCTGTATAATTTACATATTTCCCATCCAGACAATTAAATAAAAACGGATGAAAAATGAAAATCTTTTTACGAAAAGTTGCACAGTGAAAAAATATTTTTGTCGTGAACTTTACTTTACAGTTTTCCCTGGAGTGTGAAAAGAAAATTCCGTGGCGGAGGAAAATTCTGCTGAGACATAATTACAAGGGTCTTAGTCTTCTGGTCTAGAAAGCACGCATGGAAAACTTAGGTTTCGTTATTTTCATATTCTGCATGTAAAAGGTTTTTTTTGACCATTTCCAATTTTCCTTCTAAAATTTTAGTGCACATATTATATTTTAATCTTATTGCATTTTATTTGAACTGTCATTTACTATAGTGTTCTTATACTTAATAACAGTTTATACTAATTAGCCTTCAAAATCTATGTCATATTCGCCAATTAGAAATTTTCAGTATCAATGTTCTATATGCAATACGCAGTTATGTATGTTTTGTGTACCTACTTGCCTAAATCAAAGCAAATGTTCTTTTTAAAAAAATCGTTTATTTTATTATCTATCTCTCTTACGCATTTGCGTAATAAATAAAATAACAATTAACAAACTTCTTCAGTTTATAATAACCATTAATACATAATGCATTCATCACAATTTAGAAAAAATAATAAAGGTAAAAACAGGTACGTTTTCACCAAATTATGCGCGAAACGATATTATGAGCAACGGTGGCATTACGTCCAATACTGGCTCCACGACTCCCTCATTTTTATGAGTACTACATGTCGTAATTCAATGGAGCTTTATGGACAGTAACATCAATGAGCAATATAAGCTGGGGAATAGTCTTTATTGTTTAATGCAAACAATTAGTTAACAAAGAGTTTTATGATGGTAGCCTTTTACTTAAAGGTAGGGCAAAATGTAACTTTTTTTTGTATCTATTTTTTCTGTTTTTATCTTTATTATTTTCTGTTGTACTAG
This sequence comes from Deilephila elpenor, assembly GCA_949752805.1. Taxonomy (NCBI): domain Eukaryota; kingdom Metazoa; phylum Arthropoda; class Insecta; order Lepidoptera; family Sphingidae; genus Deilephila; species Deilephila elpenor. The sequence continues at coordinate 3,268,061 of OX457116.1, forward strand.
AAGTATGGTAAATCACCGTTGACAATTCAAAAAATTCTCCGATTAAATGTATACAATACCTATCAAACCAGGACCACTTGAAGTACATATTACAATTAAAAAAAACAAGGTATTTTTTTCGAAAACTCAGTCGATAGATCCATCAATAAATGTAATTTGGTTAAGTAGTGCGGCGGTACAGTGATCGATCTTACGAACTTTCGTACAACACGAAAACTCAATAAAACTTTACTTACTCATACCTTCGTCTTTCAAGTTACTCTGGGCAGAAGTATTGTAGTGTATTAATGCGTAAATTATGATTTATTTGTCATGAAATTAATAAGGAGGACGGATGAAATGTACAGATTGAAGAAAGTCGCTGAATATAGGCGGCTTCCAACAAATAAATGAGATATACCTAGCTCAGCAATGGTTTTATTCTATTAAACAAGTTTATATTCCTTCCAATAAGTGAGCATTTTTGTCCCGTTCCAAGCTTTCATAGGAGTAGCGTAATTTTCATGCATGCTCCAACACAATTATTTTTTTTGTATAAACTGCTCACTTCAACCTTAGAATAATCTAATCGGAAATTTTTTATGAAATGAAAATTTTAATGGCAGACGAGGAAGCTAAACATGATTTATTATCAAGAGGATCGTCCGGATCAAAAGCTAATTGAAGTTCGAGACTGTGTCCATTATTTAAGGCATTAGATTTAGCCAATAGGCGCTCTTACCAGACATATTATGTGATAAGTAGGAAGTAGTAAAAGTGGTACCAAATGACATTAAAGCGGATTATTTTTCACTAACCCCAAGGTTATGTTGAATACTGAAACCGCAAAATTCCTAGTTCACCTGTTTTACGATCTACCAGATACATAAATTAAGAGCTAGCAAATAATAGTTTTAATTCAAACCGAGGAAGTGCTACAATAAAAAAATACTCATTGTCAAATCCATCTGTCGTTTATTTATCAAATGTATAATTGTCATAAATTCTCAGAATACTAAATGTTACAATATCAACATAATGTAACAAATTAAATATTTTATTGGAGTTTTTAACGATTTAATGAGATTATTTGCGGTTAAGTGGATTCTATTTCGACACCCGTTGCGTATTTATTTCTTATATTACAAATGTGGAAAAATTAATGGAAGCTTTCGAGTTAATGTAGATAGGAATTGACACTTCTAATCTAACAACGCAAGATGCAACAGGGTTGGAAAAGATTGAGATAAGAATTATATATTAAATTTTAAAATAGCTAATATTGATGCTATAACTATTTTACCATTTCGTGGCTGCCTTTATCAACACTTACATGGGAACTGAGACTATGCATGGGATATAACTAATCATGTTGCAGTATTATTTGGATTGCACTCTTACGAACGGTTACAATTTTACGAATACATTGCGAACATCAAACCCTCCATGAGTATGTATTCTAATCTACCACACTATTCTACCGCAGGATGATGGAATGCTCATACTTTTAAAATCCTCTCATGTCTAATGCAAATTGAAACGTTACTCAGAGGAGTAATGTAAAGATTCAGTTAAATCTCGCAAATGTAACCAACGCTTTTGAAAATAAAAAGCGTTTCAACTCTTATTGCATTTAGTGCGGCACCGACATGCCGGGCTTGCACTCGAGGCACTCAAATGTAAACAAAAGTAGCTATGTTAAAGAACGCCTGAACTAGGAAATTCCTGGAAGATACACTAGAATAATAAATAATGAATGGAGGATGTGGATTTTGAAGACTGATTAGGTTTGTAAGTTTTATGTCAGCACGTTTATGTCCCACAAGACATGGGCCATTTATTCCAAGGAAAGTAATTTGGCCTTACTACAACCACACTGGCCATAGATTTATACTTTTTTGGACATACGGCCTTATTCATAGACAGATTTAAAACCTATTTTAACTATCCAATGTTTTGTCCTCTTCGCTCAAACTGAATTTCAAAGTCTTTCGAAAGGGACAAAACATTTCTATGAATGAGACCACGACACGATAATATAACCACAAAGCGCCTGAGAGTAGGAATATCGTAATTTAAATAATATATCTAGCAGCGAAAGATAGGTGAGGTCGACTGTCATGCCAGCCTGCTCGAAATTTTACCTCAATTATAGTATAAAAAAAACGCTACTCACTTGTGTACACTTTTAACATATTTTTGGCCATCATTTAACTGAGCATGTCTTTACGTTGATGTAGATATTTTGTAAATTCAAATAGTTCTACGATGTTTGAAACATACGTCACGAAACTAGGGTGTTACAAAAGCTTCCATGCTCAGGAGCTTTACTGAGAAGTTTCTTTAAGCTTTGAGTATAAAGTTTGGTGTCGTGCCCTTGAGGTACAGAAAACTTAGGCAATCTTGTTACGAGTACGTATCACAAATTCATGCGTTATAGTTTTAAGTTAAAGAGGTGTAACTGGAATAAAATGTTTTAAACTGCAACATATTCTTAGTACAATTATTGTTTAACTGGAAAAAGAAACTTGCATGGCGTAAGTTGACCGTCAATGTAAAGAAAAAAATGTACACCTTAATAATACGAACATTTCATTTTACTGGTGGCAGGTCTCTTAGGTAGTTACCGCAATGTCTATTTCTCCCGCCAAACAGCAGTGTAAATGCACTGTCATGTTTCAGTTTGAGGGACATTGTAGCGAGAGTAAATTCTTGACATAATGAGCCTTAACATCTTATATATCAGGAACGAGAGCGCAGTAGGATGCAGATTCATTATTGCTTTGTAATTCATGGTGTTGTTTGGTTTTGTTACTATTCATGAGCGGTGGTATCGCTTACTATCAAGCGAATGGCATGCTCGTCTCGCCATTCATCGCAATAAAAAAATACTGGAATACCATTTACCTGAGCAGCCGACACAGCGACAGGCAGGGCGTAGGGATCGTCCATTTCGATCTGGGACCTCCTGTTCCCTCGGTCAGAAGGTTCATCCTCTGAGTCCGAGAACTGCGCGATGTTACGAGGGCTGGGGTCGCTCAGCCTCAACTTAAGATAATCTTTGCGCATCTTTCACTTGAGTAAATTACTCTCCATGTTTGTCTTTGGCATTTTACTTTGGGAATGTTTCGTTAATTTTATTTTTATTTATTGATTTATCTTCGTTGTCTACATTTTAGAGTGATTTAGGTCGTGTTGCTGTTATAATTATTAAAAACATTTTTTTTTTCTTATTTGTATATTTGGTGTAGAAACGGCATGGCAGTAACATTAATTATGTATCCAACCCATCTGATACTATTTGTTATTTTGATGATTATCAACTTAATTATTGTATATTGGCCTAGGTTCCATTACGAACTGTGATCGAAAGGTCATCAGCTAGGCGAAGAATCAATTGCGCATCGCTGATAATGCCTATCCATACTTAATCCACATTACGCGCACATAGCGCGGAGAACTGATGGCCGATGGGGCCAAAAAGTTCTCGAATGGAGGCCACGTAGCGGAAAGCGCAGCGTAGGACGTCCACCCACAAGATGGTCAGACGACCTGGTAAAGGTAGCGGGACGTCGCTGGATGCAGGCTGCCTCCAACAGGTCACTGTGGAAATCTTTGGGAGAGGCCTATGTTCAGCAGTGGACGTCCTTTGGCTGATGGATGGATGGATACTTAATCCATACCCTTAATCGCATTTTAAGCATGTAATAAGCAATATCTGAATATTTTACGACCCCATAACACCAGAAAGAAAAAATTAAAAAAAAAGTCCTGGCTGTGACAAGTAGATGCGCTGCGGTGCGGACCGCAGCACAACACTGATTTTCGGTAATCACCTTGGAAGACATGCAGAAAAATAGAAAATGGACAAAATGAATCACTAGACAATTAATCAAAAGCAGACAAACCCAACACACAAGAAACCATTTAAAACATCAAATCCGATAAGCAAGTAGCATTGCGTCTGATAGAGAACGCAATAAATCCGGTTGTACTAGCTAACAAAGGGACGTCGGTGGCTGTGACGAAGCCCTTACGTATAGGATATCGGGTTACCACGTGTACACTAAATGTATGTTGGATTGTAGAATCTGTATGGTTACTTGGATTATTTAGTTAGAATGCCATAAAGTCAATGCCAATAAAGATATATATAACACGTCGGAAATATCTGTGAACCTAGCTGTCATGCGGTTCACCTTTCATTTTTTTGTGTTCCCCATCTACTATGTTATTTTACATTAAAAACGTTTTGAGATGGATGCGAATTCAATTTTTTATTCGTTTTTCTGTTTTATTTCAATTTGTTTAATCTATATTTTGAATTTGCTGAACTTATGTTCCAGTGACGTTAATTATTTAGGTCCACAGATATTTCCGATGAGTTATATGTTTAGATTTTATATATGTCACCTTATTTGATGATAATAAATAAGGAGAGTAAAATACGATAGAAGTAAAACATGAAAGAGTATGTAGAGTAAAATATGAAGGATGTTCTTGAACAAAAAGAAATAAAACCATGCGTTACTACTGTAGATATAATGATGATGCAACAATGTCTAGGTTTAACACTGATGATGAGAGAAAAATAGAAGATATTATAATTGTTATACGTGAAGAAAAAAACCCTTTTAACGATATATGTTACAAAAAAATGGTAGATGTAATTAGTGCAGTTCTTGGACTGAGTAATTTCGTAATGGTGTCTTAGAAAATAAAAAATATAAAAATCAAATCAAATCCGTAGCAACTAGTGTTATTTCACTAAGTTATTCGATAGAAAAAAGAGGAACCGTGTTAATGATACTAAATAAAAGGATGGTATAATCGATATTCATGCTCATTAATATATTTTTTTCATTTTTAAGCGTCGCTTAATATTGAAGGAGTAATTAGGTTAACTTGTATTATCTTGTTTCAGTAAATATCTAAATAAACTTAATGATAAAAGAGAAATTGATGTTTATGAAATTGCCCATGATTAAAAAAATACATGAATATGATACGGTAGGTATATCAAGGTATCCAGGAAGTATATATTTTTATACTTCCTGGTGGTTATATTAATATCTATTTTAAATCTACACTAATGATACACGTACAATAAGGTATTCGTGGAAATAGACGCAGTGTTTACGTGAATGGAATACCATTTCAAGGAATTGTATGTAGTAATTCGGCCATGATTTAACAGCTTTAATTGTTTAAATTAATAACGTTGCTTTACTGTACAATTATGAATACTAATATTTTATTTATTCACCTACAACCAGTATTTTCAAATCGTAATACGTGATATTGTTGTTCCCGTATAATGAATAAAGAATGATTGTAAACCTCGATACTAAAGAAGCTAAGCCATTCGCAAATGATTAATTCTTCAAATTCAAAGAATCCATAACATTAATTTCGCTAGTGTCTATCAAAGTGTTTATTGCGAAAAGCGTATCTCACCGATCCATTGAAGCCATACATTTATTCATACGCAGTCCCACGAATATGTTTGTTCCTAACCACATTAATATTCATGAAATAGATGCGCATATTGATCCGAAACATCGAATATTTACAAGATAAATGGAAAACGCTGACTCGTTTCTGATGTTATTGTCTTCCTGCGTGAATATTTATATTTTTGGTTGTATAGGTGCACAGGAATTGTCTTTTTCTGGCAATGGTTATAGATATCTACCATGTATAGTTATAGTATATGTATAGGTATAGTTTAGCTTCAGCCCATATTGGAATAATATGTTAAAAATTTGATTGGAATAAAAAAGTATTCGTATCATTTATTTTGATATATTGCATTTGATTTTGAAAAGCAAACAAATTTCTTCATACAAAAAAACTTGGTAAAGGCTATATGAGACTACAAACACTAAGAACTACAGAAAATACATTCGCAAATGAAGGACCAAAGGAAACATGGTTCTTCTCACTAGTCTGAAAAACTAAAAGGACTATTAACTAGTAGAGATCACTGGAAGAAGTCTTCATTTAATAAACAGGGTTTGAAAATACCATCAATATATAACCCAAGGTTAAAAATCAATACATCTATTCAAAAACCTTCAAATCCCCGCATTCCGAATAGAAATAACACTCGTTACATCACAATCGCATCAAATAAACATTATACACATTCAGGTACATAAATATGATCTACTGTCTAGTCCAATGTAAAACGCGAGCATCAATTAGAGCTTATAAACAGCGCGATATCGAAACGTAAACCAATTGGTTCGGTTTCAACGCACTTTTATGCATGTTTATATACATTTTAATTGGAAATCCGACGGGAATGCATCGGTATTGAATTTACTAATTTGACCGTGAGCCGGAGTGGTATTTAATTTGGCTTCATTAACTTGCTGGTAATGATTTTATGTTATACATTTTATTTGCGTGATAAACTGCTTTGGGAATTGGTGAATCCAAATGAGGCCAAATTAATTAAACTTGAAACGGTGGAACGTTGCACAAACAAAAATAATTGCTTTGAGATTATTCCCATAATAATCAACCGAAATTGAAACAAATGTTGAATTTTACTTTCAAGTGATAGTGATCATGTGAAATCTGATTGAACAATTTTACTCAAATCTTCCATTGGTATTAAGGAGATAAAAGGAGTGAACGTTAATCCATCGAATAGCCTAAAACCACATAACTTTATAATGTTGGATTGCTTATTGATCTTACATGAAAATTAAATGATTCTATCAAGATGGAAATATCCACTCAACATAAGCAAATACTAGCGACTTTTCACTTTTATAGAGCAACAGAAATTACAAAATTGTTTTTAACATCAGCTCAAGATACAAATTAGAAACATTTATAATATAATTTTTCACTCGCAGAACAATTCCGAGTAATAGACACTTTTATACGATATAATTAATGCAATAAATTGGTACTATGTTAAAGAATCCATACTCTTCCACCATTAATCGCACAACACCGACTAGACTATTCCAAAAATCACATGAATCAATTCTAACCTTCAAAACCAAAGCCTGAACACAAATTCAGTTACAAAAATCACAGAAGCAGTTGCTGTTCATAAAGTTGCAGCATAATTCCTCCAACGTACCCACGACGAAATAACACAATTTAGCAACTAACTTCCACTCCGCAATAGATGCACCCTCCATTGCAACGAAATTAAATCAGGGCGAAATGTAGGCACCCTACCCCGCACCGCATATAACTTTATTGAAAATGCTTCCACACTCGTGCTCTTCAAGGAAAAATGTGCATATTTTTCCATAATGGAAAATGTACACGTGTTCGCCTCACGTTTCACTTTAACAAGCACAAAGGCTATAAATTCTTGTAAAGAACTTTCTGGAATATTGGAAGGAGCGACAGACAGCTCCTTGATTGCACGCTTTGTGAGGGAATACTTAGAATTGAGCTCAGCTGGATTAATGCGAGTTGCAAACCGACTGATAGTGAATCTGGTTTCGATTTTATGTGCACTGAGCTTAATAGAACTAATGACGAGTTTTATTGTGTTCTTGTGATCGTGACATGGAGCGTTATGACAATAATTATTCTTAAAATCTATAAAGTTGTAGTAGATGACTACTCTATGAGAAAATCTAAAGTAGTGTTCTGGTTGGTCACTTTTATCACTATTGAAATTGCAGAAAGATAGTACAACAAGTCGATCTCGATTGAAAGAAATCTCTTTGACGATTGAATTAATAGTATCGTAGTACAAAGTTAAAACATGTAGAAATGTGACTGAGTAGCAGCTTAATAGGCATTTTTAATATCCGTTCCAAATATGGAGTCGACTCTATCAGATACAATAATACAGCTTCAAATCTCTGTTTCTTCTAGTCTTTCAAATGCTCAACGTTCTTTACAGTGAAAGCGAAACAGCAGATGAAATTAAAAAATATGAAGGTCATGAGAATGAAATTCCGCTGCGATAATATCGGAAGTGAACTATAAAACTTTACAAAAGATACTTTATCGTGCGTGCGAGACAATAAAATTCATGTACAAGGACTCCCATAAATATGTTAGGTATCATAAAATGTACGTAGTGATGAGAATTTCATCAGAAGATGCGATTTTGACGCAAAAACGTTATGATAGCGGAAAATTATGGAATTTAGGAATTTCAACTGATACTGAAAGAGTAGGAAAGTTTTTGTCGAATTCTTGATTGAAAACAAACTCTATTGATATATATATATATATTTTATAAGTACTTAACTAGTAATTAGTAGCGTTACTAAATTGATATCTTCTTTACCATGCATCATAGTAAGTTAACACGTAAATTTTGTACACGCCGTTTTATTCCTATTATTTTCAATATTTTTTAGATTATAAAAATTAATGAGAACAACAATAGACCAGAAACCTGATTAAAACAGTATTTTTTATTCTTTATTAAGGGCTTTTTTACTTAGTGAACATGTCGCCCTAAAAGACAGTTGGTAGACAGACCTGTGCAGTATAAATCCATCGGATTGGTAGACAGTGAACCGCATTGCGCCGAAGCTTGTTACTTCGCTTCATATTATTAGAGGTCTGAACACGTGCAGGAATTCAATGACTTTAAATTATATCACTTTCATATGTTATTGAGTAAAATATAAGAAGAATATCTAATGTTTTAATATTTTAATATTTTGTTAATAATAAAATATTCGAAATACTTCAAATTTACGACGATTTCTGATTAAGATTTGATAGGTGTTTTGCTGATTTCTAAGATACGTGCTAATCCATATATGTATTAGTAGTAACCATGTTACTGTGGTTAACTTTTAGTCCAATAATTTACAGACTCCCACGTACAGTTTAAAAATGATATATCGAATTGTTTGTGGCTCTGATTTTAATGTTTGCTTATCTGAATGTTTTGTTTTCTTTTTTTGTTGTTGCTTTTGTTTTCATTGAAATACTAGTGTTGCTCTCTTTTTAATATTGCGGTTTCTCTAAGATGTATCAGTGAAAACTTTACTGGTCCTTATATTAGTTATACTATACTTAATTTTATATGTATGATTGTTGTACCTATTGTTTATTTTCTAAACACAATAAAAAATAGAAAAAAAAATTATGGCTCAATTATAATATAAATATCATCACAACTACGAACACGTCGTCATTTTAATGACTGTCTTCATTTTGATTTGTATTGAATAAAAATGATTTCTGCTTTATTTTATTACTGGGGATTACTTAACAAAATTTTAAAACATTGAAAAATATTTATTCTATAAATATTTGATATAAATATGAGCACATATTTTAATTGCTATTCGAAAGATTAAGTCTGAAGATTTTTTATCAAAATTGTTTTCTATTAGCGTTCAAACCTACGTCTTTGAAGCTTAGCCCACGTAAATTAATATAAATAGCATTTTAAGAAGACTTTTGACGTAATTAAATGTATAATTTAGATAAACATAATACTTAAAGTCAAAACCGAATTTATTAATTTTCGATAAGCATATCCAATAATTATATGGCTTAACCACTCTCAATCGATTCTTTCGATTGTAGAGTAGGCCCGTGCCCTGCAGTTGGACGTATATGGGCTGATATAGATGGATATCTAATAATATTAGTCATTTTATGCTTCTTATATGGAATTGTTTACAATATGTTGCCAAATTTATTTCAATGCCTTAACAATAATCTTCATCTGTATTTAAAATAATAACAGATCGTCAAAGTCTGTATGCGAGAATAAATTAAGTATAAATATTTGATAATTTCAAATATGAATCTAATTAACAGCCTTAAAATTCATGTTTTTTCGTTAATAAACTCATCATCAGCCTTTGCTTATCTTGTTTAAATAATATTGCGTTTATTTTGATTCAAATATATAAGATAAAAAATTAGGATATTGGATTAACAGGATATTAAATCTTAATATTAATGAAAATTTCATTTTTTTTTACCATAGTAAATACTGTATGATATTAAACAACGTCTCCCCGTGACCTACTAGCCTTCACAGAAAGATGTTTCTAGGTTTCCAGCCAGCTATGACTGAGCTATCTATTATTGACTCCTGTATCAACCTTTGACATTTCGTTCAGGATCGGCAAACTCATAGTTGCCCACGCAAGAATATATTTTCTCATATTCCTAACAAAACGCGTTTATGTATCAACGAGCTTCTATGTTTAGAACTGCGCTATATGTACATGTGCTGTATTTACGTTCATCTATATCGATTATTATGACCAGAAAAATATCGATAAAAATACGTTGCATTCTATATTCAAAATAAAAACAAAGATGGCCGCGTGCACTACATTATCTGCAAAATTACACGCATTTATCAATAAAAATATGTTTGCTACGTTCCAAATAAATTCCACGAAAACACTATCCGAGCAGTTATATTTCTATTTAATGTTCGCTTTAATATTCAAAATTTGTCGCGCGAAAAATGACTCAAAATATTTACGACACAAAACATGTACACAAAAACATTAAGATGATATGTTTAAACACTAGACTATGACATATAAATAACAATATGCGGTTCAATTAGGGGAAATTCCTTGAAAAAACAACGCCAGACGCACCGCCCGCCCCAGTGGCGAAATAATTCGCCCATCGAGTGGTATACACGCAATATTAGTACGGGTCCGCCATGCCGATCTACACCGTAAAACACATATAAAACACTATTTTTGTATCGTTATTTGTAAACTGCGATCATAAGCTTACGTTTTGTTCACAACGCGAGTACGGAACACAGTTACCGACGCGTACCGATTACGACATAAACAAGCTGTTATTTTTTTACTGAATATCGAATAAAAAATCGCGGGGTTGCGTTTTGAAGAGCGTCACGACGCCTACTATCAGCAGTGGCGCCGCGCGCGGCACTGGCTGAAAAACTCGCTTCGGGCTACAGGAACGTTCCATATGGACTCGCCGACCGCTTCCAGCGGGATTCAACCGTAACACATTCAAATAAAGTCCTTTTTCGCATGTCACTATAGAATTAGATTACACAGTTGCTTATAGATAGCCATCAGGATATCCCTTTTGTTCCATTCGTTGTTGTTCCGCACTTTTGAGTAGATTTGATATTTATTAGGGCGGTTGTAATTATTACATCTTAGCGTAGGACTGATTTAATTCCACAGAAATCTTTGTTTGCCCGCAAATACGACTGAAATGTGTTACGAATGCACGCGTTTTGATTGGGCGTGTTTCTTTGTACTGAAAACGATATTGCCTGAGGTATACAGTAAAGGATTTTATTAGAATCGTTACGTCGTTCTCGTCATTACTTAAAACTTAATAATGGATTTTATGGACGCGTGTGTTATTTGTTTGGACAAATTACATAACATTCGGGTTTTGAAGGGAATTTCGTCGAATAATCATAAAATAGGAAAATATCGCTTGTTTACACATGACAAATGACTTAACAAACGGCCGTCTGCAAATCTGAAAGCCCTCTAGTCCAAGCTAGTCTTATGTGATTGGTATAGTTTAAATATCGTCGAAATTCTCAAATATGTACCTCTTCTTTATGATATTTTTACTGTAATATACACAAGTACACACTAGTGCGTGGTGGCCTGTTGGTAACGGACCAGACGCGGCTGCCTACATGTTCACGGTGGTCGCGGGTTCAAATCCCAGGGCACACCTCTGACTTTTCGGAGTTATGTGTGTATTGATAGTCAATCACCACGCACTTTAACGGTGAAGGAAACATCGTGAGGAAACCTGCATACCGTAGCGAATTTAAAGAATTTCTACGGTATGTAAGTCCGCCAACCCGCACTAGGCCAGCGTGGTGGACTATATGGCCTAAGCACTCTCAATCGATTCTCTCGATTGTAGAGTAGGCCCGTGCCCTGCAGTGGGACGTATATGGGCTGATATAGATATAGATAGATACACAAGTAATTACAAAAGAGAGATGATAAGCGACGACGTAGGCCTCGGAGAAGGTGGCGTGACGACCTCGACCAATTTAGAATTGGGATGGTATCAGCAACTGATTGGCATAAGTAGGAGTTGAGGGAGACCTCTGCCCAGCAGTGGGACAGTATAGGTAAAAAATATATTTTAAAAATCAGAGGTATTAATCCTGCGCTCAAACCTGTGACTTTCTAATTTTATCACTAAGCTGTCGCCCCGTCTTAATAGGTCGCCCCGTCGTAATACTTATAACCAATTCTCGCACTTACATAACATTAGTAACATTTAAACGAGGGCTATAAAAATCATGTTTTATTGCCAGGAATCGTTTACACGCAACGGTAATCACGTGAAATGTATTTCAAACACGAATATATAGAATATCTCATGTAAACGCATTTGTAACGTCATCGAATCTTTTCATACAAAAAGTATAAACTATTCAGTGAGCTGATAGGTATTATATTATGAGATGTGCTATGTACATAAATATAATACACCTATTATTAGATATCGGGTTTTTTCTATTCATTATCAGCCCGGAGTCAGAAATTTGTGCCCGATATGGCGATAGGCTCGCCCCCTTTCACATCGTGAGACGGGACACACATGGCGAAACCAGGGTATCCCGGTAGCACCTCTGCCTACCCTTTCTGGGAAAAAGACGGGATGTTTATGTATGTAAACATAAAACACATAAATATTTGTAAAATGTTGGTTTCTTTGAGCTTTTTTCCATAATTCATTAATTATTATGAGTCACCGCACATGAAATGGTTACCACCGCCCACAAGCTTCAATACTTGGATAATTATAAATGTATTACCGAGCTTTCAGATTTGACAGAGAGAATCGGGAGAGAGCTGTCTCTACCTGATTTTATCTCTCCAACCTCAAAGCACGAGAGAGAGTAGAGTAAAGATTGACGAGCCTCTGAAAAGCCCACGGAACAATAACGGTGTATAAAAACATTGCTGTGAAAAGCCTACATCAGTTCAATAGATCGATTTTGAAGTCGATCTAATCATAATATCTCGGTTGTTTATCTGTAGTTACTATTTAACCAATATAAACAATGGTGAAGGAAAACATCGTGAGAAAACCTGCATACCATAGCGATTTGTGAGATTTCCATTTCTATGGTATGTAAAGTCCGCCAACCCACACTAGGCCAGCGTGGTAGACTTTATGGCCTAACCGCTCAATCGTACCCTCAATTGTAGAGTAGACCTGTGTCCTGCAGTGGGTCGTATATGGGCTGATACTGTACTGTATTAGTCCAATCATACGTCCCTGTGCAGGGCACGAGCCTCCCCTACAATGAAGAGTAAGATTGAGAGGGGGATTGAGAGATATGGGCTGATGCAATAAACCAATATAAAATCCAATCCTCTGGCCAGATGGCGGGACGACTTGCATAAAAGGGCCGGCAGCGACTGGATGCGTAAAGCAGCAGACCGGGATCTGTGGCGTACCTTGGGAGAGGCCTATGTCCAGCAGTGGACTGCAACGGACTGATGATGATGATGATCATCATCAAAATCCAATATTAGTAAATCAATTCCTACCTTCCATTTCGTCCTCACTCCAAACCGATGTTCAATCACTATGGTAATACATGACTACACAATCCATCAGATTGCGTACACGTGTACCATGCGGCGAAATAAATTAGCGAATTTGCATACTGTCAATAGATCGTTATTTGGGATTGGTTTCAGTGCAAACTATACGACTACGTGTTTTATTTGAGTTGCAATCAATGGCTACGGCAGTATTTTCCTTTTGGGTAAGTTCACTGCTGTTTTTAAGAGTATCTGTATCAGGTCATATACGTCCCACTGCAGGGCACGGGCCACGTCTACAATGAGAAGTTCGATTTTGAGGGGTTAGGCCATATAGTCCACCACGCTGGCCTATTGCGGGTTGGCGGACTTTACATACTGTAGAGATTCTTTTAAAATCGCCATGGTATGCAGGTTTCCTCTCGATGTTTTCCTTCACCGTTATAATGCATGGTGACAGTTAATACCTAGTATTTGTAAAATTTTAATAACTTTGTCGTTTTTTAGAGAAAAAGGTTCGGCAAGACAAACCAAGTCGTTAAATTGTACTGTAAGAACGAAATGCGGTACAAAATTTTTGGTTTATATCGGTTATAATGTATGCAGTAGATAGTGGCTTCTTGGTCGGAATTCTATCACGCCGGTTATATGGTACCGATCGGCAAAGGATAATCACCTCTCTCTTAACTTTATATTACGATTGCTTTTCTCTTACGCTCAGGTGTTATTTTGAGCATTTTGTCAGTGAAAGAACAAAACCATGCAACTTCTCGGTCCCAATAATATTTAATCGTATGTTTCGGTAGAGCTATCGATCAGGTTGTTTTTCGTTATCTACATCAAGTACGATTAGGTATTTCTTGACACAAATAAACAACCTACTGCCTCCACATACGGTATTAATTATGCACCAATGATTTTAATAACATTTTCACACTTCAATTGTGATTACGTTTTAGATTAACATAAATCGATGTGTGATAGGCGAAAACGTTTAAGTTTGTCTACGTAAATCATGTTTATGTTTACCTTAATTTTATTTGTGTAATATTTTAGAAGGTGGCATCGTAGACGAGTCCTATACTCAACTTTGATTGATTTGGATTAGATAGTGCAGTAAGTTAGAGCACAGAGCAATTGTAAATATTGTTTTCGTATGGACACTACGTACACATAGGTAGGAGAAAAGTTCGAACTGCATCCAAGGGTGGGCAGACGACTTGATAAAGGTGGCAAGAATTCGATGGATGTAGGCTTCAAACAAGTCACTGTGGTAATCCTTAGAGCAGTCGATTTTCCGTAACTCAAGACAACGGCAATGATGCTATCATACATATTGTGGTTTTTAACACTTGCAATAAACAAGGAGCAAAAGTTTAGGACAGATTTCAGACTTGAATATTCTTTATTTTGAAATAAAACTAGTTTTATTTCAATGTGTAACATTCGCGTAAATCTAAGAAACCATTATTCTTTATTTTCCATAATGATGAACAAATTTAGATAAGGTTCCAACTACAAACATAGTTGGTTTTAAGAACATACATAACACTCGATTATGTTACTTGTCTCCGCGTAAATGTGGAATAAGGTCAGGCAGCGAAAAACTCAAAATGTGTGGCAGATATTGATAGCGTACAAGCTTTAAGTGACGATACTGGATTGCGAGTTCAGAATATATTATTTAGAAGTGTTCATAAAGACTTGTACGATGTTTTTTAAACAAATGAAAGCCTAAAATACATGGTATTATTTTGGGATTCATGAATAATAAATACACCCAACAGCCACATACATAGTGCTGACTAAGATACAAGTATTGTATCCCAAAATAAATTGCGAGAAACTTTTTGGTCTCAATGCACCCAGACTCGAAACCAGAATATTAAATAATTCTAACAAGAGATTTCTATCCCGTAATTATATCCATAAATTAATCAAGTAGCCATGGTCGTAGAAAGCTTATAAAATGTCTAGCATATCAATCAACACAAAATTATTGATTTTGTGAGTCCACTGATGTGTTTATTATTTGAACTACATACATATTACTATATTAGTCTTGAGTGGAGGCCACGTATAGGCAAGCGAAGTGTCGGAGACCCGCCTACAAGGTGTACGGACGACCTGGTTAAGGTTGTTACACAGAAGCTCGTAAGCTCAAAGGGTAGATAGAAGTGGCTCTAATATGATCAACAGTTTAACAAGCTTACTTCTGTTCGAAGATGCGATAGAAGTTTAACCGATCGCCATGCAGAGGAAATTTCTAATCTAGGGCAACTTTACTTGTCCTAGAAAACCTCATACTAAATAATTTGACTCGGGAATCTTACTCAACGTCTCTTGGTTTACAGCTCATATGTTCATACCGCCATAACATCAATGAGGGCATTAGAAAACGGTTGAAAATGAATGCATGCAGGAAACCCTTTAGTTTCCTTAGCAACTTTGCAAGCTTATTTCAGAGTACATTATCGGGCAAGTTGACAACTTGTACAGAAGCTTTTTGATCCGCAAGTTTCAGAGTAACATCATCTATAGTGTTAACTAGGGCGAGCGTAACTTCGTAACCAGTGTACAAAGACCTCTCATCGATTTTTACAAATTGAACGTAATGATAAATAATAAATTAGTTTGTGGAAACGTCGATATTGTGCCCTATTTCGTGGCTATTTTAAAGCATCTATTCGAAGAAGTGTTTATTATAGAAAAAAATCCGTTTTTAAAGGATTTGTGTTTCCCGGAAGCAATGTTTCCCGGAAGTAATATTTCCCTTATTGGGTTGGGGGTTTATATTATTTATAAATTTTATGATGAGTAAAAATATTTGTACGTTAATTGATATTTATGTATATTACATACATATTAAAACCAAAAAGATGATATGCATTTTGTAGGAAATTTGTTTTTATTACGCTCAATTTGCTTACAGATTGTTACCACCAGGTTGGAGGTTTAATCTACACATTTCTCACTATAAGATAATAATTATTATAACGTACATTTCTATATATTTCGTGTGTGACGAAGTATGTTTGTCTATTCTCCCGCCAAACAGCAGTGTAAATGCTGGTTGCTTCCGGTTTGAAGGACACTGTAGCCAAAGAAACTACTGGACATAATGAGACAGGATAGCGAGTTCAGTGGAATGTCAAGCATTGCTTTGTAATTCATGGTGTTGTTTGGTTTTGCTAGTGTCCATGAGCGGGCGTATCGCATACCATCAGGCGAATGCCACGCTCGTCTCGCCATTCATCGTAATAAAAAAAATTATAATTATTGCCAAATATCGGTAGAGGAAAACATCTTAAGGAGATCATCCGGACTTTTCGAAAAAATTACTAAATAATTTTGTTTAAACATTTTAAAGGATTTTCCTTGTTCCACAAAATTCTTTATGCTAAAACAAAGGATTTGCACGATTATAATTATCCGGGCTTTATTTATTCGTTCGTTTATAATTATTCCCCACCTTTCAGACAGTCCACGTCGAAAAGTTATGACAGATACAAATCATCGGAATAATTAAACGAACCCGAAATAGCCGGTGGTTTGGACGATTTGTCATTTCCTTGCGTCCGCGGCTGAGACAGGAGTCGCTGTCGAGATTCCTTTGGGCGTCTGTGGGTGAAACATTAATGCCAGTAGAGTGACGATAGATGTCGCTGAATAAAAATGATAAGTTATTTGTGTTTCTACCGTCATGCTAGAAATATTTTGTCAGTTTGTAATTCGGGTGGATTTATATTATAATATTTTTATTTGGTAATACAATATTACATATAAAAAAACCTGATTTAAAGAAGGGTATAGATACTGATTGAAAACAATAGTATTACTTTGTTTTAATTATCATTGATCAATTGGCAATTCGACGCTTATACTCTATATAATAGAAAGGTCCTGTTTCACTTGAACTTTATCACTTGCGTTAAATTACCTTTAGGCGAATCTTAAATATCACCGTAAGTACATATAGATTCTCCCTATAACATTGAAAATACTATTGAATAAATATAGATGCATTCCTTTCCCTTAACCCATAACTTTAATATATTTAACGTCTTCTATTTATTTGAGTTTATTCTGGTCTGCTTGCTTACGTACCAAAGTAACTAAACTAAAACTGCACCATCAAAATTCGCCAAAATATCTTTATGAAGTTGAAAATAACCATTATATAAATAGCGCATAGTCTTTCATTCAACCCACCTTGCGTCGTTTGCTCGCCATTTATCTCAGCATTCGTGTCGTTTACGAGCAGTATATTATCACAGGAGGATTCATCATCCTTTTAATTCGCTTGTAATTCACTTTTCTATTGTAGCTGAAATAGTGAGTTGAAACACTTCGCATTCCATCAGAGGGCGGACGTGTGACGGAAATTGATCTAACAACGCCCCCGTTGCCGTTCAGGGATGTATTTAGGCTGTCAAGCATTCTATATTTGTTAAATGCTGGGATAATTATTCGCGACGTTCATCCCATATTTATTAGCTAATAGTTTGACTTCAAGTCGGACTTCAAGTCAAGGGAGTTTCTTGCGCCGTTTCTTCTTCACAGCTACAACACGTTCCGAAGCGGTGGTAGAGGAAATAAACGATTCAAAAGATCATGTAAAAGACTAATACTTGAATATAGAATATTTTGATTTGATTTGATTCAAGAGGACTGAAGATGTCTGGGTAGGTACCACTACTTTGTCTATATCTGCCACCAAGCAGCAGTGAGTTGGGTACCGCTTTATAGGACACGGTGTACTGTATACTAAAATGTTCGTCTAATATCATGGAGAGTTGAGCGCAGTACAGTTAAGTACACCAGCATAATTATGTCAAATATCAAAAGATATTTTTTTCTCTGCCCTTTCTTTCTCCTTCTCATAAATCCATCCAATGGTTGTGTGGTAGAGATTGCCTAAGTGCGATAAGACTGCCATTTATACTTTATTGTTTTATTATCTCTTATATTGTTATATTTATTGTGTAGAATAAAGAATAAAAATAAAATAAATAATTGCCAGTTGCATCTACTCTGTCTGGATCGCATTGTATTTATCATCAGGCGCGGTGTATAGTCTCTTCGCCTCGCTACTGAAAAAAACTCACTATTTGTTTATACTATTTTTGTGTTCAATTACGAGAGATAATTGTAATTTGCCTGTCAATACATCTAGGCGGTATTGTTCCTACGTCCAACTACAGTACACTCAAATTCTTGAACCAGGCTAAATTGACCCCCCATCTAACTGACTCCGTACCATCTCCATACGCAAATAAAGGCCGGCGAATGCATCAGTTGCAGAATATTGACGGAGAGGTATTTTGGAAAGCAATAAATCTACGAAAGACAATGAGATATGAGAGCCGGTCGATATCGAAACACGACTGTAATAGTGTAAATTCTTTACGTTGATGGACATGCTCCCGACTTCGCGATACAATGTGTTATAAAATCTTCAATGGAATGCATTTTTTATGTCGAAAATAGATTTGAGAAACAATACGTTTCAAACTCAGACTGCCTGGCTGCAGTATCAAGGAAATATTATAAACTATGAATTTCTAACATTTAGGGCAATACAACGAAAAATAGGCAAGAATGCCTTATATTTGTAGAGACTAAAAGCCCCTGTTTGTAGGATATTTAAAAAACTAGGCACCGCAATATTTAACACAATAAAATTAATTAATCGTAAAATTCCAATCACGCCCTTTTTTAAATTTAATAATTATTAACCTCAACACAATTATTAACCCTCAAAATAATTTGGGTGGAATTAAATGGCGCTGCACTCCATTTTTTATTTTTCTTTTTCATGTGTCGTAAAAAAGTGCGTGGTGGCCTGTTGGTAACGGACCAGACGCGGCTGCCTACATGTTCACGGTCGTTGCGGGTTCAAATCCCAGGGCACACCTCTGACTTTTCGGAGTTATGTGTGTATTGATAGTCAATCACCACGCACTTTAACAGTGAAGGAAAGCATCGTGAGGGAACCTGCATACTGTAGCGATTTTAAAGAATTTCTACGGTATGTATGTCCGCCAACCCGCATTAGGCCAGCGTGGTGGACTATATGGCCTAACTACTCTCAATCGATTCTCTTGATTGTAGAGTAGGCCCGTGCCATGCAGTGGGACGTATATGGGCTGATATAGATGTAATTCGTACGTATTCGAAGTTGTCACGATTCATACTGTATGTAGGAAAGAAAAAAGTATCGGCACCGCCATTTTTGTTCAGTTTTTGTTCAAACATTTCAGTTTTTGAAGTACCAGGCCTCTTATACATACCTATATATTATATACTCTAAGCACTTAAATTATTATAATGTAGGTACATGAAAAAAAATTAAACGTCGGAACAATAAGACAAATAAATAAAAACCCTCCTTATTCACAATAATTATATTATACAAAGCAAGTCACATAGAAGTCAAAACTCCACAATGGCCATACAAAGGCACCAGCCAAACATATAATAAGCGTAATGAACACTCATTAAACTTTTAGTTATACTTAACCATGTTCGTGACCCAAAAACGTTGGCAGTCGGTCAAACGGTTACAATAAAAACATAATATGTTGGTATTTGTATACATTGTGGGTTCATGTAGGATTCTTACCCTACGTGGAGTGGGTTTTTCTATTCATTATCAGCCCGGAGTCAGGAATGTGTGCCCGATATGGCGATAGGTTCGCCCCTTATCACATCATGGGACGAAACATACAAAGCGAAATGTGGGTGTCCTGGTGGCGCCTCTGCCTACCCCTTCTGGGATAATGGCGTGAGTTTATGTATGTATGTATGTATGTGGAGTGGGTAAATTTACCCCTAAATTTATTTTTTGTTTTCTTTTTTTTTAACTGCACACAAGAGGAACACGATACATAAAAGATATTAATGATAATAATACAGAGGACAAATTGAGGTCTGTTGGCGTTTAACAAAAAACTGAATATTATTTTTTTAATTAATATATTTTACTTTTAAGTTTTGAATGACAATACTCAAAGAAAACTTTGTTGTGGCTGGCCATAGCTATTTTTTAGGCGTCTGGAAGCGAAAACTCCGCTTATTGCTTGCATTGGGCGCTCAGCGAAGCACCAAACTAGTTCTTTTGATTATCCCATTATCTTCGTTCTACATTCTACATCTTACCCGAGGATATAGGAAAGGATTCTGCAGACATATTAACGTCGGTATAAATACTATTATTGTTTAATATGTTTTTAAAACATGACTAAATTCTCATAGTTTAAATACGTTGGCGGCTTTACGAAGAGTATTTGTAATACAAATGTCAGTGTCGGATTCTAGTTAATTTGCGTCGAGCTAATAGCATAATGGAGTAAAATTAAATAATTTCCGCGAATTGCAAATATTCTAAGATTTGGCTGTAAATGCGTCATTCAAAGAGTTCAATTGAAGTTATTTTTTATTAACATTTTTATACGTATAGATTAGGGTACAAACAGATATTACATCCAACAGTCACACACATATTCCTGATCCCATATTAAGGTAGTAACTTACGGTAATAAAACATAGAGGGAGCGCTAGAGCTAAAATGGTGATGCCGGACCACCGTTTTCTGCTCTCCTATTGGCTGAAATTTGACAGGCTGTCCAACACACACGAACACGAAAAATAAAAATGAAAAATAGTTTAGGGCTATTAAATTCCATTCATACTCGTTTTAGATGTATAATAACTGAATATGCTTTCCGTTACCTACGAAATTGATGGAAATTCAGTGTTAATTAATTAGTCTAATTTTCTCCAATATAGCAGTGCAACCAATATTACGAACAAAATATATGTACATTTTGGAGGCGCAAATGTATGATAGCGCTCTCTCTATATTATAATTAGTAGTAAACATATGTATTGATAACATTATCCCTAGTAGAGCCTTGGTTGTTAAAGCAACAATACTAATGAGTCCGCTGGTCCGGAGTCTCTGTCTCGCAGAAAATCGACGTGAAGTAACATCTTAACATTTGTGCTAGGTTCGGGAGAGATTGTCAAAAGGTGATGCGAAGATATTGCTAGTATATTTGTGTCTGTAGTTATTTTTACGCAGTGGAACTATACCTGGATTGGATTGCTCCGTCAGGTTCATTGTAATCACATCCATCCTAAGATACTAATTGCCCCTATCAAAATATATATAAAGAATTGGGACAACTAAATATTTTAATTCAAATTAAAAGTAAAAATAACTTCGGATTTTAAAACCGGATGCCTGCCTGACGTCAACCCTTTCGTGAATTTTTCAAAGTAATTAAAATATTTACATTCTTTTTATTACTACAGAATGGACATTATATATAAAAATAATCTTATTGTGGCTACATAAGCATGTTTTACAAGTATTCAATTAACACATAGTGTGTTTCTTATAATTTATTTATATGTTAATATATCCATGAGTACCGCAATCCGACTGTAATAAAACTATATAATTTTACAACACCACTAACGAGTGCCCAAAAACAAACATGTGTAACAAGCCAATATAACTCTTGTTTAATTGTAATTTATGGCTATTATTTTTACTATCATCTAGGCGAAGGACATGCCATTCTGCCTACGCGAATTTAAAAAATAAAACTGTCATAACTTGTTAGGATTAGGTCGCCATAAATAATTTTAGGGCGGTATTTACTTTCTAGTTTATGACTTAGTGAGATCACCGTGGCATTATAAATCATTAGATCATCAAGGAGTGAAATCCAATCGAGTTATGTATAGCGCGTAAAATTTTGACAACATTCATAAAAACATAACCTTTATACTTTTTTCAAGTATTATAAATAGGATTTTTATTATGTTGTCTTTGCCAGATGCAATTTTGGTTTCCGGTGATTAAAAAAAACATTAAATATTTGGCGGGAATTGTGGTGCAGCGCGACGCTCGGTAAATTGTTTATTCGCCATTTTGTATTTGTGTTTATAGCATAAATATTTAGAGTCAGTACAAACAATTTATGTTTTTAACTGAATATAACGTCAATAAACTACTGTTCATGACTAACTATGTGATTACCTGCGAATATTAAGAAATGAATGAAAATTAAAATTATTTAATCTAGTTACACACACATCCTTGTGTACAAACGATCAAAATTAATAAACCTTTTCCAGTTATCCGAGGAAACCAGATGATACTTTCTTTTCCTTTTACTTCAGAAAATGGCAAAAGGGTTGAATCTTGATCTGTCCTAGATACAAAATTAGTCAACGTTATTGTTACGCAGCATAAAATAAATATAAACACGTTCCCAACGCCATCTATTAATCGAAACCCGCAACTCATTAGTACGCTTCAACATCTGTCACTTATCAGCGTTAAAAATGTACGAGCATTTACTTCTGACGTCACAAGTTACGTGAACCCAAAAAACGAAGACAAAACAAATGAGTCACGTATATAGAGACAGACTAAAAATATTGCATTAAACATCCCATTGAAGACACATAGATACTGCATTATGTAATTAGGTGCGCGTCTAAATTCCTTGGCATTGGCATTAGTTTGCAACTGTAAATACTGAAATAGATAGTGCATACTCAAACGTCAGTTATTACCACCGTGATATGATTAAAATATTGTGGGTTTTAAATAGACACACTCGCGGAAATACGTGGTCGGTGCGAATTTCTATCGAGTTGCTTTTGAGGTTTGTATATTTCTAGTGTTTATTAAAAGCAAAAACAACAAGCTTTTGAGTTTTTAATGGCTTCTTTTTTCCATTTCTTTACGTCATCATCATCCCTTCTATATCCAGTGCTGGACATAGGCCAGTCCTATAGCACTCCACTGGGCACGATCTTCAGCCCATCGTCTCCAACCGCTACTAGCCGCGTCACAAATATCTTCGCTCCATCGTTCGCTTTCTTTACATACTTCTGTAGAATTATGGTATTAAGCAAATTCAAAATGGAGGATGCCACTGGAATTCCTGCTTCCTGACTAAGGTTTTCTGCTGAAGCCTTCTAGAGAATACTCGTTCTTTGGCACTGACTACAGTTTTATTGCACTCCACTGATACTGGCTTACTAAAGGTCAGGTATGAAGGCTCCAATTGTAGTCTCTTAACGAAAGACCATAGCGAAGCATTATTTCGTGTCGGTTTACATCATAATACGAATGATGTAATTAAAAGATTCGTTCCGGATGTACAATTTATTTCAATGCTGCATGCAGAATAAACATCCTCTGAATTTCATAATAGCCACTTCAAACGCAACGTGAATGAACATCGCAGGGAAATTTATTAATAGTTTAGGCAAGGATTAACTGAATGAAGTAATAAATCCAAAGTTTAGACTTTTTGGAAGGAATGAGATGCTTTAGATTTTTGTAATATGGAGATATCCACTTAACCAGTGAAATGCTTAAATTGAACGAAGAATAGAAGATGATTGAAATAAAACTATTTTATTACGGATTTTATCGCGATTTGGTTTAATTTTTACATTTTTTAACTTCCCGACGTTTCGATTACTTTACAGCTTTCGTGGTCACGGGGCGGACTGAACAATAGAAGATGATGTTGAAAATGTACTACTCGTACTAGAGGTATTGTTGGAAAATGGCTGGTTAGAACAAAGGAAGAATATTACATCCTCCGATAAAAGGTTTAGCAAGACTATCTGATGAGATTTACTTCACCAGTTTTTGATTGGAGCTTATATTATAGAATGAAAAATACATCCCGAAAAAGATAATTAGGTATTTGTAAAGATGCTACACAAATTTTATAAATAAATCTACTATATCTATATCTATATCAGCCCATATACGTCCCACTGCAGGGCACGGGCCTACTCTACAATCGAGAGAATTGATTGAGAGTGGTTAGGCCATATAGTCCACCACGCTGGCCTAGTGCGGGTTGGCTACTATATTAAAAGAATATCTGAATTTATAAACAACATCTTTAAAATAAAAATCGTCTCTTTACGTCTTGAGATTCACTTTAAATAAAGTTTTCTTAAAAAGGAACTCATATATCGACTTTAATTTAAATTTCATCCACAGCAGTTCAAACTACTCAACATACTTCACTAAGCGTTCGTAATGTACCAAAAATACTTATTATTAGCATCAGTAAGATAAATATGTACCCAATGGTGCGTCTATTTCGGTCTTTCGGTATATTTTTGACGTAATACTCGAGTCAACAAATCGGTGCCAGCTGATTCTGACAATTTGTCGACAGTGGGACAGAACTAGTGTTTGTTATACTACGGCAGTGCGTTTGTGTCGCACGACCTTCTTATTTCGGAGGGTATTCGCGTGAAATTACAGCAATAGCGGTGCCAAAAATTGTCGCTTGGCGGCGCTAGTTTACGCGCTTTACGTTTTGTTGTTACCACTGCGTCTTGAAACGTTGATATTCATTTTTTACAAAGGTAATAATGTATCAGGATCTGTTAAATTCGCTCATATGCGTTTCATTGCGAGCAAATGGGTCTCATCTACGACTGAGAGGACTTAGCCCATATTCTGCAACTGTCTATTGCTGGTTGGCGGACTTTACATTAGTTTCAGTCATACTTTAGTAATATAAGTTTTCATTCATCGTTAAAGTTCTTGGCTAAGCATTAAACACATGACTTCGAAAAGTGTTAGCACTTAATTTGCTATGTATGAAAAGTTCGTAATTAAAAAAATTTTAGGTGGGGGCAGGGGCGGGGGGGGGGGGGGGTTAGGTTTCGTGGGGGGGCTATTGGGCACCTTAAAATATTTTTGGGTGGGGAAAGTTGTGGAGGGGGAATTCGGGAATTCTGTTGGGGCAGGATTGTAGGCCTCACCGAGCCGGTTCTAATGAACCCAGGGTCGATGGGTCTACGATGGATATTGGCGGAGATAGGAATAGGGGGGGTGAGGTAAACATTTTAGGTGGGGGTAGGGGCGGGGGGGGGGGGTTAGGTTTCGTGGGGAGGCTATTGGGCACCTTAAAATATTTTTGAGTGGGGAAAGTTGTGAGGGGGTATTCGGGAATTCTGTTGGGGCAGGATTGTAGCCCTCACCGAGCCGGTTCCAATGAACCCAAGGTCGGTGGGTCTACGATGGATAATGCCGGAGATATGAGTAGGGGGGGTGAGGTAAAATTTTTAGGGTGGGGGTAAGCGGGGGGGGGAGGTTTCGTGGGGAGGCTATTGGGCACTGTTTTGGATTTAGGGTAGGGGAAGGCCAGAGGGGGGGTAAGGATCAAATTACAAAAAAGTGGGTGGGGCTTAAAATTTTGGGTGGGGCTTGGAAACGGTTGGGGGTGTGGCTTACTGAAGTGGGTACAGAATGTGTTCTAATGGTATACACTGTATTATGTCCAAATGTGGGATGATACACTAGTGTGGGATTCGTACTAAATACAGTTACAATACACAGGATTACTACTAAGTATTACTAATTTACTAAATAAATAAAGATGGCGCGTAACGCAAAAATGTGACGTAGAAATAAAGATGGCGCGTAACGCAAAATTTTTTCCAACCCCGATAAAGAAGTTTCACTTCAAAAATAGATCATAAACTTATTTATTAATATCATTATGTTTACGATTGGAAACTACCAGTTAATCAAAGATAAAACAGAAATGCAACTAAGGACGTTTAATTTTCCATCGTCATCCTTCAAACTTGCAGTTGGCACATCACCCGACGCCATGACACCTAAATCGCAAAGCTGATCACGATCCAGCAAACTGGCCAAACAATTTATTTATCTGGAACCATAACCCACCTGTTTGATGACGCTCGGTTGAAGCTAAAAACTCACTCCATTGAAAAACAATAAAATCACTCGTGTCTAGATACAGACGTGTTTATTGACGTGTAATTTTGGAAGTGTTGTTGGCGTGGTGCGTCAATTTTATCTATACTAATATTATACAGAGTTAAGATTTGATTGTTTCTTTGCATTGGATGGGCTCCGAAACTACTGAATCGATATGAAAAATTATTTCACTTTTGGAAATCTACATTATCCCTGGGTGACATAGGCATAATTACATTTTCAAAAAAATTAGGGATCCTTACTAAAAGTCCAATAATGTAACCCAAGATGTAAAAAGAAAACCTAAAATAATCTTTACATCGCGTGCGCTGCGGAAACTACAATATGTTGTTGATGTGGACTGTACTGAAAAACTATCTGCACCCGGGTGAAGTCGGGCCGAGCCGCTAGTATCATATAAATATAGTTAGGATTGGGATTTCCACAAATATAAATAGTAGACATCGTTGTGTTAACGCAATTGCTCGTGTCATTTCAAAATTAAAAAAAAACTTTATTCGTCCTCTATTTTTTGACAGCCTCCGTGGCGCAGTTGGTTAGACGCCGCCTGTGAAACGAGAGGCCGCGGGTTCGATCCCCGCACCGAAACAAATATTTGTGTGATCCACAGGTATTTGTTTCGGGTCTGGGTGTTTGTGAGACCGAAAAGTCTCTCGTAGCTTCTGATACCCACGACACAAGACTCGATCTTAGTGTGGGGTCAGGACTATGTATGTGACTGTTGGGTGTATTTATTTATTTTATTATTTATTTTTGGGCTCAAAATCGTATGGCTAATTACATTAGGCGATCAATCCTAATGAGAATAATAAATTAAAAAAAACAATTGCAAACAACTAACAGAACAATTGAATACTTTTCGAAGTGCCTTAACTTACCGAACAAAAAAATTAATGAATATAAAAAAGTTTTCCTTACACAATAAAGGGTCTACAATTTACATATAATACACGTTAATAAAAATCTAGTTCACGACCCAAATACCCAGTTAATAAAAACCTTCACCTTTTATTATAAAACGCCTCGTAAAAACCCACTTCCAACTTAATCGATGCTAAATATTGAATGCGTTATTTATGTCCTTTTATTTACGGTAAATTATTAATAAAAATGTTCACGACTTTCTGTACAAGGGCGCCAGAAAGACTACGAACTAATATGACCTGGTTAACTGTGATTAAGGGTAACCGCTAATTATTTAAGGAGTAGTTTGACCGAACCACACTTGACTAGCCAATCGATCTTTGGAAGACCTTAACCCTTTTCTTGGCAGAAAAAAATATGTACGGGATTAGTTCTTTTTTGTTTAATTCTGTTTTTAATACAAGTGTAAGTGATATAAAAAATGAAAAAAAAAATCCTGGGTATTCAGTTTTGGAGGTTTACAATGTATCTCACGAGATACATTGCCAAGTATCTGTACTTTCTCCCACATAAGCCAATGTATCTGAGAGGATACAATGCTCAAAATAAAACTCAACAAATTACTAAAATAAAAATTATAATCGGAGTTATGGATATGAAATTATAAAATAAACATAAAAACCTTAAAAATAATATAACTACCATAATAAAAACTATTGAGATCAGCTATGAAAAATTTAAAAACAATTTCTATTAGGCAGAAGACAAAGTTTGCATAATGGTTTCTTAGATTTACGCGAATGTTACACAATGAAATAAAACTATTTTTACGGATTTTATCGCGATTTGGTTTAATTTTTTAACTTCCCGACGTTTCGATTGCTTTTTGACTGTATCAGTCCGCCCCATGACCACAAAAGCTGAAAAGCAATCGAAACGTCGGGAAGTTAAAAAATGTAAAAATTAATCAGTCCGCCCCCTGACCACGAAAGCTGCAAAGCAATCGAAACGTTGAGAAGTTAAAAAATGTAAAAATTAAACTTAAATAAAAATAAAAAATAAATTAAAATCGCGATAGAATCGGTAAAAATAGTTTTATTTCAAGAAGACAAAGTCTCAGGCCGCATTTTGAGCACATAACAGTAGTTTGTCCTTTAATGCATAGTTTGCACCTCCCCTTGCCACTGAATATTGGGAAATGTCTAACCTGATCTTACCTGACACAAGGTGTGGGTCTTGGCATAACAGGAGCTAATGAAGTCTAGAAACTAATCGCTCTAATGAAGTCTCCTTTTTGTGCATCAATATACTTTGAATTGTAAGAGCTTTTGGCGTATAGGCTTTGGGTGTGTAATTACAAGCCTTGGTCGTTTAGATCGGGACGACAACGCTACAGGTGATGATAAGTTTGGTGTACATGGAGAGGCTACATTTGTTAGCAAAACGGATGTCAATGGCTGTGTAACAATTGGTGATGGCTGTTGAATAATTGGCGATGGCAAAAGTGGAGAATCGGTTACTGCTGCTTGAACGGGCGTAATTTCTTCATCGGACAATAAATTAAGGTTTTCAAACGACGACGGTTACGAAGGCGGACTAGACGATGAATAGCTCTCCAACCTTGCTATAGAGACGGGGAGTATTTCGCTATCTGAATCTGAAGCTATCTGAATCAGATTTTCGGCCGGACTTAGGTACTTAGGCTAAAAAAAAATTCGCTCGATATCCACGGCTCAACGTTCGTTCCATGGTATTCTGCAAAGAAATTAAGCATTCACCACCAATACCAAGCATACATACAGACTTGTTATAGTAATATTCTTTGCGAAAATAGAAAATAGAGGCCCGTTAGTTACATTTCTAGCATTCTCATAAATATAATTAAAGCCACCCACTGAGCAAAAGTTTAGCACAATGAGCAAGATCATAAACGACGTATTTACAGCAATAAATCGCCACCCGTGTAAGCAGATACACATGCAAAAACTATTTCATAACATACATACATACATAAACTCCCGCCTTTATCCCCGAAGGGGCAGGCAGAGGCGCCAACAGGACACCCACATTTCGCCTTGTATGTTCCGTCCCACGATGTGATAGGTGGCGAGCCTATCGCCATATCGGCCACAAATTCCTGACTCCGGACTGATAATGAATAGAAAAAACCAATATCACTTTGCCCGACCCGGGACTCGAACCCGAGGCCTCAGCTTTGTAACCGTATCGTAATACAACTACGCCACCGAGGCAGTCATAACATTCCCTTAATATGGCAATGTGCACCACGAGATACATAACAGGTAATACCTAATTCTGTTGTAACTTGGCGGTGTGCACTCAGGGATACATAGCACGCAGTACCTAATTCTGTAATAACTTGGCAGTGTGCACCTTGAGATACATACACAAACAAGATTCGTTTTTTCATACAATAGTTAACATTTGGTTTGAAAATACAATTTATACACATGTTTACTTCGTAAGGAATATAAAAACAATCACACTCTATAAAATATATCCATGTAGAATTAAAAAAATACAATATTCTTACCTTCTTGCATTGAATCGTGTCGATTCGGCGAACAATTTTCGATTTTAAAATGTAACGGTACTACCAACATTATCTTGCTCAATAAAAAATCGTTCGGAAAAACATAAATTATAAATTGTTATGTGATGTTTCGTTTCATTCTCTATTTTTTCCAAACTAGGAATTTTTAAAGTTGACTGTATCTGACGAGATACATTGTCAAGAAAAGGGTTAAAGTAATTAATAATTTATTCTTTCCTTATTTAATCAAATACAATGGACTGAAATAATATTGAGAATTCAAAAATTATAACAATGATAAAATTAAGCCGAATATATTTATATACATTAATTTCCATAAAAACTAAATTGCTGTGTGACGTATACATAGTATATGACGTGTTTAAAGTTCTCAGTCTTTTCAATATCGCGCTTTTGACATAAATAAATAAATACACCCAACAGTCACATACATAGTCCTGACCCCACACTAAGATCGTGTCTTGTATCGTGATTCGTGGGTATCAAAAACTACGAGAGACTTTTCGGTCTCATAAACACCCAGAACCTAAACAAATACCTGTGGATCACACAAACATTTGTTTCGGTGAGGGTATCGAAACCGCGGCCTCTCGTTTCACAGCCGGCGTCTAACCAACTGCGCCACGGAGGCCATCAACATTGTCACTAATTCTGTGTCATTGGAAATGCATACGGTCTATCGCGTATGTACAGGTTTTTTTAGATAATCTTTGTTTTCCAATACTTCACATTGGCGGAGTTGTAGCATTTGCGATGGCGCCATAAATTAAAAAAAACTAATTGAGTATGTTCCATAAGCCGTTTTTTCAAAAACCGAAAACTATTTCATATTTTTTATATCTAAAACAGCAAGGTAACTTCAGAACCTGACGGTGCAATGTCTTCCAGATAACATTGACAACAGACAATAATTATTATCTCTATTCGACACTTATATACCAGCCTAGCATAGAGATAAAAAGAATATCAATCAACACACATTAAAAACTTTAAATAAAAATATTCACCGCAAAATTGGGTGAGCGTGATATACAAATCTAATCCCGAACGCGAAGGTAAAATAAAAATCTCAAAATAAATTTAACTTTTGAACACGGATACTATAAATTACAAGTATACTGAGCATAAAGAATTACGTTATAAATATCACATAATATAACCGCAGGTTTAATTTCAATATAAAAGCGAGAGAAAATCTTTAAACGTCTACATCAAAGATAAAATAATGGAGAGCATGAAATTATGACGTCAACGTTTATAAATAATAAATTCGTAGTAAAGACAGTCTAAGTGGCGCCATGGGGAAAAGCTAGCCTAAGAGACTATCCCGCTCATACACCACTGCCACTCCTGTCAGCCAGGATCGACAGTGGCAGGCAGCGAATTGACACAGAGCAATGAAACTCAACCAGAATCGTAACTTACATCAATTCTTTTATTGCAATCAATGGCGAGACAGGCAAGCTTAGCAAACAGGTGCAATAGGAAGGATTTCTGGCTACCCCTTTTAGGACACAACTATGCTTGTCTATTGCCTGGGATACAAGTATGGGCTTATATTATATGTTGTGTGTGACCGGCCACGTCAGTATATTTTTTTATTGCAATGAATGGCGAGACAGGCATGCCATTCGCCTGATGGTAAGCGATACAACCGGTCATGGACAGTAGCAACACCATTAATTACAAAGCAATGCTTGGTATTCCGTTGCGCTCGCCATCCTGAGACAAAAGATGTTAAGTCTCAATATGTCCAGTAGTACTCTGGCTACAATATACATGAACATTACAAAACTTTATTCAAAATAAAATTAATTGAATGTCGTTTTTAAATATTCTCCTTCACTTTATTCGTGTCTATTATTTTTTACGAAAAGACATAATATCGTATCGCCGAAGATATAAACATATTATGAGAAAACCCTTAATTTTACCAATATTTTCACTTTTTCAAATCGAATAAACACTAATCAAATAAAAATTCTGCGACATATGTGGCCAGCCCATTGCCACTTCAACATACTAACTTTCAGAGCTATGTCGGTCACCATGGTTCTCTGGCGGATCTCCTCGTTCCGAATTTTGTCCTTCAGAGAAACTCCGAAAAATTTAATGAAATGTTTAATAAAAAAAAAACTCTTAAATTGCACTGCCCCGCTTAGACATCGAACCCACAAATGACTATTATTTTAACTAGTCCAAACTATCAAATTCACCTACCAAAATTCACATCACATCCACTCCTGAATTACAACCAGAGAACGAAACCCCACGAGCTAGTCAACCAATAAACTTGTAACCGGGATGAGGCCGCTGGCGAGGAGCCAGACGGCTTCCGTCCACCGAATAAATGCCTATATCGCACGCTAGTATTGAGACACAGTTTGATGCAAACTTTGGGCTGTTTTGTATTGGGATTTTCCTTAAATATCGATACTACATTGAAGTGACTACATTGAAGCTATATAAAATCAATGATCTCTATCTATCTATCTATATCAGCCCATATACGTCCCACTCCAGGGCACGGGCCTACTCTACAATCGCGAGAATCGATTGAGAGTGGTTAGGCCATATAGTCCACCACGCTGGCCTAGTGCGGGTATGCGGACTTACATACCGTAGAAATTCTTTAAAATCGCTACGGTATGCAGGTTTCCTCACGATGTTTTCCTTCACCGATAAAGTGCGTGGTGATTGACTATCAATACACAATGTCAATGATAGTCTAATCAAACTACAAAGGACATTGGACTTGTTCTTGATCCTCAATTTCATTTGTCCATACCGTATTAGTATCAGTCCATAATCACCAAGTGCTAAGCATAGCGCTCATGTATAATCTGTATAATATACGTCCAACTGCAGAGCACGGGCCTCCTCTACAATCGAGAGTATAATTGAGAAGTGTTATAACTAAGATGTTAAGGTTAAGCGAGTATCATTTCGCTCTGTCATTTCTTTCTCTCTCTTCCTTAAACAGAAAGAGGTCCACTGTTGAACAGTTGTTAAGAAGTGGACTACTTGTGGCTGAAGAGAGAAAGAGAGAAACTCTTATTGTAATTTATGTAGGTTTACTGAACCATAAAAATTCAAACTGTTTTATTTTTCAAGATTTACCGACCCAAGAAGGAAGAAAATCCTATTCTATGTCTTAAAACATGTAGTAAATTTGTCTTACATGAAAGTTTAATTAAGCCCTCCATTCTACGCGGTAGTAACAAGCTCCAGAGCTAATACAGTGAAGACATATTACACCATAAATTGCTGGGGAAGCTTAAAATGTACAGCCAGCTTAAACGGCACTCCGTTGGGCTCAATACCATATGAACCACTTTGTATTGGACTTAAATTGTCTGAATTTTAAATAAATTGGCTACTGAAAACACTGTAGAGAACACGTGTAGTTCTTAGTTATTTAGAGGTGTTTATTGTGATAAATATCGGACGTAAATATAAATGTAATAGCGCATACGTAGTACCGACTTTGTAGTATGATTCGTGGCTTAATTCGTGGGTATAACTGGGATTGAAATCCTACAAAATTCAGAAACAAATACTTGTTGATCCCACAAACATTTGTCTCGGTTCGGAAATTGGAATCGTAATGTCGCCGTCAGATAATCATTTTCCGCAATTCGTAGCTTTCTCGGTGGCGCAGTTGACACCGGCTGTAAAAGGTTAAGCCGCAGGTTCGATCCCGGCACTGAGACAAATGTTTGAGCGGCTCAAAAATACATATTCGTGTCGAGTTGGATGTTTGTGAGATCGAAGTCTTTCGTAGTTTCTCATACTCACGACCCAAGACTCGATCTTAGTGTGGGCCAGGACTATGTATGTGACTGTTGGGTGTATTTATTTATGTGCTCCATCACTATGAAAAGCTTTCCACCCGCGTCGTGTAGGATGCAATTTGTTGTCGGAAATACAACTTACACTTCTAATGTTATTTCCAACATATTCCGCGAAATAAGAATTAATTGTCGTATTAAAAACCCAAAAATACTAAAACGTGACGTCGCAAACATTTTACGAACATTCAAAATAAAAACGCATAAATAATAAGCTAATGGCGGAAAAATTCTTACTATTTCAGTTGTCCTCGTTTACGTTATGAAACGCACTGCACACTGACACAAATTACGCCGCGTTTGAAAAAACGCGCGATTTATTACATTACGCTATCGCAATTCTCTGAACGCAGATCCGTAAAGCTCATATTTTAAAAACTGTATATCAAGGTATGAACTTCCGCAATCATATCCGAAACTTATACCCGAAAAAATATTGCACCAGAAATCTATATCTGGCAAAAAAATTACGAACAATTTCGAATAATTTACTATCCCTATTAAATATAATACTTATTATTTTACTGCTTAAGGACAACAGCAACCTTATGTATACAATTCTATGTACATTGTACATTTCACATATCGATTATTGTATTGTAAATACAAGCTTCTCGTAAACAGAAGATATTACAAGTGTTTTGGCCAAAGTCCATATTGTGAAGTTCTTAGAAATCAGTCAGACACTGACCGTGCAACAAGCATTAGCGCATTACTATAGGAAATAGAATGTGATCACACTCATCCAGTTTCACACACACATACACACAAATAAATACATATTACACTTTTAATAATTATTAATTTATTTTAGCTTCTATAATACTTGATTGTTAAACTTTGAAATGTTAAATTATTTTACTTAACCATTGTATTATTGTATTTACTCTTTGTGTATGTTGTGTCTTCTTTGGAAAATCATGTATTTACGTTTTGTTTTATTGAGTTCTGTTTAATTTTTATGTACTGGTATGTGATTTATTGTAGACCTAATAAATAAAAATAAAAAATGAAAAATAAAAAATAAAATATTGAGACACATTAAGCTCAATTAGTCCACCTACCAGTCTGTGATGCACTAAGTTCCTTATGTCCAAAAAGGTTAAGGTTTGCCGACCTCCAATCGTAAAACCAACAATTCTATAAATATTATGACGATGTGTCGTGCAGTGCATACGCAACCACGAAGCTAAATCTACATTTTATTTACACGATTTTATTTACAAAAAATAAGATGCCGTAGCTAATTATATTAACGGCGCCTAGACTTAAAATAAATACAACGGGCGCCAATATTCATCGGGCGAGTCCGTATTAACAAGATTCTAAACAGCATTCTCAAATAAAAATAAACTTTGCAATCACACATACACTCGCAAGAGACGCGTTACACAACATTGCGAAAACGAATCATACAATCGATTGTGTGACATGTAATCGATTATGATATCGATCAATTGTATTCAATCAATTGTATAATTTAAGATGTATCAAATCGATACAACCTTTGTAAATTGTGGGATAGATTTGCAACGTTATAACATTACGAAGTTCATTTTTTTCTTAAAATAATCACTGATTTGAAGTTCTAAACAAAAACATCTTAACGACACAGTGGGATAGACTCCAATTATGAAATTATTAATTTCTACATCGATACAACGACTTAAATGCACCAACAGTCACATACATAGTCCTGGCTCCACATTGTGATACGAGTCTTGGATGGATATCAGAAACTACGAGAGACTCATCGGATACGCGAACCCAGAAGAGGTATTTGCACCCACAAATATCAACAATCATGGTGAGGAAACCTGCATACCGTAGCGATATAAAGAATTTCTACGGTATGTAAGTCCGCCAACCTGCACTAGGCCAGCGTGGTGGACTATATGGCCTAACCACTCTCAATCGATTGTAAAGTAAGCCCGTGCCCAGCAGTGCGACGTATATGGGCTGATATAGATAGATAGATAGATAGGGTGAACTTCGCAACCGGCCTATTAAACAACAGACACGCGGAGGCTACCATGTATTCTTATTTATAGAAATATTTAAAACCTATTTTAGCTATCGAATGTTTGTCCCTTTCAAACGACTTAAGAATTCAGTTTGAGCAAAGAAGACAAAACATTCTATAACTAAAATAGGTTTTCAATCTGTCTATGAATAAGGCCGTATGTGTTTCACTAATATTTTCTTCAGATCTGGATTTAGAAGGCAAGATTTTCATATTTTGTCATACACACTGGTCACGACATTAGACGTTATCTTTCCGTAACTTATAGGTATTTGTATTAATTAAAAAAAACATATTTTCAACATAAAATCGTGTCACGGTACAGGATATCGTTTATAAATACCAATATGATTGTATAAATAATTATCGTCCCATACATTCAAAGAACTAAAACGTGTCCTTATTGTGTACCGTGTGTACATTTCATGCTAAAGTATAATAAGTAATATTAAAGTTTATTTTTACTTTTAAACTTTATATGAAGACTCAAGAAATATAAAATGTCTAACTGTACCGTATCAGCCCATATACGTCCCACTGCAGGGCACAAGCCTCCTGTACAATCGAGAGTATGATTGAGTGGGGTTAGGCCATATAGTCCACTACGCTGGCCTAGTGCGGGTTGGCGGACCTTACATACCGTAAAAATTCTTACAAATCGCCTTGGTGTGTAGGTTTCCTTTATTTAAAATCATGACATTCTGGAACGGGAACAATGTTGTTTATTAATGCAATAATTATAATGTTCAATAAAGGGGATTAATTGACTTGTATACTAATAGTATTATAAGCGGAATACGCGTGTTGCGCTATTTATCAATATCTCTCACACGTCACAAGCAGCGACTTTCTTTATTATTGAGAGGACCTACGCTTTGACTCAATCACGTTGGCCTAGAGCTGATTGAGCGAAGGTGAAACACTTTATAAATCTCGAAAAATCCGTAGTTTCTCTCACGAAGATTTTTTTCTTAATTAGTGTAAGCGATACTTAATTACAATTCTTACGTATATAAATATAATGGCGTGAGTTCTAAAATGATTTATCTGAAACGCTAGCATGCATTGCTTTATAACAATAAATACAAAACACAATTATGTTTTAAATAAACAACTCTTCACAATAACCAATAACAAGTGGAAAATGAAAAGTCAATAAAAACTGTTTATTCCAAGAAAATTGAATCGTGCGGGCAAATAGTTCAAGATCCTCTAAGGACGATGTTGTGCCGCACGGTCAAGCTGTGGAGTGGTCCTTTTTCTGCGATAAATGGCGACACGAGCATGCCACTCGCCTGATGGTAACCGATACGACCGCTCATAAATAAATATAAATAAATAAATAAATCACCCAACAGTCACACACATAGTCACGACCCCATATTAAAATCAATTACGTCTAGTGTCGCAGGTATCAGAACTACGAGAGACTTTTCGGTCTCACAAACACCCAGACCCGAAAGAAATATTTGTGGGCCGCACAAACATTTCTCTCGGTGCGGGGATCGAACCCGCGGCCTCTCGTTTCACAGCCGGCGTCTAACCAACTGCGCCACGGAGGCTGTCAAAGCTCGGAGGCTCATGGACAGCAGCAAAACCAAACAACACCATGAATCGCAGAGACATGCTATTTGGCGGGAGAAATAGACATTGCAGTGGTACCTAGGCCTCCCCAGGCGACCTCTCACTTAACAGAGTCCTACCACCAGTAATTTTGGATAGTATGCCAATATCATCTGAAGTTGTATACTACATTAACCTTGTAGAGACTATGAGGAATTTCCGTGCTTCCTGGCTTTTTTTGGCATACCTATTACTTGTAATCAAGTATAACTGCCTACATAATAGGTTCCATTTAAAAGGTAATATTGATTTGATCCCTGTTGCTTTACAGCTGGCTTTTTTGGCTGTAAAAGTCTTTATGCGAGGTTACTTATAACCTCTTTAGTTCAATGTTTTGTCACCCGCTTTGCTACGGAGGGAAATTGACCAAAACATTTCCAACTCCTCCTATTCATTTTACTTTTTTTATTTATTAAGTTGTGTGTCAAAACAAGTTAGACATTACCCGAAGACTCGCTGAGCTTCAACGCTTGTCATTAAAATGCGTGCCACTATTGATCCCGGCTTACAGGAGATGCAGTAGGTTGTGAGGCCGGAACAGATTTCATAAAGTCCTGATTGGTACAGTGCGCGCAGATTTTCTTCCAAATGTCCGATCCACTATACGAGTTGAATGGTAGAAATAATTGAATGAATTCCAGCCATACCATCGGATGCATAGCGCAGTTCCCACTCGCATTGATGTCCGGTTATCCGTTTAATAATGCCTATGTTATTAAGATTCTTTGCTAGTTTAATGACGCGTGTATGGAGTTCCTTGGATAATTGGAATAGCTATGGGACGGTCAAGAACATATACAGAAATGGGTCGTAGATGGATGTCAAGCCTCTCATAAAATATTTTAGGTGATTTATTTCTATTGAATTCTATAACTTCTACGTTTATTTATCGTAACAGAAATAACTAACCAGTTCACAGGAATCAATGTTTATTGCTTCCATATTCTAAATTTAATTTCACCTCAGTTTTTTTATTCCATTTCAATTAATGCCGCCATATCTGCATATAATGATATAATATCACCCAAAGAATAGTTTTATTTGAGATTAAGTACCGTGCCTTTACTGCCACCCAAAGGGGGTATCGACTGGCCACATATAACCCTTCGTCATTCAACACCGTCATACCCATTCGGTCAACTGCTTCTTCTCGATAAAACCCCACTAAAAGACCATTAAAATTGTCCCAAAACCAAACCAAAATACTAAAGAACGATTAGGATATAACCCAGAAACTGAGCCGGCAGCGAGCGACGCCACTGACCTATTTCGCCGCGTGAATCATCGGTCGTGTCAACAAATCATTAGGTTATTTCAGTCTGGGACTATTGTATCACCGCTTGATTAGTACTGGGTTTATCAATAATTTGAATTGGATCCTTGGGTTTGGTACGGGGTAATGCTAGTGGATGTATTGGAATAGTAAATTACACTTGTTTAGTAATGGTGGATTAATGAGGCAGGTCGATATGGGAATCCTTGGGAAGGCCTATATTTAGCAGTGGACTTCCTATTGCTGAAGAGAGAGATCTCTCTTTCTCTAGTAGAAATGGTAGAGAGCTTCGTTGTCATGGGTCGGTGCAATTGAGGTATTAGTAACGTGTCATAAACAAACCAACGTGAACTAATAGCATTCTGTTTCGTTCAGAGAGTTACCGCTGGTGGACGCACTATCCGTTAGAGTATTCCATGAATGTCCTTTCGGGTTTAGCCAATAAAC
The DNA here is from genome assembly GCA_949752805.1 of Deilephila elpenor. NCBI lineage: Eukaryota > Metazoa > Arthropoda > Insecta > Lepidoptera > Sphingidae > Deilephila > Deilephila elpenor. Next base: position 3,307,012 of record OX457116.1, read on the forward strand.
ATCGATTACCAACTCGTAAATCTAAGAAACCGTATCACTTTAATTTAGTACTCAAATTTAAAATTAAATATGTCTGCAAACAAGAACTTCAATATACATGATCCACAAGATATATAAATAGTTCCGTGGTTATTTTAAAATTAAAACCAAAGTTTATAATATGACTAAACATTTTTGAAACAGCTCTGGTAACACAATTTTATAAAGAAACCAGGCTGGATACATACATAAACTCACGCCTTTATCCCAGAAGGAGTAGGTAAAGGCGCCACTAGGACACCCACATTTCGCCTTGTACGTTCCGTCCCATGATGTGATACGGGGCGAGCCTATCGCCATATCGGGCAAAAATTTCTGACTCCGGGCTGATAATGAATAGAAAAACCCAATATCACTTTGCCCGACCCGGGATTCGAACCCGACACCTCAGCTTTGTAGTCGTACTGTAGTACAACTACTACTACCTAGGCTAGACACAGAGGGATTGTATGAAGAAAACCTCATATTTTGTTACGCAAAGGATAACTATACTTTCGCGGAATTCTTATTTAACTTTGTCTATCGAAGCAGCATAGTTCCCTTTTAAAACTCCCGTCGTGGAATCTTCTTAGTTTCTTGATAAACTAATTTTATATTTTATGTAGAAAAGCCAAGGAAGTTATCTGATAAATGTTTCATGCTCTTTGAAACATTGGTTTGTTAATAACTTGTTGTTTACAGAAATAAGAGGTTAGTGTTGTTCTGTTACCTATATAGTTAATAAATATAATTCATATAATTGTGTTATTAACACAGGGTGACGTGTTTTAAAAATTAGTAATTAAATAAGATTAAAATAACTACTCCGTATTCTTGCACAAGCTGTGTGCACTTACTAATTAAATACTTGCAATATTGATATAGTATGATGGTTGAAAAAGTATTTTTATAATATATCTTACATGATTATGTTAGTAGTTTTGTATAATTTATTTTCCATCAACAACATTACTTATTTCTTTGAAATTATACAAATAAAACCGTATAAATAAACCTAATGATATTAGCCCAAATAAAAAAAAGTTGTGGTGGTAGGTCTCTCATATGTGATAGGCTGGGTGGATAGCACCGCAATGTCTTTTTCTCCCGCCAAACAGCACGGTAAATGCACCGTTGTGTTCCAGTTTGAAGGTCATAGTAGCCAGTAAGTAGTAGAGTAAGTACTGGACACAATGAGACTTAACATCTTATATCTCAGGATGGCGAGCGCAGTTGTATGCCAAGCATTGCTTATAATTCATGGTGTTGTTTGGTTTTGCTACTGTCCATGAGCAGTCATATCGCTTACCATCAGGCGAACGGCATGCTCGTCTCGCCATTCACCGAAATAAAAAAAGCTAAAACATTCCCAACATAACTATAACATTAAAAAAGGAAACCAGAGATGATCAAATTCCACGAGCAATACCGAACAAATCCTCGAAACCGTATTCGAATTTCGAATGTAACCGAACCGTTAAGAACTATAAGTAACACTTCATAGTGTCTTCACGTTGTGACTCACGATAAGTAGCGAACCGACAGATTTATTGATACTTTGATCGTGGCCGCGGGATATTTAGAACCGTTTGAACTGGGCTGGGATGTTCATGGTTATTCTTATGGATCATTTTGTGTAGTTGATAGAGGAAAAAATAATAAATAAACCCATCAGTCACATACACAGTTCTGATCCCACATTAAGATCAATTAAGTCTTGTATCGTGGGTATCAGAAACTACGAGAGACTTTTCGGTCTCACAGACACAGACCCGAGAAAAATACTTGTGGGCCTCACAAACATTTGTCTCGTTGCCGGGGTCGAACCCGCGGCCTCTCGTTTCACAGCCAGCGTCTAACCAACTGCGCCATGGATGATGTCAAAATTTAATATGTGTTTAGTTTGTGATTTTGAGATTATATTAAACTAGTGTCGTTAAGAGACCCTCCGACCGACCTGGCATAATTTTCTCAGACGATCAGACATCGAAAGTCACTAAACACAGTAACTATACCATTTCTGTTGAGTCAACCCTATCAAACCGATTTTCGCGATACCAGTACACTTGTGCTCAATGGTTTTTCTAAAAGTACATTCGGTTGCTAAAATCATAAGTTTAAATTTAGAAAAGTAATGTTAACGTGAATAGCTCTTTCCGCTTTCGCCAATACCCCGTGGCGCTATTCCAGACGGTAAACTTGACTGACGTTTATTGACACTCTATTATTAGGGGTTTTCGTGTGCTATGACGTCATAGTACTGTATTCTTAGTGTTTAAGGCATACATTAGGGGAAGCTTGCATCCGGATGTCAACATCGTTGTTTATTTGACTTCCATGCATCCGTGCGGATGTGAATGTCGTATGACGTAGGTGATGACGTCAGAGCTTCCTCTCATTTGTGGAGGTTGATTTTTATTTAAATTAAGTCATAAATAATCTTAATGTAGATGACCTATATTTTTCAAAAGTTGACTTATTAAACAAAAATATTTTAATATTCCACACATAGGTTCGAAATTTTATATCATTTTATCACATGTCTTTAATACACATACTGAGCATTAACAAAAGACATTGCAAAATCGTTTCAGTAAAGGTATGGAATCTGTGGCTTTTCTTTTCATTGCTTGTTTTTCGCGTACAAATCAGTAGGCTCGCCCCCTATCACATCGCGGGACGGAACATACTGGGCGAAATGTGGGTGTCCTGGTAGCACCTCTGCGTACCCCTTCTGGGAAAATGGCGTGAGTTTACGTAATCAGTAAGACTGTCATCGACAATACATTGTTTAAGTAAAAAATATTGAATTGAGAATTTATTTCAGTATAAAAGATTACCACGATTCATTATTAGAAAAAAAATTACATCAGTCTTCAAAATATTTTCCTAAATATTATTAAATTTAAATCCGTCCTCGCCAAATGTTTCACCGCGCCTAACTGGCACTGCGTAGTCCTGACGTCATCGTGACGTCATCCTACGTCACACATCTTGCGTACAACATCGATTGCAACTGGCGATGTTTACACTAGTTAACGTTTGCAACAATTTACAAGGTATTTGCAGCGTTTCGGTATGTTAACTATTTCCTTTATTGAGTTAAACATTCTTTGTTTGTGGTATTGGTTTAGTGGTGCGTTGTGAACTGTGGGGTCCTAGATTTGATTCCCAGGTCGAAGATATAAGCTCACCATGGACGATATCGCTTGCTAAAGTAAAAGCTTTGCAATTATTGTTCCGGTATAAAGTTTTAAAATAAGAAAAATAACTAAGTCTCAAAATTGATTGTCTTGCCGGGGTATCAAACTTAATAGATCAGGATGTACATACTACACTTAGGCCCAGTTGCATAAACTTTTGTCCGTAACTTTAATATTGACAATGTCATCGCCATACATTTGTGACGTATTTTACATTTAGTCCATTGAAATGTTACAATTTAAGGACTGAATATTGCATTTCTTAGAGGACGCAATTTTATTTTTGGGACAAGTGTGGGGGGTCAATAGAAGCTTAACCTCAAGTTTGTGGGGTCGCCACCATTGTCCCCCGGCCGCCATCTTGGAAAACGGGGTGAAAACACTTTTTTCGCGATATCTCGGAAACTATGCGTCTTACAAAAAAGCCTAATTGCTAATGTATCGGATTGACATTTTCAAAGTCAGAGTTACGGGCAAAGTTAATTTGTGCAATTGGCCCTAAAAAACCAATAAGCCAACGTTAAGTCCACACAAAATAACCAAACCCAACGCTACCAGTTTTTACAGACACCACATTAATATACTTGTAACATTTTAATTTACAGTTATGCCATCTTACGGCAATTGGTATACTCAATACATTTTTAATGCATCGGCTACCGTATTACGTGTACCGCCAACACCAATCCAGTTTTATCTCCGAGAAAGTGTTTTTGTATGTTCTTTTTTAACTTTCCAAACCATAAACACGGAGTTGATTGACATTTTGTCTCGCTTTAATTAACATGTTATGTAAAGCGTGTAATGTAATAAAAAATTATATACACTCAAAATTCTCGACACGACCCCACATTAAGATGTGAAGATGCGAAACTGATAGTTGACGTGGACTTTTTGGAATTCATAATTCGTAATATAAGACGTAGAACTTCGATAATGGTCTCTCAGATTTACGCGAATGTTACAAATAAAAAAAAAACATTCTTCGGATTCTATCCCGGATTTGGTTTAATTTTTACCATTTTTTTAAGTTCCCGACGTTTCCATTACTTTACAGCTTTCGTGATCTGCTCGGCACTGTCCGCCCCGTGACGTAAAATGTTGTTTTATTACAACGTATAACTTCGAGTTTTAAGAGCAAACTTATAGTTAATGCTCATAGTCCGGATCCCACGGAAAGATACACGCCTTGTGTTGGTATTAGAAACTATGGAAGGCTCTTTGATAAGAACGAAATATCTCATAAGAACGACACTCAAACCCGACGAAACGGCGCGCTATGTTTTACAGCATCTAATACTCAATAAGTGCGTGGTGGCCTGTTGGTAACGGACCAGACGCGGCTGCCTACATGTTGACGGTGGTCGCGGGTTGAAATCCCAGGGCACACCTCTGACTTTTCGGAGTTATGTGTGTATTGATAGTCAATCACCACGCACTTTAACGGTGAAGGAAAACATCGTGAGGAAACCTGCATACCGTAGCCATTTTAAAGAATTTCTACGGTATGTAAGTCCGCCAAACCGCACTAGGCCAGTGTGGTGGACTATATGGCCTAACCACTCTCAATCGATTCTCTCAATTGTAGAGTAGGCCCGTGCCCTGCAGTGGGACGTATATGGGCTGATATAGAATACTCAATGGAAGCCATGGTATGTTAACAAAAGTTAATTAAATAGTAATCTTACTAATAAACCGCCTTTAAAAATAAATTGGAATATTAAAGGTGTTGAACGTGTCCTATCATGAATACAAGACTATGACAAATAATACTGCTATTTGAGTACTATCGAACTGAACAATAATGGAATGTGTTTGATACGGACATAATAGCAAACTTAAAAAAATAATATTTGACGATTAGTAAACTCATTGCAGTCACTGTCGTACCCATATGTTTCAAATATCTGTATCAGCCCATATACATCTAACTGCAGGGCCCGGACCTCCTCTACAATAGAAAGTACGATTGAGAGGGGTTAGGCCATAGTCCACCACAATGGCTTAGCGCTGGTTGGCGGACAAAAAGGTTTCAAATATCAGCCACTAAACTTTACGTTACTTTGAACTCTTTTACATGAAATTCACTCAAAAGAATATTTAACATACTTCATAAGAATTTTTCATAAACCGATGACTGTCGTTATTTCAAAAAATGTTTATACAAAATTTGTAAATAGTCCATTGGAGTTTTAGAAAAGAATCTAACGAATTTCAACTTCTCTTTGTAGTATTATTTTTACACCCATACAAAGTATAAAGAGCTATAAGTAGTAAAGTCTAAACTTATCGTTTCGCTTATTTGATATTTCTTAATTTGATCCGCTATTTGGTATATGTAGTATTAACTGAAAAGACCTCGACCGACTTCACCACTCATTTTCACTCTAAAGATCTCTTACGATACTCTCCTAACATAGGTAAATTTCTTAGAGGCGGAAAACTTGATGAAATGTGGGTATCAACTGTCGAGAGTCAATAGTTGTTCCTCTAAATGTAGGTACTAAATGTCTATGTATAAGAATATAAAACGCATAAAACATGATACCTATACTTATGCATTTAATAGCAAATTGTATCAACTGACAGCAAGGGCACTGTATGAAATAAAATTCTTAAAAAAAGAAAGAAATATAACAATGAAAATCTCCTGTGACTTAAACAAACAACGGAATTACGAACGAGTGACGCCTTAACAACAAAAAAGCGCATTACACCTTAATTGTACGTCACGGCGCCAAATAAATTTTAATTTGGTAGCACACAACACAGTATGCATCACATGCGTCCTTGCCAATACTCGCCAGTTTAGTGACAGATTTAAAATAAACTCAATTGCCCTTAACATTTTTAATACGCTCCTGGAACATCTGTCGCGCGTGACTCACACGACATTGGAGCGAGAAATGTCGGGAAACACGAGTAATGAATTTAAAAACATCACACGACATTGAATATGAACGCGGTAACACTCGACACTAACCAAATCCAAGTATCACCAACGCACGCACTGACAAGAAAAAATCATAGTTTATAAACTTAAATAAACTTTGGCAATAACACAAGATCGTTTGTTCTTACGCTATTTTCTGCTAAGATAAACATCATAACAGAATTCAGTGTTTTACTTTGTTGCTCTTCGCGGATGTTATCGGGGTCAATAGTAACAAAGGATATTGGGAATATAAACTGAAAGGTACTCACATTGTGCTGGTGCAGAGTCAGGATCACGTTGTCGAAGGTCGAGGAGTTGGAGAGCGCCTCGGAACTGCCTCGGAGGAGCTCTGCCAGTAGATCAGCACCAGGTTTCACTCCTGCCAATTTTGAGGGCGATGACGTGGCCCGCACATGGGTGGGACCTCGCCCCCTACTCCCCACTGACATGGCCCCTACACTGGTCTTCCGACTTGGCACAGTCGCGTCAGAGAAGCTCCTTCTACCAGTTTCAACCGAACGGCTGGACGGCGCTTCTAAATTCTTTCCAAATGGTCCCCTCGAAAACTGTTGGCGTCGTGCCTCCACGTCAGATGTATCAGAGGGACTAAATGGAGATGGTGACGCTGTTCTGTCTCGGGAGCAAGTGTCGCTCTCAGCTTCTGACGGAGAATCTCCATATTTCCGCCTTGTTCGATAAGAATCATCGTCCCTTTCATCAGAGCTTTGCTGGTAAAACCTAGCACGTCTTGCTTTTAGCTCTTCGCATTTGGGCCAGGCCGGTACTGGCACCTCTGAAGGACTCGGCGGTCCGTTTGTACATGAATCATCTGACTTATCGCCTAAAAGCGAAGACGTTCGCGTCTCCGCTGACAAACGCATATCTTGCAACGAAGCGTCACTACTCTCACGCTTGCAACCATTTACAGAAGGAGGGTCCTCTTCACCCCCGTCATCACTCGGAGTGGTTATATAAATGCCTTTCCTCCTTTTCGTTTTATCAAGGGGCCGGCGCCGCTCCCTTCCTCCGATTGGCGCTTGCGTGCACGGATTTTGTACGGCAGCTAGTAAATTCGCAACTTGCTCGCTCGTTATCGTCTCATCTTCTTTGTCTCGATCCAAGGAACCATCGGAAGCGGCATCGGAACGCTGCTGTTCTTCCTGCGGTAACTCCTTCGACCACTGTTTCACTATACACTCATACACGGGCACTGGCACCGCACTCGCGATCTCACTTGAACTGTCTATCGCGGGATCGTCAACCGGCACGGGGAATTGTGAGCAATCACAGTCAACATTAGCACACGCGTTCGCGGGAGGATCGGGGAGAGGCGGAAAAGCAAAGGGTTGCGCGGGTTCCAGAGGCGAGGTACCTTCGCTTTGAGCTTGTGCACTGTCAGCCTGTGAACCATCACTCTCTTCGCGTAATTCATGCAAAACGCGCGGTGCCATCAAAGCGGGCAAACTTCCACCAGCTTCGTTCGGTCCCTCCTCTCGCACGGTGGGGATTCGTCGTGGCAGCGGGTGCGTCAAAGACCGGGCACCGAGCTGCTTGTGTGGCGCGTCCGGTGGCGGCGATCGAGCCGACGGCGACGCGTGCGCCAACAAGCCCTCGTCCGAGCCGACGGCGGAGTCCACCGACGCGACAGACGCCACCGATCCCTCCTCTGTCACATTCTCGTCGGTCACGTTACTCGCTGATTCGGTGTCACGACGAGCGGCGGAGGCGCGCTCTGTCCTCACGGGCCTCTTGCCGAAATCAAAAGCTGAGGGCTGTCGATTCGGTCCGCGGTAATACTTATCCTGTGCAAAGTCGCCTTGCGAAAACGACGCGCTTCGGTAGGGTATCGTCTTTTGCGCATAAGATCCGACTATAGAGCGAGGTTCGACGCGCACTAGCGTGATGTTGTCGGCGTCGAACTCATCGCATCGGTCGACGGAGACGCCGCGCGGCGGGCTGTGGCGGTGGCGCGAGCGCGGCGGCGGCACGGGCGGCAGCACGGGCGCGGTGTGCGGCGGCGGCGGCAGCGGCGGCGGCGGCGGCGGCGGGTGGTGCGCGCGCGGCCGCAGCAGCTCGGTGAGCGCCTGCAGGCGCTGGTGGCGCGAGGGCCGCTCGTCGCGCGAGCCGCGGCCCAGGTGGCGTTGGATGCGATCCAGCGTGCGTCTGTCGGGCTTGGCCCGGCCGAGGCACGCCGCCACCGCCTCCTCGGAGCAGCAGCGGCAGGGGCAGGCGCGCGGCGGCGGTGCGCGGCGGACGGCGTACCGCACCGCGCCCAGCGTCACGTACGGAGACCTGCGCACGCGACGCGATTATATTTAGCCACGAGAAAGACCGCGCGCGCGCGGACCGCCGAAAAGCTTGGCGGCGAGTGCGACCGATTTAGAGCGGGCGAGCTTCCCCCGCGACTCGGTGCCGAATTCCGGGAGGATTCCCCGCGACCCACTCCGGCGCGGTTCACTAGTTATATCGGAACGTATGACTCGCGTGTATGCTTCGTTTGAAGTGCGTTATAATGTCCGGAGGCTGGGCAGTGGGTTCATTGGGTACGGTGGGTACAGTGCGTGTAGGTGCAGATGGCGGCGCTGCGCTGCGGCGCGTCTGCGCAGGGCAGGTGTCGCACAGACAGACGGAAGACGCGCCACTATAAATAGTCGCACGCTGGCGATTTGGCGACACTGCGACCTCGTAGCAATGTTTACAATATTCATACTTGGTTACTGAGTAAGGCCGCCGTTAAAAGTAACACTGATTGATGCAGATTGCAAGTGATTTATAAGTTAAAAATGTAAAAGCTCGTTTACACGTCGCGTCGATGTGATTGATATTTGTGTTTGTTTATCACGTGGTAAATATCAATTATGTTAATGTTTTTATATGGCGAAACGCAGCGGTTGCCATTGCAACTCAACACATTGGCATTTCACAATGCATTGGCCCCGCCCAAGCTTTTTATACGGCTTGCATATTCAGTGTAAAAATATTCTTTTATTATTATCAATATTGTTTTGCTGCCTTCACTTTAGCGTCAATTAATTATAGTGGAAAATATTTTGAGTCATATTCCATCAGGCTGACCCAAACAAGTCAAGTGGTTCTATATAAACAATAGCGCCGTATAGCAATAATTAGAAAGGCATTCGAGGATCGAACTCAAACGCGTTGAATTGTGCCTCTCTTCCTGACCTGATAGTTTATGTTATAGAAACTGCAGTGAAAAATACCAAACAAGACGCTAACTAAACATTGTATAAAAGTTGTTATTAATCACATGTCTTCGAATTTCTTGACAGTAATGCTTACAAAGCTACATCGACAATATTATTTTAAATGTCTAACTCGTTCATGGATAAACCTTGCAAAATATAGCTGTTCAAGAACATGCCTGTTTTATGGTCTCATAATAAGGGTTATTTTTTTAGTCATACTAAGTATTATTATAACTGCTTAGTGAGCAAATCTTATTATTGTGTCTAAAATGCAATACAATGAATGCTATTTCCTTTGCCCCGGGCCCCGGCAATCAATAAAAGCTTCAACACATTCTAAATTTCTTCTAATTTACGTTAATTTCTCTTACTTATTATTAGGTAATATATAAATATATATCAACAGTAAGTAATGAAGAGAGTGTTATACAGGGAACCTGGAGAAGTCGCGCCTTCTTCGCGCGCCATCTTGCGGCGAGCGTGGGCGCGCGTCAGACGCCATCTGCGGTCACGTGACGCCGCGCATAATGCGCGCCTCTACGCTGCAACAAACAGGGTTGCCAACTTTAGAACAAGCTTATATTGCCAACATAAACATGTAAGTGAGTAGCAAATTATTTAAAAAGCTAAATAGTAATTAATATTTGGAATGGCATAATGGCGTCGGGTGAGAAAAACTTTTATCAATCTAGTGGATTTTTTATCTGAACTGCGCTGTATACCACTACGGTAACGTAGTTGTGACGTAACGTAATGTAACGTAGTAGGTAGTTTGGCTATTTTGGCGGGCAGGAGGTATTCGCGACATGGACCTCAAAATGCCTAGACAGGCTCCCGATTTTTTCCATTACCTACAATTTTGTTCTCCTGTGATTCCAGCTGACGATCAGATAAATAAAACTATAAAATTCACAAATATAAAATGTACATTTATAATACATTTAATATGTATAATCAATTTCAAATAATTTATAGAGCTTTAAAAAATTTCAGGAATAACCGAAAACAATAGAAATTACAGACACGCATTTTTGAGACTACTAGAGCCATCTATCGACGCGAGTATGAACCGCTTAGGCGGGCGGTTAGTTTGGGCGGTCGGAATACTCCATAGAAGTTATCCACAAAGCTACGTCCCATATGTGCTTCCTGATTTTACCGATAGAGGCCATGGTAGTGCTAAATCAATATCATACAAAACTGTTACTAAAATCGTATTAAAGTTAATAAAAAACATAGCACAGGATATTAAAACTTGGGTCATACGAAAGTATAGAAAGCTATTTCTGCTGCAGATGTTCTTCTATAAACCTTTTTATTTTATTTCGTTATGAATATTAATTTACAATATTAATTACTTTGTATTGCGTATAAAAAATCACGCCTCACGGCAATGCGTATGGTCTTTATCGCGAGGTCCTGCTTCCGATTCTCAAATATTCAAAAGTTTTGAAAAGTAGAATATGCGTTTCCTGGGGCTTGAATTAATCTCTTGTATAATGATATTTTCGCACCCTATTACAATTCAGGATTGAAAAAAAAAAACATAACCGACTTAAAAAAAAACAGGACTAAAAGTATCAAATAAGATATATTTCATTGCAGTTGAAACGTTCATTAATTTACTTATTTACTTGACTAACTTATTGACAAATAAATTAAATATAATATACGTAACATATTGAATGAGGGCCGCCCAGTGCCAATATTAATTTAAAAAAATTGTACTCTATTGTATCAGCCCATATACGTCTCACTGCAGGTCACGGGCCTACGCTACAATCGAGGGTACGATTGAGAGCGGTTAGGACATATACGCCACGATTGCCTAGTGCGGGTTGGCGGACTTTACATACCATAGAAATTCTTACAAATCGCTATGGTATGCAGGTTTCCTCACGATATTTTCTTTCACCGTTATAATGCGTGGTGATTGACCATCAACACACATCTTTCCGAAAAGTCTGGGGTGTGCCCTGGGATACCGTGAACATTTAGGCAGCCGCGTCTGGTCCATTACCACGCACTTCACTAAGGGTAAAGGATTAGCTAAGTTATGAATATACATTTTTATATTATATAAAGTAAATTGCTCCAATCTCTTGTAAAAGGAAACAATGATCTCAATTATACTATAACGCTAAAATAAATTTCCCAAACGTCATGCAACCGTGACCAAACCCACGTACTCATCCGACTACGAAAACTCGACAAATATGACACATACATAATAATTGGCCCCAAATACCACTAACAATATTAATACGAAATATAAACAACATAATAATTTTAACGTAGTAATAATTTGACTAACAATAAACTACAATTATTGACTAGGAATATAAACTGCATGTGGGCGGATTCACGTTTTCTCTCTTTAGATGTTTGATTTATTTTATGGATTTACTAAATAATAATTAATTCTAATGGTTACACACATATGTGTGACATCATGGTCATACACTACTGGAACTATAAAAATAATTCATAAGCGAATCGTGATTCGCGAGTATTTGAAATAATGAAACTTTTCGGTGTCACTGCCCAGGTGGGTTTCTCCATTCTCCGACATGACGAAATACAAATGTTCGAACGTCATACGTAAACCTGCACGTAGGTGCCTAAATACTCTACAAAATGATAATACACGATGTGATAGGGGGCGAGCCTATCGCCATATCGGGCACAAATTCCTGGCTTCGGGCTGATAATGAATACAAAAATCCAATATCACTTTGCCTGACCCAGGATTGTCGGACCCAAGACCGCAGCTTTGCAATCATACCATAGTAAAACTGCGCCATCGAGGCACCTATAGAAGGTATTCAAAAAAATTCTGACACACAACACAAGTCACGCCATACAAGGTTTGAGGACTAAGTGTATGCTTGTTGTGTGTATTTTTTAACATTCATGTTGAAATAGGTACTTTGTAAAATCAGGCAATTATTTACATAAATAAGGTGAACCAAGGACTGAGGAAGCCATTATCCTGGTATGTAGATGGAAATCAACGTCTTACTTAAATTATATTACTTTGTAACTTAAGTTACACTTATATGGTGTTATTTATTTCGTACGTTTCCCAAATGATTATTTCAAAATGTACGCGTGACAGGGAAATTACGAGTATTGGATTTTCTGTGCTATAATTGACAGTTCAAGACAAGTCGGAAATTTTAACAAGTCTTTAGACACGTGATTGTTTTAAATTGGTGATTAAATAAATTATTTTTATAATCCCACGATAATTCTCACTTCTCGGAATTGTGTGTTTTAACGGTAAAGGATAATATCGTGGAGATGCTTTCATACCATAGGGATCTCAACAAGAATTTATATGGTACGTTAAGTACGCTGAACTGCATTAAGTTAGCATGGTGCACTATGGTTTTTATTATTGCGATGAATGGCGAGACGAGCATGCCATTCGCCTGTTGGCAATCGATACGACCGATCATGGGCAGTAGAAAACCAAACTGCACCATGAATTATGGTTTCTTAGATTTACGCGAATGTTACACATTGAAATAAAACGAATTTTTACGCATTTTGAAAGCTGTAAAGCAATCGAAACGTCGGGAAGTTAAAAATGTAACAATTAAACCAAATCGCGACAAAATCCGTAAAAATTTTTATTTCAATCAGCACAATGAATTACAAAGCAATGCTTAGCATTCTACTGCACGCGCCATCCTGAGACATAAGACGCTAAGTCTCAATACTCGAAATACTATTGTTAATGTGGACTGGACTCAAAAACGATCTGCACTAGGGCGAAGCCGGGCTGGGCTACTAATCGATAATTTATCGTAAAAGGGTTAACAATATACCATAAATCACGCAAAAATTATACAAACGTGACTTAATAACGTCATTATTCATCGAGATCGCAAGATACGACTAAAATGTCCCACTGGCCTTGCAGTGCGGTCTGTCTGACCACAAACCACGATTATGTATACCGTGAACTATCCAAACACGACAAGTTCTAATGAGATAATAAAATACACTTATGAAGATAGTTTGTGTGCACTGTGTATGAATGGGTTTGAGCGGCGAGGGCGGTATTACGAATTGACAAACAATTGACGAGAACAATTAGTATTAGTGATAGAATCTTTCGTGGATTTAGCTATGGATATATTAGCAAGTTCCTGTTTTTCAAAATTTGTATTTTTTTTTGGCAATTTTAATTAGATGGTAGAGTCTACGTTAGATATTGGATTTTTCTATCCATTACCAGCCCAAAGTCAGGAATTTGAGCCCGATATGGCGATAGGCTCGCCCCCTATCACATCATAGGAAGATAAATTCAAGGCGAAACGTGGGTGTCCAGGTTGCACCTCTGCCTACTCCTTCTAGGAAAAAGGCGTGAGTTTATGTATTTATGTGTGTCTACGTCAGAGATGGAGATACCACCATCTTACCTGCTAGATTGAACTGGGTTCATGGTCTCATAGCGAACCGACATCCTTAAAATCACTCTTACATTTTCGTATTATAATAATATTATTACTTGCCTCGGTGGCGTTGTAGTAGGGTACGATTACAAAGCCGAGATCTCGGGATCGAAGCCGGGTCGAACAAAAGTGATATTGGATTTTTCTATTCATTATAATCAGCCCGGAGTCAGGAATTCGCGCCTTATATGGCGATAGGTTCGCCTCCTATAACATTATGGGACGTAATACATAATACTAAACGAGGATGTTCTGGTAACACCTCTGCCTAACCCTTCTAATAAAAAGGCGTGAGTTTATGTAATATGTATGTATTTTTCGAACTAGGATGAAAACATGGCCACAACACAGTAGCTACAGCACATATACGTACAGTAGATATACTATTCTGGACTGATAGAAATCAACACAATTAGACTATTTATTCGGTACACTAACCGATTTCAAAACGCGATCTACTTTAAAGTATCAATAGGGTAGGTTTTATTACAAACTACACAAAAATAAAATGAAAAAAAAAAAAACACATCCACTAATCTTCATCCATGCTATTACAAACAATCCTCCAACAACGATACTTTAATTTTCTAATTAAAATGACACTATATCTTTCAACAAGAAATTAAGTGAAGCTGTCAACATTCCTAAATTCTTATCGTAAAATCCTTTGAGACTACACGGAAGTAAGTGAAACAACATAAAGGGAAAGGCGATAAAGTCTGTTAATCATTTTCCTTTGTAGTATGAGGATGAGTGATTTATTGAGTGGTTATTTGGGTTCCGTAGGGAACTATCAAATCCTTATTAGTGACGTAGATTTAGATATGTAGTTCTTCTTGTGCGCTTGTCCTTTATTTATTTACGTTAATTGTACCTTATTTAAATGTTACAGAAATAATTGTCCAATGATGTAAAGTCTAGTTGTTGGTGTGACGTCATTCCTCTCGGTTACCCTATTTCATATTTTCTTCTTTTTTTATTGCCATGAAAAGACGAGCATGCCATTTGCCTGATGATAAACGATATGACCGCTCATAGACAGTAGCAAAGTAAACAACTGCATGAAATACAAAGAAATGCTTGACATTCCACTGCGCTCGCCATCTTGAGACATAAGATGTACAATGTTCTTCAAACCGAAACACAACAATGCATTTACACTGCTGTTTGGCGGGAAAATAGTCATTGTAGTACTTACCCAGGCGGCCTATCACATATGAGAGACCTACCACCACCTGGGTAAATCTTGTTTCTATACGCGTAACTCGGACAAAGTGAGAACCTGACCTTGTAGACCAATCCATTGGTCTTTTTTTTATCTGGCACTGCACAGTGACTGCATTGCAAATGATGGTAAGTTCTAATGCCGTCCAGATAGAGTGTCGAATGGTATCAGACGGTAGTCTCATACCATTCGATACAATCATGCCGGCCCGCTGAGATGCCTCTTATGAGGCAATTGTAGAATAACAAAGGATAATAATAGATCTAACCACAACACGCAACCTCATTTTCGCCAAGAAAATAAATAAAACACTATATTAGAACAGTTGTTTTTCAAATTGACACCGCCTGTGACCTACTGAAAAATTGCTAAAACAAAGTATTTCTTAAACTAATACTATCGCCGTTCTGACACGGATATTTTCAAAACAAGGAACCACATTGACATAATCCCGCATACGAGATTTTCATTCGTTCGCGACGCTGTCCCACTATATTATTAAACATAATCGCTATGCGGAACCACGGAGGAAACCCGAGCGGCCCGCACCGCCATATTTCAGTAACATAAAGTTTACTTCCGAAATAATACTGTCTCGGTTTTCAAACGAAGTTGTGTAATGAAACTGAAACGAAAAAACTTAATTTTTGAATTTTATAAACGCTTTACAATTAGATTTAAATAAATAAATAGGAATATAGGTTCGATCCCCAAATCGCAACAATTTTTTTGTGTGGCCCAAAATATTTATTTCGGGTCTAGGTGTTGTGAGACTAAAAAATCTTCGATAGTTTCTGATACCCACGACACGAAACTTGGTATCTGTTCTGTGGGCTACTAATACATGTCACGGATAAATTAACAAGTTTGTATGTATTATTAAATATATTTAAATAACCTATAAATGAAAACTATTACACTATTATTTAATATTTACCATTAAATACAATGTAATTAATATGTTACAAAACTATAAATAAGTTGTATATGGTAAGGTTATACTAAGGATTCAAGTTACAGAAGCACTGTTTATTATTATTAAACAAACTTCTTCGATATACCATTATAACAACTTAATAGATGACCACGCCAACTCACTGCTGCTGCTTTGACAGCTTCCGTGGCGCAGTTGGTTAGACGCCGGCTGTGAAACGAGAGACCGCAGGTTCGATCCCCGCACCGAGACAAATGTTTGTGAGGTTCACAAGAATTTATCTCGGGTCTGGGTATTTGTGAGACCGAAAAGTCTTTCGTGGCTTCTGATACCCACGACACAAGATTTAATTGATCCTAATACGGGGTCAGGAACTCAGGACTATGTATGTGACTGTTGGGTGTATTTATTATTAAAAATAGTACAAGTAATGATAATTGTATGAGCAGTTTTATTTTAAGTGACTAAAATAACACACATAGCATAATTTTAATTAGTCACATATTGCTAGGAAAAAACACAAAAATGTAAAAAAGTAAAATGAAAACTGTATTTTTTTTTACATTTTTAACTTTTCAACGATTGATTTCCAGCTGTCGTGGTCACGGTGCGGACTGAGGTATTAGTCAAATGTAACAATTAACCACCCTAATTTTACAATTATTAAAAAGTTGGTCAATCAAAAGTCATCATACGAGTATAGACATGAGACAGTCATTCTGCAAGGATACATTCTGATGCCATGTTATAACTATAATCACATTTCCCAGTATTTTATACTCAGTATATTCCTGTCTCACACGTAAGATCTGAGTACCCTGCGATATTTTTACCTCCAATCACGCTTAAGTCAGGAATAGAGTAAGCACTTTCCCCAAATTGGTGGGTGTGCAAACATCGTTCATAACTTTGTTCAGTTTTATTTTCGGTGCGTAGTAAACCGCGCTCACATTCTAATATTATACGCGTACCTCGTGGGCGATGCATTGCTTTTCATTTTAAAACGCGATTATAAAAAGAAAATATCGTGGTGTCGAAGCAAATTGGACCTAGTTTCCGGGGTTTAAAGTTGATATTTATTATTTTGTTTGCACCGACCTACAAAGCTGGCGGTGTGGTGTGAAAAGAATTCAAAGAGTTCCTTTGATATATGGAATAAAGTAATCGTTTATTGGTAATTTTTGTAGTCTTTATAGAAAAAACAGACAAACTAGGTTTATTATATTTTTATGGCATATTGTGTTTAGTCTAGTATTGGCTCTATTATCGGTGAATCGTCTTTACAGCTTATCGTAAAATACTGAAATCAATTTACGATCACTATTTTTTTGGGTATTAAAAAATCTATTGACAAATATATATTTCAATAACGTGTTGGAATTTTATTAAGTTAATTATATTTTAGGCACTAATACGCACAACTAACAAAGGAAATGTTCAGTCCCACAACACCCGTCTCCGTGCTGGGATTGTACCCGAGACCTCTGTTATTAAAACTGCCTTCTCGGCCACTACGCCACGGTTACACTAGTTTATGCCTGATTTTATCTCAGTTTTATCATCAAAATATGAATATGTCATATGAATCAAAATATGAATATACCCCCCGGGTCTCCACATCGACCTGTTGGAACCGGCCTGCATCCAGCGACTTCTTGCATCCTTAACCAAGTCGTCCGTCCACCTTGTAGGCGAGCGTCCGAAAATTCGCTTGCCTATGTTGCCTCCATCCAGAACCATCCAGCCTCAAAGAACCCAAGTCATTATAGGTATTTCAATAACCCTGACTGCTATTTTCTTAGAGCACAAAGTGAAAAAACAAATGAAATAAATTCCCAAATGTTCCGCTTGATTTAGTTTCACAGAATAACTATATGGAAAGGGGAACGTGAAAACAAACGTTGAATTTAGGACGTTCAATGTTTATTTTACTATGTTCCTGAAAAACATTGTATAAAGAAATAAGTGTACTTAAATACTTTTTGAACCGGGAGATTGTTACTGCTGGTTAATTATTCGTATCTGCCCGAATAGCAACCACCGTATCTCTCTTTCTCTCTCTCCCTCCCCCCCCTCTCTCTCTCTCTCTCTCTCTCTCTCTCTCTCTCTGGCCACTGGAAGGCCACTGCTGAACATAAGCCTCCCCAAGGATACTATGGTCGAAGACTCATCATAGTGACTCACGCAACGATGTTATGTTTCGGGTCTGTGTGTATTAAGTTGAGCGGGCCGGCAAAATTGTATGTACAAGCAGGAGACTATAAACTTATACCGAACATTTGCAGCCTTATTCAGACAGATTTAAAACCTATTTTATATATCGAATGTTTTTTCCCTTTCGAACGATTTTAGAATTCAATTTTAACGAAGAGGTCAAAACATTCGATAGCTAAAATAGGTTTTAAATCTATGAATAAGGCCGATGGAGTATATTGTATAACTCTATCTAAATTGCCCTGTACTATCAAGTTTCAGTAATTATTTTACACAATTATAGGTAAAGAAACCAGTCAAGTTAATAGTTTCTTAGATTTACGCGAATGTTACACATTGAAAAAAATATTTTTTTTTACGGATTTTATCGCGATTTGGTTTAAATTTTAACATTTTTTAACTTCCCGACGTCAGTCGTCCCGTCAGTCCGCCCCGTGACCACGAAAGCTGTAAAGCAATCGAGACGTCGCGTCGGGAAGTTAAAAATGTAAACATTAAACCAAATCGCGATAAAATCCGTAAAAAAAATATTTTATTTCAGTCAAGTTACTCAAGTTAATGGACATCCACACAAATATGGACTGACATGTCTAATACTCAATCAAACTAAATTGGCAGTAATGGTAATTTATCGCAAAATTAAATTCCAACACAAATGACAAAACATAACTGTCCAAACCCACCATCGACAGCAACGACCGTTTTATCGTATCACTATAACTTTCAAGATTAATGATATTTTTGGCAGCCATCCTACGGTACGCCCACAGCTGTCACCTACCAATGTAAACAGACCTGTCGTATCTACGCAAGGCCTTAAGAACCACGTGTCATGTTAAATTTGTAATATACCCGCGATAAAATTGTGAATTATGTTTTGGACTACTTTTGAAACGACAATTTCTTGATTATAACATCTATTTATATTGGAAAATGTTAAATAAAGAATGACGTGAGTAAAATGTTATCTTTAAAACATGTATTATAAAATCTACTTCAATATGAGTCATTCACGTTATTGGTTCATCAAGCAATATTTTTGAAGTCACTGGCACATAAAGAGAATACCGTACAATAAAATATTTAATTATAATAAATAAATTCTAATTATTTAGAATAAATTTTATTTATTCGGTACGTCGCACGTGTATGAGTTTAGGTACATCCCTACCGCATTTTGGTACAGAAATAATCTCGATAAACTGGATGTACTAGTAATAACTTGTCAACTCCACAGTCCACATTGAGGTACATGTACATGTGAGCATGTCTTTCGTCTAGATTCAAAATAGGAAACCAAAACCAAAGAAACCAATTTACCCCTTTGTACACGCAGCCAGGTTTGCGCAGTGAGGGGACGACTTGTGAATAACAATGTTTATTTCCAAAAAAATACATGTACAAAAATAGATACAAAAAATACAAAAATAAATGTCTTATCCTTTTTTGAATGTCAACATGCTAAAATTAATGTAACTAATTGTGATTATAATAAAATATTTTTCATTTTTCAATAAACACTACAATCTCCTTCCAGAAAGAAATCACATAAAATGGGTTCTTTCGCTACGCGGTAATAGAAAATGGTATGAGACTACCGTCATACCATTCAATACTCTATCTGGACGGCATTAGCACTTACCACCAGGTTTCCTCAAAATGTTTTCCTTCGCCGTTTTAGTGCTTGGTAATTAACTTTCAATACACACATAACTCCGCAAAAGTTAGAATGTGTAAAAGTTGTGTTAAAAGTTAAAATGTCCTTGACTAATACCATAAACATATAGACATAAACAAAAAGACATAATAAAAAAGACCACTTACGATATTTATAAAATCTTTACATATTTTTTAAATGTACAGCTATCAACAGAGTGATATTTTAGAATTCAAAAATACTGGAGTCCCGCCAAAAAGTAATTGTCATTGACAGGGAACGGGCCGGTGTAAGTTACAATGTAGTGACGTCACTGTGGTAATGACGTCATGATGTTTATTTTAAGACGATGACGGGCGTTGTAGCCGAGCTGTCTGCTGATTATCATCGTATTTCTTATAGTGTAATAAAAAACGAATTGTTTTCGGGCCACACACAAACCTTTGCGTTTTTTTAATAGAAAAAGAGCGATATTGTTGGCCGAATATTCTGTGTAATTGGACCAGTGATGGACATATATTTCACGTTACTGCGTTATGTACTAATAATTATAAAATCAATTCAGTTATTAATAGAAAGTCATCCTCTGTTCCCATGTAAAGACATGGCACAAAAATACGCCCATACCCATTGCATACCTTTAAATAAGTTATTGATATCTACGGCCTTATTAATAGACAGATTTAAAACCTATTTTAGTTGTCAAATGTTTTGTCCCTTTCGAACGACTTTAGAATTCAGTTTGAGCAAAGAAGACAAAACATTCGATAAGTAAAATATGTTTCAAATCTGTCTATGAATAAGGTTGCTCGTGTAAAGATAATATTTTACAATGTATAAGAAAACAACTGTGGTAATATCCTAAACAAATCTCATAAATTTTCATAGAAATAAAAAAAAATATTAATACTAATAAAACAATAAATAACACTATTCACAGCCATTAATTAAAAATTAACACGTAAATCCACCAAAAACTCAAAGAAGCTCAATAAACATAATTTTAATGTGTGAAAATCAATCGATTATGCTTTCTCGCCCGATAATTATTCAAATAGTATCGATTACAAGCAATTTGTCAAATATATGTTGACATTATGTAAAAATTATGTCTCTTTCAACACACTAATGGAATATGTAGTGGTTTAAAATTCAATTTTTAATACTTATTCGATATTAATGTGAAACAATTTGTTTGTTTTTTATACTGTAGATATGGGATAATAAATTTATCGAGAAGCGTTTTACAAATGATCGGAATTTTTATTTTACACATTTTTTAATAACAAATAGAATTGACTTTAAAATAGATGAGAAAGATCTTTAAAAAAATATGCGATGTAAATGTTTTCTATAATTCTCTAATAGCGGTAGGATGTTGATTAGCCACAGTTATCTGCGTGGTGAGTCACAAAGTATAAGATACTAGTGGTAGATCTCTCATTGACAGCCTCCGTGGCGCAGTTGATTAGATGCCGGCTGTAAAACCTGAGGCCGCGGGTTCGATCCCCGCACTGAGACAAATATTTGTGAGACCCACAAATATTTGTCTAGGGTCTAGGTGTTCGTCAGACCTAAAAATCTCTCGTAGATTCTGATACCCAAGATACAAGACTTAATTGATCTTAATGTGGTTAGGTTAGGACAATGTATGTGAATTGTGACTGTTGGGTGTAGTTATTTATTATGTGAGAGGCCGCCTGGGTAGTTACCATCGCAATGTCTATTTCTCCCACCAAACACCAGTGTAAACTCACTGTTGTGTTCCAGTTTGAAGAACATTGCAGCCAGAGTAACTACTAGACATATTGAGACTTAACATCATATTATGTCTTAGGATGACAAGCGCAGTGGCATGCCAAGCAATGCTTTGTACATCATGGTGTTGTTTGGTTTTCTACCGTCCATGTATAGACTCTAAAAACGTGGTAAAGAAGTTTGAAATTCAAAACAATTACTACAAATACACACAAGAGGTTGGTACCAACTCTGAAATCGTTAAAAAAATGTTTGACAAATGAGGTTCCTTTGACTCCAAGTACATTTTTCCTCGTAACAGTTCCTCGGTAGCCGCCCGACTGTCACACAACGCATTATCGGAACCGATCAAAACAAAATGATTTTTAACAGACGTAAGCGATTTTTTGTCACCACTGTGTAAATAAAAACAGTAGATCAACTTGATTTAAAATACATTGACGTCATACGTAAAGTTTATTAATAGACTTAGCCGTGGCGCTTGCTATAAGCTTTGTAAATATTTTACTCTGCTTAGAAATCATCAGCAATCATTGCAGTTTGTTCTACTTATCTACTACTGTACTCCCACCGACATATGGCTTATTGGATGGATTTAACATAGGCAATACAGTAAAATAAGGATTTCTATTTCATAAAATAAAAGAAATGTTTAATATAAATAAATTGATATTTAATTCCATTTTGATATACGTTTTTATTCAAACACTTGAGTGTTGATTTGAATCAAACTCGACTACACCATTCATAATCTGAGCTATTGTTAAAAAATATTTTTATTATCTCTCAATAAAAAAGTACATAAATATACTATGTCTATTTATCTAAAATTATCAACAATCAAAAACCATTTAGTACATCATCTTGGCCTACCGTTACATCTTTACTTGTATCACAGTAACGTAATAACTACAAAACTACAAAATTAAATTTACCATCACAACATTCTCGCCTACACCACTGTTCGTATTAAACACACTTTTACAACAGCAAAATTTAGCAAATTTAAAAGTGCTGTTGTGAAAGCGACAATTACATTTTATTTTCGCGTTGTGTGTTGTTTGTCGGTTGTAGATGTGTTGTCCGCGTGAGTTAAACGAACTTCAATCTTGACCTTTAAGTTCGATGTTGCCGTGTATATTGTACTTGTTTATTGACGCCTTCAAATGGTTTAGATACTTGTACTTGCAAAACAGTTTGTTACAGGATCTCTGTCATACTTCTTCGAATTGATTTTGGCATTCACGTTGTTAAGTTACTGACTATAACAAATTAAAATTAATTGGGCCAATGCAAGTAAAAACCTGTAAATAAAATTAAAATAATAATAATAGTGAAGTGAGTATTTCTGCGTATTTGCATCAAAATAAAACTACAACATTGAAAATCTTAGAACACATTGTACTCGTAATAAAACTTTACGTGTTCAAATAATTGCTTTAAAGAAAAGCAATGAACAGAATGTGTATAATCTATTTACATTAACAATACACGTGCGAAACTGAAAACAATGAAGCATTGTGCTAATTTTATTTTAATGTACTTTTTCGGCCAATTATACGGCATTTTAAATGTTATGAATTTTCTTAGAATGCATTATTTCATCGTAATGTTCATCTTTATTTTTCTGACAGCCTCCGTGGCGCAGTTAGTTAGAAGCCGGCATTCAAACGAGAGGCTGCGGGTTCGATTCCCGCACCGAGACAAATGTTTGTGTGAACCACGGGTATTTGTTTCGGGTCTGGGTGTTTGTGAGCCCGAAAAGTCTCGTAGTTTCTGATATCCACGACACAAAAGTCGATCTTAGTGTGGGGTCAGGAATATGTACGTGACTGTTGGGTGTATTTATTTATTTATAAATCACAATACCATTACAGAGGTTTGACCTATAAATATCATAATTTCCTCCTAGGTTATATTAGACTGCCTCGGTGGCGTAGTTGTATTACGGTACGGCTACAAAGCTGAGGTCTCGGGTTCGAGTCCCGGGTCGGGCAAAGTGGTATTGGATTTTTCAATTCAATAGCAGCCCGGAGTCAGAAATTTGTGCCCGATGTGGCGATAGGCTCGCCCCCTATCACATTATGGGACGGAACATACAAGGCGAAATGTGGGTGTCCTGGTGGCGCCTCTGCCTACCCCTTCGGGGATAAAGGCGTGAGTTTATGTATGTATGTATGTATGTTATATTAGATTTTACGAGGTTCTTTTGTATGTGAGGAAAAATGTTAAGCCCCGGTACCTAGGAGGAAACCCACGAAGAGATATGCCAGTGTTATAGGCCGTGTAGCCTAGCTTACACGGAGGTCGAGCTAGGTTCATAATCTTACACCAGAATACTGACGAAAACCTTATTGATATCTAGACTCAGTTATCCCTTCCTTCTACCATTAAACCTACTTACTAACACCATTCCTTAACCGTTTAAAACACTCCATAATAAAACCATGTCAATATTTACGTGCTCAATTAATTTTTTATGATTATAATTAATTTCCAACACCCATAAATATTGCCACAAAAAATACATAAACAAGACTATAAAAATTGACGATTATCCTACAGATTATGGGATTATCATAATGTTAATATCACGCTAATTCATGCTAATGATATTATTATAGTAAATGGAATAATAAACAATTTTTCTTTATAAAAAATACGAGGAAGTCGGCAATTTTTTACAGCCCTTATGGCGCAGTTGGATTGACGTCGCCTGTGAGAGGCCGCGGGTTCGATCCCCGCACCGAGACAAATATTTGTGAGAACCCCAAGTATTTGTTTCGGGTCTGGGTGTTTGTGACACCGAAGAGTCTCTCGTAGTTCCTGATACTCACGACACAAGACTCGATCTTAGTGTGGGGTCAGGACTATGTATGTGACTGTTGGGTGTATTTATTTATTTATTTACTTATCATTGATGTTGTATTTGACTATTTAAATATGTTGCTCGCGAAATAGTTAATCATTTTACGCAATAGAAGATAGCAGATACTTATTGTTAAACTGTCTTAAACACTGTTAAAAATTTATTCTTTCAGCAAAAGCTCCAAACCTTAAAGCACAAACAGTCCTCTATTCATACATTAAAGACCTTATTCACACACAGTTTTAAAACCTATTTTAGTTATCGAATGTTTTGTCCCTTTTGATCGACTTTTGAATTCAGTTTGAGCAAAGAAGACAAAACATTCGGTAACTAAAATAGGTTTTAAACCTGTCTATGAAGAAGGCCATTAAGAGTTCTCACTAGGACCCTTGCAAATAGTTTGAAACGTTAAAATCTCTCAGGTTAAAACGACATAAATTTAACAGCATATTCCAATAAATTGTAAACAAACGGTTTCAAGAATTTATCACTAATTCCGAACCGTAGTAAACGGCATCGGTACAAATAAATTGTGAGACAAAGAACAATGGTCTATACGTAACTTTAACCTTCAAAGGGACCCTAAAACTTATTGCGCTAAGCCGAGTCACGAATCGGACTGGTTCCGATCGGTTCAATACGTATCTAAAGCATAGGGTACATTTACTGCTTATTGTAAGATATTGACGCTAGTACTGCTAGTACATACATAAACTCGCGCCTTTATCCCAGAAGGGGTAGACAGAGACGCCACAAGGACACCCACATTTCGCCTTGTATGTTACGTCCCATGATGTGATAGGGGGCGAGCCTATCGCCATATCGGCCACAAATTCCTGACTCCGGACTGATAATGAATAGAAAAACCCAATTTCACTGCCCACCCCGGGATTCGATCCTGAGACCTCAGCTTTGTAGTCGTACCGTAGTACAACTACGCCACCGAGGCAGACGCTAGTATTAGCAAAGTATATATTAACTACTGGACATATTGAGATTTAACATCTTATGTCTCAGAATGGCGAGCGCAGTGGAATTCCAAGCATTGACTTGTAATTCATGGTGTTGTTTGGTTTTGTTACTGTCCATGAGCGGTCGTATCGCTTACCATCAGGCGAATGGCATGCCCGTATCGCCATTCATTGCAATAAAAAAAATATATTTTATATTGTATTATATCAGCCCCTATACGTCCCACTGAAGGGTCTCTTTTACAATCGAAAGTAGATACAAGTGGGGTATGGTAGGGTTAGGATATCATTTTTGTTAATTTAAGTCATGTGTTTAAAGGCTAGGAAAAGCTATAAGTAGACAATTTCTTTTTCTAGTATGACAAAGACAACGTATTGGCAAGTACAGTGAAATACTTTCCAGTTACTTGAATTCTAGAACGTAAAGAGCTCAGAAAGTTATTTCACTAAGCATGGGTCTCCCCTCAAATTGTGCCAGAGCGTCCACCTCAGTAGCTATACAATTCGTCGAAATCGGAATGAACTTTGCAAAATAATCAAGAGTATCGAATATAGCAGTCTCGTCTTCTTGCTAAAACCCATAACTTTACATCATACATTTTTCAGCGACACATTCAAACTCAAAATCAAGAAACACAGGAATAATAATAGCCTGAAAGGCAAGGCAAAAGCGTGGGTAGCTTACAACATTTACTTACCCTCAATAACACTAGCTTTTTAACCATAAAATGAAATTCTCCATTTTCTAATCTTAAACTCATCATTAATTTTTACTTTTTATTAGGGTTATTTTAACCGACTTCAATAAAGGAGAAGGTTCTCAATTCGTCGTCTTTATTATTTGTTTTTAGTTAAGCGTTTTAGCGTATTTTAGTTTTTTAAACTATTATAATTTCCCTGAAGGGATAATTAGTAGTGCTGCCAGGATTTCACGTTTCGACTTGTGAGTGTTTATATTTGAACACTCATCAAAATTCAAAAGTAACTAAATAGACTGTGAATCGTGTACAACCCTCTTACGTTAGTAATATATCGAAGTATCGGGCGATGTCGACGATTTCGTAGTTACTTTCCCTCGCAAACGTTTGATTTCTTCCAAAGATTTATATGCTTTTAAAAGTTATAGAGAGTATGTCCTTAATGGATTTAATCGGAGTACAATTAATCAAATTGAAAGTGAACGTGGTATGAAAGTGTTTCAACGGCTATTTGAGAATGGGACATTTCAACGAACAAATGTAAAACAAATCGATTGACATTAAAATAACTGAGATACGGTAAGACTAGCAGAGAAATGTCTGCAAAGCAATGTTTAAGATGGTTTCGATTTAGGCAAGACTTTTCAAATTTCTTACATACATACATAAACTCACGCCTTTATCCCCGAAGGGGTAGGCAGAGGCGCCACCAGGATACCCACATTTCGCCTTGTATGTTCCGTCCCATGATGTGATAGGGGGCGAGCCTATCGCCATATCGGGCACAAATTCCTGACTCCGGGCTGATAATGAACAGAAAAATCCAATATCACTTTGCCCGACCCGGGATTCGAACCCGAGACCTCAGCTTTGTAACCGTACCGTAATACAACTACGCCACCGAGGCAGAAAATAAATATTATATTTTAAAATTGAAAGTATCTGTATATATGAAATTGTCCTCTTGATAATTGTCCAAAGAAGTCATAACTCAATCTTTCAATACACCGAAACTATAATTTATCATATTAAAGTTATTTACATAAATACAACACCGTTACGACATAAAAAATTGACCCAAAGTAATAAATGATGCGGTAGGCCAGGCCGCAATGACAAGACATCTATTAAGAAAAAAAAAACAACAAATAATTGTCCGATCAAATAAAATGGCGCCACATTAAGCTTTTATGTTAAACACGGCGGTTTAAAAACTGGTAACACCACTTAGCAAGCTCCGGGAGATTTGATAAATTTAACTTTTATTGATTTAGTAGTTAATTGTACGACACCTAGTGAGTACGGGTGATTATTGATATTTTTATGTTATGGATGCAATTAAATAAATAACTTATAATCGCTTTCATTCCCACGGTTGTAATCTCTGTATTTTGAGTGCACCTGCACTTAAGTTTAGGTCTAGTGAAGTCACTGTAAAGCTCAAGTGAATAAAAATATACGAAACTAGAAGCCCCGCTTCGCATAGGTGCAGATACTTTTTGAGGGCAACAATTCTAACAATCATTATTTTTGGGTTCTATTGCGTTCATACAGTCCTTCCATAATAGTTTTTCACTAATAATTATCACGCACAGACATCGGTATATGTATAGAAGATATATGTAGACAGTAAAACAACGCTATAATCTTGACGTCATCACCGGGCTAGTTCGACTGATGTGGTACTACTGTTTCATAGGAGAAATTTCGTGTAAGAAAATGATGAATACACAACAGACATCGATAAGTTACAATATATGTAGATATAGAAGATATAGATAGTTAAACAACGCTATAATCTTGACGTCATAAACGGGCTGGTGCGATTATTGTCTCATAGGGCGTAGTTTAAAAAGGTGAATACACAATGCTCATAATAAAACCGTTGAGTTGTTTATTTCATTTTTACTTCAGAGAATATTTTTGCACTTATTTTTTACTTGTTACCGGCCTTATTTATAGACAGTTTTAAATCCTATTTTAGTTGTCGAATGTTTTGTCCCTTTTCAACGTCTTTAGAATTCAGTTTGAGCGAGGACAAAACATTCGATAATTAAAATAGGTTTTGAAACTGTCTATGAATACGGCCGTACGTGTATACATCATCATTAAATTGGGCCCAACAATTTAATAATATAATTCCCTATAGCTGTATATTTTCGTTCAGTGAAATGGCTGAAAGCTCTATGTAGGATTCATTGTTTGCTTTCCATTACTCTATCCTCTCCCATCATCAACGGCGAACTAACTACTACTGATTTTTAGAGTTATAGTTGTTTATGTATGTCCCTAACACTTATTAACACTATACATACATACATGAACTCACGCCTTTATTCCCGAAGGGGTAGGCAGAGGCGCCACCAGGACACCCACATTTCGCCTTGTATGTTTCGTCTCATGATGTGATAGGGGGCGAGCCTATCGCCATATCGGGCACAAATTCCTGACTCCGGGCTGATAATGAATAGAAAAATCCAATATCACTTTGCCCGACCCGGAACTCGAACCCGAGACCTCAGCTTTGTAACCGTACCGGAATACAACTACGCCACCGAGGCAGTCGTAGAGTATTAACACCAATCATCCAAATATCAACAGACATTCTTACATTCGAAAAGCTTAATGTAATATATGTCTATAGTTGTGGTAGGTCACTCATGTGAGAGGCCTGGGTAGGTAGCACCGCAATGTCGAATTCTCCCGCCAAACAACGGTTTGAAGGACATTGTAGCCAGAGTAACTACTGGATATATTGAGACTTAACATCTTAAGTCACAGTATGGCAAACGCAGTGGAATGCATTGCTTTGTAATTAATGGTGTTGTTGGGGTTTGCTACTGTCTATAAGCGGTCGTATCGCTTACCATCAGGCGAATGGCATGCTTGTCTCGTCATTCATTACAAAAACAAAAATCTTTAACATCACTTTATTACAAAAACATTTAGATCACAAAAACAAAACAAAAAATGTAATATGCAAAACAAATGCAAATTCAACAATGAATAATTAATTTGTTGAGATACGGTCAAATCCTTGTAAATATTATAAAATCTCGTGATCTACCGTCCACTTAATTTACGACCATCGCATATTTACGACCACCTCAGACCGCTAGTTGTAATTCATGGAGCGAACTTGGTGACGACCGTGATGTATTGCAAATGGATTTTGCATGTGAAAAAGGTATTGTTTAGGTGAAATATTATATTTAAAACAAATTACCTAATATAGAATTCGTGCCGAATGGTGCACCCGGCTTAGAATACCGAAATGTTTCAGTTGCGTCGCCAAAACCTGATAAGACGCCTTATTCCATTTTTATTTGTATAACAAAAATAATTTTAATGAAATGAAGGTATGCAAGTAATGCTTGGTCCAATTTTAAATACCCAATATATTTAATGTGTTTCCTTATGGGAAATCACATCAATGACATATTTATACAATTGATGGCGTGCCATTAGTACCTACCATTGATGACGCAATATTTGTAAACTATTATTGTTCTTTTTTTTTGTCAAATTGTGCAAGCATAAAGGTTCTTTCTTCTACTTTTTTCTTCTTACGTCTAAAAGCGAGAAATGAATTGGTCACTTCACAATTTTGGTAATGCACTGGTCATTGATTAGTACCACTCGTTGTGTGATGGCATTATCGTATAATATCGCCCCGACTCACAGGCATACACAAGCCTAAAATTTCTATTAATCACCAACTTTCAGGCAAACTAAAACTAAAACATAGAATAATTTTCTAAATAATTAGGCCATTAAAACAACATCCGAGAATTGAATCCTTGACAAGACACACGTGGCTCCCATCCATAACATCGAACTCATAATACGATGGATATTAATATGGAAAGATAATTTCGTGCGTCCGTGCAAGAATGTTCGCGGCTGCCAACTGTATGTATCTTGCTATTTTGTTAATTGCATGACAAAGTTTGTCATATATTTGAATTATGTATGCAGAATTGTGTAGAGAATAATTATGTAATCATTTATGTCAGTTTTTAGGATTCCATCCGAACTAAGGTAAAGGGGAAAAGGGAACTGTTACAAGATATCTTCGTTGTCCGTCTGTCTATTATACTGTCTAAAAATCTAAAGGGTACTTCCCATGGACCTAGAAGATGAGATGTGGCAAGAAGCAACTTCTTGTAGTGTAGAAATAGTTCCCAAGTCCAAACTAGGTTTTGTGATTACAAACTTGCGCTTTCAATTTTATGACACGGAACCGAAGGTGCACAAGTCCAACTCGCAGGAAGCTCGTTTTATACCTAATCACAACTACATATGACCAGCCATATTTGAGAAGTCTTTGAAGATCGTGGAAAATCTAGAAAAGGCAGCAGGGGAAGTAAATGAAAAACAAAAAAAGAGGAAGGAATTATGAGATCTTCCGTTATAATCTGACTGGATAAAAACAATTTCGTTATTAATAAAATACTATAATATATCTATATCAGCCCATATACGTCCCACTGCAGGGCACGGGCCTACTCTACAATCGAGAGAATCGATTGAGAGTGGTTAGGCCATATAGTCCACCACGCTGGCCTAGTGCGGGTTGGCGGACTTACATACCGTAGAAATTCTTTAAAATCGCTACGGTATGCAGGTTTCCTCACGATGTTTTCCTTCACCGTTAAAAGTGAGTGGTGATTGACTATCAATACACACATAACTCCGAAAAGTCAGAGGTGTGCCCTGGGATTTGAACCCGCGACCATCGTGAACATGTAGGCAGCCGCGTCTGGTCCGTTACCAACAGGCCACCACGCACTTCAAAATAACTATAATACTATGAACTAATATTAGTAATAGATTCTCGTATATTTTGGCGTGTGATTTATGTTTCTACTCGTACATACCTTATCAACACCGAATTAATCCGTTTTTTACGATACGCTTTAATTAATATTTATTAGGAATAAATATTTTATTGATCAATAACAGTCCGCGTTTTTATTTACCCAAATCTGACATAACGGTAATATGAAATCAGATAAAATAAATTGTATGATATTTCACACCTGTTAGTTAATCAGAATCTGTATTTTAAGCTTTTGATCTTTTTTGAATGAGGGGAAAACTAATTATGGCTCCCTTCCCGCAAGCCCTGGGGGAGGGGGCAGGAAGAATATGTCGGGGTCACTGGCCTTCCAGCTCGGCGCGCGGATGTTAGTGCCGAGCAGAGTCGTAAACGCTAAATACCGACCAAAAACCCTGGATGGCCTCCGATCAACAATACAACTTGTTAATCGAAGTCGATGGCCCTCTTCGCGCATATGAAAGTGACTGCGGTCTCGGCCTGATAAATTAACAATGAGATCTTTTATTAATAAGTTATCACGTTAAGAATGTTGCAGAATGATCCTAAAGAACATGAGTCCTTTAAAAATTGTTCAGCCTTCGACGAGTCCATATGACCCAATAACTTAACAACGTTTCCTTAAAAACGAAAGGTATTGAAGCCAATGTTGCTTAGTATTAAAAGTCCAAGTTAGAGTTTTGTGTCGATGATACTGGTGCAAAAGATGGTGAAATACAAAGTAATAAAATTACAGAATTTATTTTTGATATAAAAGCGACAGCAACAATAAATAAATAAATACACCCAACAGTCACATACATAGTCCTGATCCCACACTAAGATCGAGTCTTGTGTCGTGGGTATCAGAAACTACGAGAGACTTTTCGGTCTCACAAACACCCAGACCCGAAACAAATACCTGTGGATCACACAAATATTTGTTTCGGTGCGGGGATCGAACCCGCGGCCTCTCGTTTCACAGGCGGTGTTTAACCAACTGCGCCACGGAGGCTGTCAAACAATGGAAACAAACAGCATTAAGGACAAAGAATTAACCACAGCATCTTAACATGAATAACTACCAATCGAGTACCGCAAATAAAAGTAACCAATGACCTCCACAATTAAAAAGAAAAGATTCATTAAGAAGTGCATTGATATCTTCAATAACAATGGCCACAATACGATAGCATTCTGTTATGACTTTCGTATACAAAGAACGTTTTGCCAAGTCACCGTGTAAAATGGCGCCAGAGATTCAATGAGCTTTAATTATCGCTTTTTAACCGTTGAAAAGTAGGGATTTCTTTTTATGTGTTTGAATGAAATGTCTAACTGTTAGCTAATGAGTTGTTTTGTCAGCTGTGACTGATTTTGAAATTGTTGATCAAAGGATTGTAATTCTACTAGAAATGGGTTTGTTTAGTAACAATCCTAGCGATTGATATGACTTAATAGATTTTTTTCTAGACTATTTTTATGCATATTGTACAATTTTTTCAATGCGATGAATGGCGAGACGAGCATGCTATTCCCTTATTGGTAAGCGATACGACCACTCATTCACAGTAAGAAAACCAAACAACGCCATTCTGAGACATAAGATGTCAAGTCTCATTATGTCCAGTAGTTACTCTGGCTACAATGTCCTTCAAACCGGAACACAGCAGTGCATTTACACTGCTGCTTGGTTTGTAAAGAAAGATTAAATCACTAAGACATGTCAGATGTACACTTAAAAAATAAACAGTTTTAATAATATTATACGTGCCACAAGTGCAAAAAATATGAAACGAAACATAATTTATACATTTTTGAAACAGATGATTAAAGACTGAAAAAATCTCTTCCGAAACTCATGGCCGGTAAACATAAATGAACACCACAATATGATCACATTTTGCTATTGCTTAATATATATTTTTTTACAGATACATACATATTTCCTCAGACATAATATATATATATATAAACAACACATTCCTAACATAGATTGCATCAAAACAAAGGAGTCGTCCTTGTCTCGTGATATTGTGGGATGTTATCAATATTTGCCGGCTTTATCAGCGGGTCAACACCGTGAATGCGAATACTTTAACTATTAAATCATCACGAAATATTTTTATATTATAACTAGTTTCTGCCCGCAAAATTCGTCTGCGGGATTAACTTTATTTGGAATTTCCCATGCCATCCCGTCCCGCCTCATTCTCACTCAAGGCATTTAATCCAGTCCTATCCCATCCCTTGAATATAAAAAAGTAACAAATATATCGGAATTCCTTCCTCATCCCAAGGGAACACTAAATTTTTCGGAATAAAAAGTAGCCTAAGTGTTAATCCAGAGTGTCAGCTACCTTCATACCAAACATCGAATTCCGTTAAGCCGTTTCTGAGATCATCGCGCACAACCGCACAGACAAACAGACAAAAATTCTAAAAATCATTGTTTTGGGTTCTATTACGTTAATACAGACCCCTCATAAAAGTTCTTCTCATTTATCTTCCATGTACAGACATCGATCGATTACAAATTTATTATATGTATAGATTTAACACAGAAAGAAGAACAAGAAGGCAGCCTTGGTGTCCGCGTTGTGGCAGGTAAACTCCAAGAGTGTCGCTTGAGATGATATGGTCATATCTTAAGAAAGCTGCAGGAGTACGTCGGCAATGTGTGCCTTAGCCTCAACATTCCAGGACGCCGAACGAGGGATAGACCGAAGAAGCGCTGGCTTGATGACGTCAAGGAAGATATGGGAGTCAATTTCCATTAAAACCACACTAGTAAAATTGCGTTCTACCACGACCATCTCCAAATATCAACTACACGAAATACGGTACAATCGCTACGGTTTATGTTCGTAAACGTTACCGTGAACGGACCGACAATTTCCTAACAACCGCCAATCGCACGTTGCAACACGCGTTCTTTATACGTGTGACGAAATTCATAATCTAACTATTGCTAACTCAATTGATATTTTGAAATTTTAGTCTACGGATGGTTTGTTGATACCTGCGCTAAATTCGTAGAATAAACTAGTTTCATGTAATGCGGCTGTCTTCCTGATGCAATTGGTTAAGGTTTGACTGCCGTGGTGGCGCAGTTGTACTACGGTATGATTGCAAAGCTGAGGTCTCGGGCTCGAATCCCGAGTCGGGCACAGCGATATTGGATTTTCTTTTATTAATTATCAGTCCTGAGTCAGGAATATGTGCCCGATATGGCGATAGGCTCGCCCCCTATCACTTAATGGGACGGAATACACAAGGCGAAGCATGGGTGTCCTGGTTGCACCTCTGCCTATTCCTTCTGGGGAAAAGGCTTGAGTTTATGTATGTAAGTAGACATTACCCCTTTTTGCTTGCCATGCTTTTCCCTTCCCGCTCCCCATACATGGGGACATTAAACTTTAACTTTTTTGATGTATTCGTTGAGGGGTAAAAACAAGTTAGACATTCCCGGAGACGCGCTGAGCTTCAATGCTCAGTGTCATTAAAATGCGTGCCACTGTTGATCCTGGCTTACAGGAGTTGCAGTGGCGGGTGTGAGGGCGGGACAGTCTCCTCCCCACACATGGGCCAGCAACACATCAATGATGGCGTTGTGGATGTTCATATTCAGTGACCACTTACCATCAGGTGACCTGTTTGCTTGTTTGCCGGACCTATTGTATAAAAATATTGGAGAAATAAATGATTTGGGTCTGGATATTAAATAAATAAATAAATAAATAAATACACCCAACAGTCACACACATAGTCCCGACCCCACATTAAGATCAATTAAGTCTTGTGTCGCAGGTATCAGAACTACGAGAGACTTTTCGGTCTCACAAACACCCAGACCCGAAAGAAATATTTGTGGGCCGCACAAACATTTCTCTCGGTGCGGGGATCGAACCCGCGGCCTCTCGTTTCACAGCCGGCGTCTAACCAACTGCACCACGGAGGCTGTCAAGAACATAAACAACAAAATCTATATTGAAACAACAAAATCTATATGACGAATCACAACACGTATTTAAGTATATTTTATAAAAGTATTTGATTGAAAAATTATTATAGTACCGACACTAAACTGTGACATTATATAGGAAAGGAGATGAGAAAAAGGAAAGAAAGAAAAGATGATATTAACAGTGCAATAGGTATGAAACGTGACGCCAAAATCAATAATCCACGTCTGTTTTTAAACACAATTGACAAATAAACCCGTTTATATTGTAATCATTTCCAATAAGAGTCTTTAGCGGTCACAAGTCCATATTCTATAACCGAACAAATCAAAAAGTAAATATACTAATACATCTTTATATTCATCACTAATAATGTTCGTTTGACACTCCGTATTTGGCTCAAACAAAACACGCAGTGCCGACCTGAACACATATTTGTTCTGCTCGCGTTTGGTTAAGGAAACAGAGAAATTTCGCATCTCAAATATGCAAAATAATGGAGTATATGAGTCTTAATGGTGACTTAGGACTAGTGGTAAGCAGAAGAGCCATTTGTGAGAGTGGCTGGCTCGGCAACCCGCCTGTCTAGTGTTTGTGATTATGGGCATAATAAATATCGAGATGGGCATGCCATTCGCCTGATGGTAATCGATACGACCGCTCATGGACAGTAGCAAAACTAAACAACACCATAAATGACAAAGCAATGCTTTGCATTCCAATGCCCATCCCCATCCTGTGACAAGATGTTAAGTCTCATTATGTCCAGTAGTTACTCTGGCTACAATGTCCTTCAAACCGGAACACAACAGTGCATTTACACTGCTGTTTGTCATAGAAAAGAAGATAACGTGGGCCAGGGAACTGTTTGACAGTTTGATGCTGTAGAAAACAATATTAACATCAGTGCCCCTAACCGGAACATTTTGCAGTATCGTAATAGAATAGTAATAGTAAAATTTCGTATGGGAATTTACACAGCGCCATTGTGAGCGTATTTGGAACTAAAATTTCACAGCGGGAAACGTTTACGATACTATACGAGAATTACTATACGATACTTCAAAATGTTCCGGCTAGGGGCACTGGGGGGCTACTACGTAACACAGTCAGCCTCCGTGACGCACTTGGTTAGACGCTGCCTGTGAAACGTCAAACGAGAGGCCGCGGGTTCGATCCCTGCACCGAAACAAATGTTTGTGTGATCCACAGGTATTTGTTTCGGGTCTGGGTGTTTGTGAGACCGAAAAGTCTCTCGTAGTTTCTAATACCTACGACACAAGACTCGATCTTAGTGTGGGATCAGGACTATGTATGTGACTGTTGGGTGTATTTATTTATTTATTAGATATAATGTGCGATTCTTCGCATTGAAATCTGCTCCTAGTGACTTCCTTTTACTATAATGTCGAAGAATATTTTCTATGAGACACTTTTCAACACTGTTGAATCGTTTAACAGTCGATATGAGTGAAAACAAAGGTACTAGAAGTAGATTTTAACACGTGGAATCGCACGATACATTGAATATCGCTTGTGGTAGCCCCCCTGGGTGGTATAATTATGGTTCGTGGCCAGCTTGTTTAACGCCCGAATACTGGAACAACATTCAAATAATAAGTTGCTCTTAACAGCGCACGGCTCACTTAGCCAGTACATTTAATCGGGATTAACGTAGTTAAGCGCAAGTTATATTTAAGTTGCGTTCCAGTATTTGGGCGTAGATCTGTTAGGGAAAGAACTGAATGATAAATGATTTTTTGGACCCTTAAACTTAAGTACTACTATACTTTAGTCAAGTTGTTTCGTAAACTTTTTATAAGTCAACTGTAGAAAAGTAAATATCATGTAACATCAAAAAACAAAAAAACTGATCAACATTTACGAATAAATTATGTTGATTTTTTTTATTTCATCTTATTTTTTGATAAATTTGACCATTTCAGACTCGCAGCAATATACGCAAACACTATATTTTCTGTTTATTAGTAAGTCACGTTAATTATTTCCTTTATCAATATTCAAGATTTTTATCTTAAACGATTGTAATAGCGTATAATTCATTATGCGCACGCGGCAAAAAATACGTCTTTCATACTAGTATTGGTAATGAGTATTTTTTGTACATACACATACATATACATGTCGGAGAATCATACAGATTGCGATTTATATGGCCGTAGTTGCCGTCCG
Source organism: Deilephila elpenor (assembly GCA_949752805.1). NCBI lineage: Eukaryota > Metazoa > Arthropoda > Insecta > Lepidoptera > Sphingidae > Deilephila > Deilephila elpenor. Next base: position 3,344,140 of record OX457116.1, read on the forward strand.
ACATGATGATTCTTATTAATCAGTCAGTGCGCACGTTTGGCGCTGTTCCGGGCAAGATTACAATAGAAACAATTAAATATTGTTAAACCGATCACAGACTCTACTGACAGACCATTCAGCGTTACCATAGGCAACCGATAACTTAAAAGACTTCAATCATGTCGGACTGTGTTGCAATTCCAATAAAATAAGTAACATCAATGCGTATGGCATTCATCCTGCGTGGATCAAACTTGTGTAATCTCTAACACGGCCATTCTGCGCCTCAACGCGCTCTCGCGTTGCTTATTGACATCAGAGCCAAGCTACATGGAACAGCGCATAGCACCCAAGCATAGTATTTACACAAACAGCTTTCAACCTCACACACAACGCAAAGCGTAACAGCTTTCAGCACGTGACTTCTAACGTTTAGCAATGCGTCGTAGCTTTCAGCATCGACTTTCAGTCAAAATAAATCAGACCCCAATCTCACTGCAAAGCGTGATAGCTTTCAACAGACAACAAGGACAAAGCGTTAATGCTTTCAATTTATCTTGCAAAGCGTGGTAGCTTTCAACAAATCACAAGGATAAAGCGTTAATGCTTTCAATCCACCCTGCAAAGCGTGATGGCTTTCAACAGATCACAAGGACAAAGCGCTCATGCTTTCAATCCACCCTGCAAAGCGTGATGGCTTTCAACAGATCATAAGGACAAAGCGCTCATGCTTTCAATCCATCCTGTAAAGCGTGATGGCTTTCAACCGATCACTAGGACAAAGCGCTCATGCTTTCAATCCACCCTGCAAAGCGTGATGGCTTTCAACAGACAACAAGGACAAAGCGCTCATGCTTTCAATCCACCCTGCAAAGCGTGATGGCTTTCAACAGATCACAAGGACAAAGCGCTCATGCTTTCAATCCACCCTGCAAAGCGTGATGGCTTTCAACAGATCACAAGGACAAAGCGCTCATGCTTTCAATCCACCCTGCAAAGCGTGATGGCTTTCAACAGATCACAAGGACAAAGCGCTCATGCTTTCAATCCATCCTGCAAAGCGTCATGGCTTTCAACAGATCACAAGGACAAAGTGATAATACTTTCAATCCATCTTTCAATAAAGCATAGCAGCTGTGAGTTTCAATACAACATTTTATCAATCACCAACACACACACACCACAAGCTTCCAATATAAGATTATTATTTTTCAGCACAGAATTACTACAGAATTATCACTAAAATTCAAACAATGATTGGCATTTTTACACAACAGTGGCTTTATTAGTCATAACGATTTTTATCTTTCGTCGCCTGCTCGTCCATCCTATTCTTATCTTATTCCTGGTATTAACTCGTATATCCTAATTGCATCATTCCTTAGTATTCCCTGACTGGGATTGGCAATTACCTCTTCAATATCTTTGCGTTACTAAGTTTGCTAGAGGCCTGATCTACCAGATAATTAATTCTGCTTGTCATCTATTTTTATGTCAGGAGTTATAAATTCAGTACAACGAAATCAGCATGTGCCTACACATATAATCTATTATTCTTCTTCTTTTACTTCTACTTAGGCGTTATCCCGGCCGGTGCCAGAGTCCGCCTTCTGGCTTAGTCTCCTCCATTTCGCCCGGTATTCGGTATCCTCAATAGTAAGGCCATTGACTCTCATATCTTCCTTGATGACATCAAGCCAGCGCTTCTTCGGTGTACCCCTCGGTCGAGGCCCTGGAATGTTGAGGCTCAGGCACACATTGCCGACGTACTCCTGCGGCTTTCTCAGGACATGACCTTACCATCTCAAGCGACACTCTTGGAGTTTATCTGTCACATCGCGGACACCAAGGCTGCCGCGGATGTGCTCGTTACGGATGTATTAATGTTAAAATCAAAGGTTTGGAGACTGTTTTACTTGATTCCAGAACTCCAGAACGCCGCAAAGCACGAAATTTCGTCCTAGTCTGCACTAGGTCCATGTAGCATACAATTCCAGATAATGTTTGCATACTAACCAACACTATGCCCTTTTTGTTAAAGACTAGACTCCCAAAGTAAATGATGCGCGGACTGTCTATATTCGCCATTAAGTGCTGAACATGTTCATGTTGCGTGTTCACGCATGCGAATCAACGAGCTTAAATTTATAGTACAGTTTAAGACTTTAAGTTACCTTGGCGAGTAGGAAAGTGTAAAACGCAATAATCAATATTAATCCACCCATTCTACCTTATAAAATGATGAATTCAAAAGAGTTAGTCATAATCGTAAATGTCCGGCCACGGAAGTATTGTCTGAAGTGACCAACTGCTTTTACCATGGCAAGAGTTCCAGTTTTATTATTTATAACGGCACGACTGTTAGTGACAGAGTTATAAAAACTCCTTAGCGGAGATTACGGGGGTGCCACGTTGGGCATTGGCGCCACTCGACACAGGGTGCAATGCGGAGGTACCGTGCAGGGTCCGCGGCGCCGGGCTGGCCACACTCCGGGCAATTAAGATAGTCGACAGCGTTCTACAACAGAAAGTTCATTCATATGTATCGATTATTGTAATTTGTAACCGCTACTTTATTAATTCAAGAAATCCCTTAAAAGTCGTTGCTACTTACTTTCACACTTTACAACAGCAAAGTGACCATAACCCGCACGATGGCAAGCGCGGTGTAGACAAAATGGAATATCAACTGGCACTATATGTTTCACTTTCGCCGATCCACACAACTATGCCGGTCCAATTACACACGGATATACACGGGATACGCTAACGTAAGTAACCATAATGGGTATCTATCCACTATTCACTGTCGTAGCCATCCGGGCAGAATGAAAATCCTACCACTAGCAAAATGGCCTTCGACCATCTCACTCACATAATAATAATAATAATATTTCTACACGTCACGCCGGCCTTCTATAAGAAAATGGCAAAACACCATTCGATCCAGCCCTCATACTACAGACCTGGCTGCAACGTGGCTTGCTTATGTCACAACACGATTCTGCTAACATCGTAGTTTTGCTAAAGTATGCGATAGGCCTTAGCTTCATTCTTACAGGTTAAAACAATATAGCACTATAGCCCCTAGCATCCGTATGGAACTTTACTAGTAACTGTGAATTAAATATTATCACTGGAACTGGTTCACTATTTAAGATATGAGCCATCTACTGCCTGTTTTGTACCATTTATTTATCAATTCAATTAGACATTTACCGAACGCCAATTTATAAAGCTAGATCCATAAGAATTGATGTATGGACAAATTGTTTCATCTGTGTAAGAGTATTAAACGTGCTATGTGTTATGACTTATTTTTACAGACGCCAACCTTGTCAGATACAACTAATGTGCGGACATGCTTATTTGAAAACTATAATTCAATATGTCGCGACCAGTGGCGTGCCTAGGGTTTTGAAGTAGGGCAAGCCCAATATTATTTTAGGTTTAATACATATTTATTTATAAGAACAAAAAAAAATACTAAGAACGACGAAATCGAATTTACGGCGCGGCGGCAGACCGACCACTCAATCTATACAATATTAGGATTAGGTAATATAAATTATAAATATAGATACTTGTGGTCATGCAACCGTAACTTTTTACTGCACTAACTACTGAGCACTTTTAATACCCGGCATTACTCTAGCACAACGATAGCTACTATGGACTATGGTCCCGTGTATGACTGCGCAGTTAACCAAAATTTCGGACAGAAATTGTTATAAATACATTATGGTTAAGTTTTTACAAGTAATTTTTATTACAAGTAAAAGCATGCCTTTTGAAAGGACCACAATATCATTGAAATCATTAGAATTAATCAAAACTTTCTAATACACAAGTGTCCCTAGAAAAACATATGAAACACGACTGTTTAATAACCTATATGAAGGGAAGCATGTAGAAATCGAATTACGTAGTTTAGTAAACTGAACCGATAAAATGCCTCTTGTGATTTATCACGAATTTAAGAAATGCACAAACTCGGCGTAGATTTCGCGCCAGTTTAAATATAATTGAATTAAATTACCTTTATAACGGCAATGAACACTTTCACCAACACACTAAAACCATCACAGGAAACAATACAAATCATTATCGTATCAAAAAGTTTAAATAACATTAAAAAAACAAAAATTAACCTATAACCGAACTATTTATTGCACAATATCAAAATACTTATGAAGTTAGTAGTAATTCTTACAGTATTGCTAGTAAACGAAATAATAAACATTACAACATGCAATTATAATTTATGAAAAAAATATAAAAACCTCATTATTTGTATATCAAAAATGATTAAATAATTTTAAAAAAGATCCAACATAATTTAATAACAATAAATATAATTTAGTTAACAAATAATGTTACACATGACGACCTTCAAACGTACGATGTTCAGTCAATACAATTCTGTGGTCAAAAGCTGGGCTTCTGGTTTAGTACATTATTGCTATATATAAATATCTGTAGCTATACATTCGTAGTGCCAGAGTATAGCATTTCACCCGTAAATGTGAAAGAGATAGCATGCGTTGCCAAAAGCCTCGTAAAAGCACACGAGAGAGAAAAAGACGGTTATATGTTTTGCGCGTACCAACTTTTAAAAAATGCGTGGAACTATCTTCTACGTGAGAGGTAAAATTATTGAATGAATTTATTACAAGCGTTGCGCAGCGCGGGCGGCGCGGCGCGCGCTTCGGCTCGACGCGACGTCGCGAGCGCTTCATTGAAGAGCGCCATGCCGCGACGGAACGCGGTAAATTCAAAAATGGTAGATGTTTCGTAATTACTGTTTTGTATTGAATGTAATGGTTTCGTTCAGAATTTAGTATATACGTATTAAGTAGGGCAAGCCGGGCTTTTGGGCTTGTATGGAAGTACCGCCACTAGTCGCGACCCAGAATAATATTACTGCGAAGATTCTTGATTAGCAAAAGTGCAATACAATTTCGGTACTTAAATCATTAATTTCTACCTAATATAACAATTACACAGTAAGTATTGTATCCCTGTTGAGCATAGGACTTCTCCGTAATCGAGAGTTCGATTGAAAAGAGCTAGACCACAGTCCACTATGCTCACGCAGTGTACGTTAATTTACTTAACACATCACAGCAATTCAAGCATGTTTCGTCTCGATATTTTCCTTCACCATCAACGCGCGTGACAATTCACATCAAGAAAAGCACCTGGCCAAAAATATCAATTCGCTTACCTCTTAACTTGTGGCAGACTCCTTTACAAAGGGATACTCAGCGCCAAAGTAAAAACCACATTTAAAACAATTACTAAAGGGTTTTAGTGTTTCGGAGAGCAGCTCGACCACACATAATAATATGTCAACACGTTATAACAGATGTCAATGCTGCGGCGCTGGACCCGTGAGGACAGCGATTCGCTATGTGAACTGAAGAACCACACCTGTAACATACTGGCAAGCAAGATTGTTGGCGATAACCAAACTCGTTATTAGAACAATTGATGATATCTTAGCCTATTTTCTATACATGACAAATCTTATGTCCAAGCTTATTGCAGGCATGACAATTCATCTACGACTGCGGAGTAGATTTCGGACTATCGACGTTTTGACCACAATAGAAATGTTACCAAAAGTGTCATAACTTTTAGGTACAATTCGTACGACAAAGTTATTCGAATTTTCACGTCGTACCTGGACAATTTATCCGCAAAAACCACATGGCTCTTCTCAATACTTTACCAATCGTTATAACAAGATGATACCTTTAAATAATTACTTCCCCCAATTGCATGTTGATGAAAGCGCATTATCTTTTTCAACGTCAATTTGATCTATCAATCTTCTTTTCAATTCCAATGGAGTTTTCAATGCCAGAATCAACGCTTGCTTTTGCTGATTTTGCATCTTAATAAATATTCACCATTGTAAGCGTATAATTCCTGGCGTATTCTCCACATCCGTAGTTCTTTGCCTAGACGTCTGTGATTCTAGAAATCTCGATATCGTTAGAGCTGTCAGTATCTAGCCCATCTATCAGCGCTGCTTTATTGGTAGAATACTCGATGTACGTGGACGCACTACTGAGTCTTGCGTTCCGACCGAAAATATTCTTCAGTTTGGGTAGCAGGCAATGCGGTAGGCACAAGGGATGATTATGAGATCGATCCCACCGCTGCTGTCGGAGAATCATACAGATTGCGATTTATATGGCCGTAGTTGCCGTCCGACATGATGATTCTTATTAATCAGTCAGTGCGCACGTTTGGCGCTGTTCCGGGCAAGATTACAATAGAAACAATTAAATATTGTTAAACCGATCACAGACTCTACTGACAGACCATTCAGCGTTACCATAGGCAACCGATAACTTAAAAGACTTCAATCATGTCGGACTGTGTTGCAATTCCAATAAAATAAGTAACATCAATGCGTATGGCATTCATCCTGCGTGGATCAAACTTGTGTAATCTCTAACATACATATATAAAAGCGTAAACTATAGGCTGTTATGCATAATTGTTATGAAAATATACAGATATAGGAAACTGATAGAAGCGGCGTAGTGATTAGTATCAAATATCGATTCGAGTCATGTGAAGTTATTAGGTGTGTACAAATATGTTTAACTTATATATATGAGAACGGCCTAATTAGGCTATTATATACTAGAAATACATAGGTCTAGTCATCTAAATAGGTGACAAACTTTATTATTAGTTGTTAATAAATAAGTATTTATAATAAAATTAAATAATATTATCTAATATTTTCTGAATTTGACGCCTAGATTGAACGGCGCTTGTTTGAAATAAATAAAAAATGATTGAAAGAAATTAAACTGACTTCAAAATTGTAATTAAAAATTAAATTAATCTTTTAAAATTATTAAATACCAGAATATGCCAAAAAAGTGAGTAAGTATGAGTTTGGAAGACTACAATCTATTTAACATCACGCTATGAACTACACGGGTAAAACCGCGCGGCGCAGATGTTCCCGAATATTAAGGCCGTCAAATTGATAATCTTCTTTTGAAGTCGATTAAAAAATATGAATAGGTGGTGTATAATAACCGATGATCACTATATCCTAAAGTTAGCCGCTTAAAAACATTTCTACTGTCTAATAAAAAAAATCGAGAAACCAGGTGATATCAATCACCTAATTTTTAACGAAATAATTATGTCAGAAAGTTTATCACCATGAATTAATACACACACATTTTATCACATTTTATCTTTACATCAAACAATGTCTCGCCATTGACCCAAAACATACATTAATTATAAACAACTGCAATTTATTTAAACACGTGTCATTTTTGTTATTAATGGTCTTATTCATAATGAATTATTGAAGGTTTATGAGGGCGCTATTAGAGACTTTTTGAAAAAATTACATTTTTTTACCAACTTCTACTATGGGCCCTGTAAACATTTGTTACTCATCTATACTAATACATACATACCGGGTAAGTATAACAAGACTGCGAAAACGAAGCCAGGTGGTAGTTTTAGTGGTTAAAGACTCAATGCAATCAATTTCGCAAAAAAGCGACAGATTTTTTTGCAATTTTTTATTATTGTCGTGTTTGGGTGGTAAATACCTAGTTTTTGCGAAAATAGTAAGTTACTTTTGCGTAGTATTGCGTCTTTAAAAATTAAATGGTGGATATTTTTATTTTAATAATACTATGTATTTATCACCCAAATACCACGATAAGTATTTTTTACATTGATTTTTCTATTCATTATCATTGTTCTGGTGGCACGTCTGCCTACCCCTTCTGGGAAAAAAGCGTGAGCTAATGTATGTTTGTATGTAGTATATCCACATACCAATACAAATAATATGGGAAATGAAAGCAGTTGGGATTAATTTTAGAAATTCAATATGGAGACTTCATTTCTTCCCCATTCTTAATTCTACAATACACACTGCGTATTCAAACCACGCTGTCAATATAAGATTATCGGTTGTAATTATTTTGACAGCGCCAGCCGCCCCCACCAACCTGTAGTCGCCTACATAAAATTATTTATTGTGCTTTTTGTTTCTTCTACTGAGAAATATTATATTTGCAATCCTTTGCCGTAACATATTCAATTTCAATCATGCATTACTTTACATACATACATAAACGTCACGCCTGTAGTGCCCTGAATCCCATAGAGGTAGGCAGAGACTATGGATCTCCACTTTGCTCCATCTTGACATACTACTTTCGTTTCGTTTACTTATATTAATATCTTTATGCATTCTCGTCGGTTCAGGGTACTTTAAACCTGTCCCTTGCCTAAGGTGCCATCGATCTGTTACGTTACATTACTTTATATGCATAAAAATAGTCTATTAACTTCACAAAACAATGCAAAATGTAATCTAATTAAATTGCTATTAGCAATGACCTACTAAAGATTATATCTAAAGATAAACTGTCAAATAATCGCAAAAGAAAAGATAAATTACTGATAGAGACATATTATAGTCTCGCTTATACGGTGGGTGGGCTCGACTGGGGTTGTAAAATAGTCATTTTTATATTCCCGTCGTTGTATAATATCGCTGGAAAACCTGATGGTGAGCGATACGACCACTCATGGACAGTAGCAAAACCAAACTACACTATAAATTACAAAGCGATGCTTGGTATTCTACTGCGCTCGCCATCCTGAGACATAAGATGTTAAGTCTCATTATGTCCAGTCACTAAGGCTACAATGTCCTTCAAACCGGAACACAACAGTGTATTTACACTGCTGTTTGGCGGGAGAAATAGACATTGCGGTGGTACCTACCCAGCCGGCCTCTCACATATGAGAGACCTACCACCAGTAAAAGTATTTATTTAAGTATTTATTTCTGAAAGACAAGTGGAACACAGTCTACTCGAGCCAACCTAATTTTTTGTATCCATTAAAATGATCAACATTATTTAGATTCAGTCATTTTTTGAACTACCACCCGGTTCGGAAAGCGGTTTTCGCTAGAGAAGAACAGACAAGAAACTCTAGTGTTGCTCTTTTCAAAACCAGTTTACAATGTAGTGATATTACAAAAATTACAAGTTGGTTTAAATCAGAGCAGTTCATTAATAATATTTATTTAATAATTATGCAGAAGAAAGTAAACCTTAAATGAGATGAAAAAAAATGTGTGTGTGTATTAGTGTACACACGTAAGAAGTGAAACTTCTTTATGACATCATTTTTCGAAAAATGATCTACTATTTACAAATTTACAGAATTGGTAAAATAAAGCTAAATTAAATAAAGTTTAAGTTTAGGAGGGGGGAAATTTTTGAGGGAATTTGGGATTTCTATTGGGGCCAATTTGTAGCCCTCGCCGAGACGGTTCCGAGGATACCAAGCTCGGTGGGTCCACGACCTTTATTGGCCGAGATAGGTTTAGGGGGGTGAGGTAAAAATTTTAGGTGGGGGTAGGGGCGGGGGGGGGGGTTAGGTTTCGTGGAGGGCTATTGGGTACCTTAAAATATTTTTGGGTGGGGAAAGTTGTGGAGGGGGAATTCGGGAATTCTGTTGGGGCAGGATTGTAGGCCTCACCGAGCCGGTTCTAATGAACCCAGGGTCGATGGGTCTACGATGGATATTGGCGGAGATAGGAATAGGGGGGGTGAGGTAAAAATTTTAGGTGGGGGTAGGGGCGGGGGGGGGGGTTTAGGTTTCGTGGGGAGGCTATTGGGCACCTTAAAATATTTTTGGGTGGGGAAAGTTGTGGAGGGGGAATTCGGGAATTCTGTTGGGGCAGGATTGTAGCCCTCACCGAGCCGGTTCCAATGAACCCAAGGTCGGTGGGTCTACGATGGATAATGCCGGAGATATGAGTAGGGGGGTGAGGTAAAATTTTTAGGGTGGGGGTAAGCGGGGGGGGGAAGGTTTCGTGGGAAGGCTATTGGGCACTGTTTTGGATTTAGGGTGGGGGAAGGCCAGAGGGGGGGTAAGGATCAAATTACAAAAAAGTGGGTGGGACTTAAAATTTTGGGTGGGGCTTGGAAACGGTTGGGGGTGTGGCTTACTGAAGTGGGTACTAATTTACTAAATAAAAAAAGATGGCGCGTAACGGAAGAATGTGACGCGTAACGAAAAAATTTTTCCAACCCCGATAAAGAAGTTTCACTTCAAAAAGATGTATTTTATCAATAACATCAGACAGATTATGCACAACGCAGACTGCAGATACTGTGCTCTTATCTTATCTGTACGTCACTTTCTACGAAACGTTCTTGGAATATCTAGAAATATATTGAAAATAATAATTATCAGTCTGTGGTACATCTTTATATTTTTATTTTATTGTGGCATTCAATCAAATACGTTGCGGCACGACATTAGATAAAAAAAGTTTATTTTATCTTTTCATTTATTTAATACAGAATTTTAATATGCAGGTAACAAACACCTAGTGGAAATAACACCTACCCATTATGTAATAAGACATGGGCTTTACTGTAGGGATAAATACGTTAAACTAATGACAGCGTAAGGTAAACAAGACAGCTTATAATTAATTATAACAAAAAAAAATTTTGGTGTCAATAGGACTTTAGTCAAATAACAAGTAAAGTTGCAACCATCTTAAGAACGCTAAGCTATTATTAGTCATCTTGTACATAATATATATATTTAAATTATGATATTTATTCAAATTTTAATGCGTAAATTATCATATTATTTCCTAGTCCTACTATGTTTACATCGCTTTGCTTCACTATTTTATATCTTATCAGACAAAGCGCAATTGATTTTTTCCATTCCGATAAAAACCAGTGAACAATCTTCTCGTGACATTTAAGACAATTAAACGCACCATTTTTATCGTACTTTCACTGTCTGTATGCAATTTGCGGCTTCCACCATCAATCTTTGCTTGCTTATTAAAAGTATTCTCCAGTAAGTGCATGAGGAAAAAGTAACACGTGTTCTTGGTAATGCTTTCACAGCTGTGGACTATTAACTGAATTAAACGGAATTCTGTATAAAAAATGATGTATTTCTGTTTATTTATTGAACGATTACGAGTATAACCGGTGCTTTTTTTGGGTTATATGAAAACAAACAAGCGACGGACTAGTTGCGATTACTGTCGTTGTGGCAGACCAACAAAACTAGGAAAATATGACCGAAGGAACAGCATCACAGCCTTTTGACAGCCTCCGTGGCACAGTTGGTTGGACGCCGCCTGTAAAACGAGAGGTATCGGGTTCGATCCCCGCACCGAGACAAATGTTTGTGAAAACCACAAGCAATTGTTTCGGGTCTGGGTGTTTGTGAGACCGAAAAGTGTCTCGTAATTCCTGATACCTACGCCATAAGACTCGACTCTTAGTGTGGGGTCAGGACTATGTATGTGACTGTCGAGTGTATTTATTTATTTAGAACCGAGACATGTAAAATGTTTTAATAATCCAGAAATATTCATTTTAAGCAGGTGGTTCATGTGATGGTACATATTTTGTACTAAATAAGGTCTCGTTAAGAAACCAAAATAAGAAAATAATGCACTCAATCCCAATTACACGGAATGTTATTTTCGGAATGCACTTAATGCGATGCTTCAGAAGTGGTAGTAAAAATACAGTTAATTTGAATTGAAGTTGATATTACATATTACACAGTGCTCTTTAACTACATACTGACTTACATCACACGAGAATGGATTTGACATGTTAGTATATTCAAGAGTATTGACGGTTTAAGATGAAGGGTGAGGGGACAGTATAGAAGGCATTAACCGGACAGAAAACTAAACGTGAAAGACATCGTAAGGTAATTCTATCTACTGGTGGTAGCTCACTCATATGTAAGAAGCCCCGTGGGTATGTACCACCGCAATGTCTATTTCACCCGCCAAACAGCAGTGTAAATGCACTGTTGTGTTCTGGTTTGCAGGACATTGTAGCCAGAGCAACCACTGGACATAATGAGACTGAACATCTTATATCTCAGGATGGTGAGCGCGGTCGAATCCCAAGCATTGCTTTGTAATTCATGATGTTTGGTTTTGCTACTGTCCATGAGCTGTCGTGCTACTGTCCATCAGGCAGGTCTTCTTGTACCTGGTGTAATCACGGCCGCTGCCAGGCTCCGCTTTCCGACTGATTCTCCTCCATTTCGCCCGATCTTCGGCATCCTCAACAGTAAGGCCATTGACCCTCATATCTTCCTTGACGACATCTAACCAGCACTTCTTTGGTCTACCCCTTGGTCGAGGTCCGGGAATATTGAGGCTCAGGCACGTATTGCCGACGTACTCCTGTGGTTTTTTTAGGACGTGACCATACCATCTCAAGCGACACTCTTGGAGTTTATCTGGCACATCGCGGCACTAATAAACATACTAATTTATGAATATTATTTAAATCAGAAAAAAATGATGACAATATATCAAAAGATTATAGTATTGGCGACATTTATTGATACCAGCCGTTCTACTCCGCTATAGCCGTGGAAATATCCATTGTTACCCAAATATGCTATAAATCTGGATTAATCCAGTTTCGGCTGTTAAATTACTTATACCCATATATCATCATTTAAGGACCGTTATTTGTAAAATCAATAAATACATACGTTCGTTAACAATCTCTCCGTTTACTGTTATCCAATGTATAACTCATTTAGTTTTTTGCCGTGTGACGTCACGCTGTATTGAATTACGTAGGGATGCCAGCTGTTAGTAACTCGAGATTTGCGCGGAATTTTATAGTTAAGTGTAAAAAATATTATAAAAATATCTTAGTGCCTATATTCTCTAAATAATTAATTTTAAAAAAAGAATCAAGCTAGAAGATTTACGATAGAAGATAGGAATTTAACTCCATGCTAATTAAATAATAGTTGTACAATAAATTATATTACATTTAACAGTAAGTTGCATTAGTAAAATAATAGCCTAAAAAAATATGTTTGCATAATAAAAACCCGAACATCCATAAGGAAAAATAAATATGAAGTTTGACTCAAACAATGAAAAGGCATTAATTAGAATCGAAATATTTTAAGCAGAAAGTAAAAAATATAAATACCATTTTTTTATATTCTGACTACTATTCCTAAAATGAAACAGACGAGAGCTTACCCAGTCCTGAACCTTGCCATCATAAAGGAGCAAGGCGTATTTACCCAATAAAGCAAATTACATAAGTAAAACAAATATAATGCAAATTATTTATGCCCAGAAATCTATCTCTGGCAACCCCAGACATCTGATACCGGCGCGGTTTAAGCAGAACAGTCTGCTTTGTATCCAGATCGGATCTTTGATTCACTATTTTTGGCTGAAAGTTACGTCATTCAATTTCAAAAGGGGCTTTATTTAAGTCTGCGGTGTCAGGTATTGGGGAAATTTCGTAGAAGAATTCAACCACTTTTGTCGCTTACGACGTTTATGTTTTGAAACGAATTTGTTGAATGTGAGATTGTAACTATGCTATCAATTTCGTTTACCTCATAAGTTTTTTTTTAGATTGTGAAACGTTGAAGGATCTCAATACACTTATTATGAATAAACAAATACACCCAACAGTCACATGCATAGTCCTGTCCCCACACTAAGATCGAGTCTTGTGCCGTGAGTATTAGAAACTACAAGAGACTTTTCGGTCTCACAAACACCCAGACGCGAAACAAATACTTATGGTTCACACAAACATTTTTCTCGGTACTGAGATCGAACCCGCGGACTTTCGTTTCACAGCCGGCGTCTAACCAACTGCGCCACGGAGGCTGTCAAATACAATAGACAATTATTTGTTATCTCTTATGCTACAACTATGGTAGCCTGTTCGATTGTTTCTTCAGGTTGCGCTTAATCTACCACATTCTTCAAAAACGGAATCCCCTAAGTCCTGACGTAGATTAATTTGATAACTTTTCCCTTGGTTTCGCGAAACTAAATGTTAGTTTTTAAAAATACACTATCACCTCGATATGCACTGTACAGAACTGTTCCGAACCGGGTGGTAGTTCAAAAAATTACTGAATCTAAACTTACTTCATATAATTTACGATTAAACCGCAAATTAAACTCAAACGTAGAGTGAACTTCAAAGAATATCAAAACATTTTTTTTTACAGTATTTATATGGCGAATCTCTGTCATAATCATATTTATACACACGTACATAGATATGTATCTAAAACTGCACGCGTTTTTCCCAGAAGGGGTAGGCAGAGGTGCAACCAGGACACCCACGTTTCGCCTTATGTGTTCCGTCGCACGATGTGATACGCGCGAGCAAGCACAAATCCTTGACTCCGAGCTGATAATGAGTAGAAAAATCCAATATCACTTTGCCCGACCCGGGATTTGAACCCGAGACCTCAGCGGTATAACCGTACCGTAGTACAACTACGCCCCAAGGCAGTCGTATTTGTAATGTGATATAACCATGTAATACTAGTGCATCTGATTATGTAATATAACATACAATCACAAATAACAGTTACGTCTGTGTTACCAATCACCAAAGAATAAGACATATTTTACTATCAACAAGTGCCTTGCACCATAATATAATACACAGACATCGTAGGTCCTTCACCGGTCTTTCAAAATTGGATAGGGAGAGAGATAAATGTGATTTTACTAGCAAGGATCATCAATCCACAATCGGATATCACAATCAAACAAGAGTAACTACTGGACACAATGAGACTTAACATCTTATGTCTCAGGATGGCGAGCGCAGTGGAATGCCAAGAACCGCTTTGTAATACATCGTGTTGTTTGGCTATCCTACTGTCCATGAGCGGTCGTATCGCTTACCATAGGCGATTGGCATGCTCGTCTCGCCACTCATTGCAATAAAAATATCAACATTTGACAGTAAATCTGTTACTCTACAACGGTTTTGTAAAAATCAGCATTAATCAAATCAGATTACAATCGGCTCTAGCGGACAATCATTTATTTCCAACTCCTCCTACTAATTTAACAATTTGATTAGCTTCGATGACTTATTAATTCCTTTTTTGGCGACGTTTAGCACTCGGTATCATCGAAATTCCCAATCGTGGATCAATTAGCATTTAGTAGTATTCAGGAATAGCAGTGGTGATTCTAAGGTCTAGATAATCTTTTCGGCGCTTCTCTACTGAAATGACGAATTGCGACGAAACGAATTGAGAATGTTGTCAAGTCATTTACATTTTTCTGAAGTTTATTATCCGATTTAAATTATACATATGCGTCAAGCCTCTGTACAGTAGATAGAAGTGACTATGAATTTACACTTTCTTTGGTCCTCACTTATCACTTTCACTTCAAAACATACTTCTACCTCTTCAAACACTTCTGTTTTCAAACTCTTGTTTAGCGTTTCACCGCTTTGGGGGCTACCCTTATCGAATCTTTCTGTCGCAATGTCTGGTATCGCTTTTGTTAGGCTTTGTTCGTTGATCCTCTCTACGTGTCTAAACCATCTTAACATTCCTTTCTCAATTTTGTTACTACATCCTCTTTCGTTCTACATAGTTCCATCGGCACGCTATTTTCCACTCTGTCACAATGTTAGCACCAAATACCTTTATCATCTAAAATTGAATTGCGTGTGGCGAAATTTGTAACCACAAATTAAATTTTAAAAATATCTATCCCATTGCTGGAGATATGTTTTTATAATCAAAACGACAAGCATATATACCCGTAATCTAATAGGATTAACATGTCCAATGTAATCAAATGTGAAGAGGGAAAAACTATTCTTAATTTTTCGACCACAACGGACTCGCACGCCAAAAGACCGTAGAGAATATAGATGGTAAATTGAGTCAGCCTTTCTAGATTATGCCTTCGAAATATCTGAAGAGAATGATATTGTTTATTAGATACCTCATTTTACGTCTTGCTAGGTATAGATTAAATACAAATCGAATTTGTGACTTTATTTTGCTTGGTTGTTGTTGGCACATTGAGTTACAAAATAACTTTACTATCAATCACTTTAACAACTGCATTTATCGACATTACTTTCAATTTTCATTCATTTATGAATAATGTTATAGTCAAAAGTCCGATAGCCATTTAACAAATGTAAATAAGTCAAAACGTTATGAAAACAATACTTCCAAATGAATACAGTAAATATTTTTCGAACCGATGACTTCACAATCGTCAATATTTACATTATAAAATAGCGCAATAATAATTATCTTATGCAAATAACGTAGGAAATCGGAAAAGCAAACATATGTGTCGAAGTGGATAGGTAATTATTTGTTTCCATTGGCTTTTTTTCTGATTTGTTTCGTAGCAGGTTAAAGACAAGCATCCCTAGCTTTCCTAAGAGCCTGGCCGAGATTTAGTGCTCGGTCCAAATTCATAACCTGCCACTGCTGATCCTGGCTGACAGGAGACAGGAGTTGCAGTGGTGGGTGAGTGAACTGGATAGTCTCCACAAAATGTACCAAAAAAAGTATACGCGTAATTTTGGATGCCCTTTTCGCCCTTATGAGTAGAATTGCAACAATATGCCTATGTAATTTTACTGTACTCAGGCAAAATTTTATTGCGGTCGGCTCAGAAATGTAGTCCGTCAAAAAACGATGTCTCCTTCGCATTTGTTATGTTAATTGGATTTTGAATGTTGTCATGCACTTTATTTACCCTTAAATAAAGTGAGAGATAGAGTTTTCAAGATATTTTATACTTCATTAGGTTTCAACTTTTTACGAACACACAGCTTCTTAGGAATTAACGTTAATGTCCTTATCTTTACGGCGTCTTGTTAAACCTTATATAATATGACGTCAACTACTAGGTTTAATATACCTAGTTCTTTTTTGACAATAGATAATTTTTGGGGCATTCCCTAAAGGCATAGTTTAAATATTATATATCTCGTATTATGTTATTTCTTTGTTGTATTTGACGAATTTCAGTTTACACTGTGGACTCCGTTACAATGTTGTTGTTTCATTGTTCAGTTATTGTATGGTTATGTAGAGTTTAAATAATGTTAAAGAGAAAATAAGGATTAATTGGACCAGACGCGGCTGCTAAAATTTTCACGGTGGTCGCGGGTTCAAATCCCAGGGAATACCTCTGCCTTTTCGGAGTCTTTTTTTTTATTTTTATTATATATTATATATTTATTTATTGGTCTCCAACTAAGATTACACTTAACACACATTCAATAATTTACATAATTTTAAGAATGAACACTGTGCATCTTAAATTACAGGATGACACATCTTGCCCAAATTGTGGGAATACAATCAAAAATAAAAACAAAGAGAAAATAAAAAATAAAATAAAAACATTTGAACAAACTATTAAATGGCAAAAACAATATTACGGTAACTTAAAAATAATGTAGAAATAAGATAAGTATACATATATCAAATTATGTTATTTTAATTAACATATATTAAAACAAACCAAAAAAGTAAATGGCAAAGAAAATAAAAGTAATACATAAAAATTTACTTGTTCCTTTCAAAAAATAAAATATAGTTGAAAACATATTTAAAAAATAATAATAACAGTAATGTATTTAATGACAAAAAAGAACAAAAGAAACAAATTCTCTTAAAATTTGTTTAATTCAATTTAAATTTAAATTTTATAAACTTTAAATTATAATTATAATAATAATAATTTTGTAATTATGTAATTTTACGTCAACATTTATTCAATCCTTATTGTGTATTGATAGTCAATCACCACAAATAACATCGTAAGGAAACCTGCTTACCATAGCGATTTGTAAGAATTTCTTTGGTATGTAAAGTCCGCCAACACACACTAGGCCAGCGTGGTGGACTATATGGCCTAACCACTCTCAATCGTACTCTCGATTATAGAGGAGGCTCGTGCCTTGTAGTGGGACGTATATGGGCTGATAAAGTAAGGATTAATTTTAAATTTTTAAAAGACTCTGAACAAGCTAAAGAGCTTGTAGTCATATTTGTGTTATTTGGAATATGAAAAGTGAGGCAGAGTTAGAGTTCTTAGAAGTAAAATGTAGATTAATATTAATAGAGCTAGTTCAATAATAATCTTAATACTTTTATAATATTGTAAACATGTTTATACTAAGTAGGTGTAGGTTTATAAGTTATAGATATACGTAGGAAGATTGCAGTTTGTAACAAAAGATCTCTAACAAAGTCCGGTGGAGCATATTTTCATCCGTTCCAAAATTTCAAGATTTTGTTCAAAACTGGTTTACGTGAGTAACATGAGAAAAAAGGCCCATGTAACCGCGTTCATAACGAGAACCGTGAAGTATGTATTGTAACACGATACATAAAACAAATAAAATAAAACATAAGCCATATTGACATGCCCATACGCGGTCAATTCCACGAACGTGACTTACACTCGCGACTCTCACCGATATCACTGTTTACAATATACACAAGGACATTATAAAAAATAATATCCACAAACCGTCATAAACATGCCAACAATGGAGAAAGTTTTGGACATTAACACAATCAATTTCAACAATCAAGATAAAACTCACAATGAACGGCCGTAATCCGCTCGACGTAGGCCGCACCAAGTACCAATTTCACTACACAACACAGGATAAATGCAAAAGATGCAATGCGAAAAAATATAACAAAACAATCAACTATGTTTTCATAACACAAACATGTTAGTTTACTGTTGTTCCGTCACTGTTGCGGGTTGTTCGGGAGATGAGGGAGCTTCGTAGTTTTGTGGTGGAAAAAAAAGGATTCGGTGATTCGGCGAACACCGGTAAGAAACACGGCGCGGCGGGTGCGCGGGCGCCGTACGAGCTAAAACTGATCCGACCAGTGTGAACCGCGCGCGGTCGATCCGACTCCGATGAAGCGAGATATCGGCAACTTCACTCCGTACGTTATTTACAGTGATTGTGGGTTAGATGGTTAATGATTCTGAGACGGTAAGACAAGCTGTCTGCGTCTATACGTGGAGAATGTAATCAATTGGCACATTAGTCAAATTTGGTTATACCAATTTGAATCCTATTAGTTTAAAGTTGTTTGCATTCTAATAGAGTTATGAAATATCAGAGGCTTTGTTTCAAATAAGAACATAAGCACGATACTGGGAGTCTGCGTCCAGTTTTTACTTTGAAATTTACGTATTACTCGTACTTACTCACGATGGCAGTTAGGAATTTGATTGTTGTATACTTAATAATAAGTTTATGGCTAAATCTGTTTCAATATTCATTACTAACCGAGTTTGCAAAATGTAGAAACAAATTTAACTAAATTGCAGTGTAGAATTTTAGCACATGCTATTTAGAATATTGCAGTAATCTGACAAAACAATGTTTTCTGTCTTGACTGTGTCTAGATTTACATTAATGCTTAAATTATATATCTTTAGGGAGTAATTATTAGAACTCTATCGTGGTAGACCGCTGTTAGGAATCAAAAAAAGACTTACAACTCAAAAAATTACTGTCCCTTTCTAATTCTCTACTACTAAAATTAATACCACCATTCACAATAAAGCAAGTAATTACGCTCCATATTGGCTGACCGATAAAACGAAGATAAACACAATTTTAACAAATCGGTTGCAATCGGTGATATCAATGCGTTGGCGATAGCGTCGCGAATATGGCCCGCAGTGTCAATAATGATAGTAGAAATGTGTCGGGTAACTACTAAAATATGTAGAACCTTGTTTTTATTGCACAGGTCTTGGAATGGAACGGCTTACCTGTAGTGATTGCCGTCAATTAATGCCTAATTAGATCGTAGTTTCCGGCTTCTTGCAGTGGAAAAAGATAGGAAAAAGGACGGATGGAGGCAGGGGATTTTAGGCCTTCAAGGATCTCATCAGGAAACGCGACAGCAAAGCCAGTTTGACTGGGGTAGTAACCCTAATTCACATACCATCGATGTACAAAGAAATTAGCAGATAATAGAGAACAGAAAGTAATAGAGATCCATTAATCGTTATTCGGCCCCGTCGATCCTCATTAGCCAAGAACTGCTCCACAGTTTCAATGTTTTATGCCATCGATATCCCTACATCGCTTAATCATCTTAGTTATTATAAAAACAAATACCATATCCATATAAAGTTATTACATCACAGCTTGAGTCTCATGTGTCACCATTGATTTGTATTTTCAAAAATAATATTTTCTATGACTTCTACTTAGTTAAAAGGTCGAGAGTATTGTCTCGGTTGTGCACTTGTACTACAGTATGATTGGAAAGCTGAGGTCTCGGGTTCGAATCCCGGGTCGGGCACAGCGATATTGAATTTTTTTTTTCATTATCAGCCCGGAGTCAGGAATTTATGCCGAATATGGTGATAGGCTCGCCCCGTATCATATCATAGGACGGAATAAATAAGGTGAAACGTGGGTGTCCTGCAGAAGTGCAACTCTGCCTACCCCTTCTGGGAAAAGGGCGCGAGTTTATGTATGTATGTACTTTCTATGAAGATGCGTATACACCCATTTTCATTTCAGCAAGCATCAGCACGCGCAAGTACTTACACATCTTCACAAAAACACAATTTTCAATATTAATATACGAATCTATATTGATTGTGATTCAACCCTAAACCAATAAAACCGTTCGAAACTAACAATGTCAAACATCGAATAAACAATAAGTTGTAATTAGTTTAAAAATACTATAAACATTTATCATTCGGCCCACACAAGGCTGCATTAATATTTCTAAGGCGCGCCTTTAAAGCTAATCTTTGGGTTTTCTAGTCCAGTTGCTAATCGTTTCACAGATAGCGCCGGCTAAACTAAGGAGCAATAATACAGATAGATAAATAAATCCAATTTGTTTGTGTTTCTGTATATTGCGATTTATTTAGCAACAAATATTCATATTGATACCAATGAATATTTAGTGTAGTTTATGAATCATGATTATATATCTACTAGCGGCCCGTCCCACCTTCGCACGGGTGGACATTTATTTTTTAAGCATTTTAGCTCAAACGTACAGTAAATGCAGGACATACCTAAATAATAATGTATTTAGCAATAGTGTATCGCTGGCTCCCTTTAGGTACGAGACTTGATGATTGAAAAAAAAAAGATAACAGAATATTCGCAGCGCATGCGATGAAAAATATTTTATAGGTATTTTTTTTACACCTTGGGTAACATTATTGTATTCTTAGTAGGGATCCTTATTTTTTCTTGCAATTAAAATAGCCTATTATAATGATAATGTAGCATTCAAATGGTGAAAGAATTTTTTAAATCGGTCCAGAACTTTTTAAGCCAATTTGATACAAACATACATACAAATCTTTCCTTTTTATAATATCAGTATAAATTAACGTGCATCGATTTCTAATAATTTATATACAGTGATAGAGCCACACCTAGCTATATTGGACGAAAAATCCCACCTCCATCCCATCGCCCAACCAATCTTACTATTATTTGGGGCTAAATCTCAGGCGACTTCTTGATATTGCGGCTGCTAGGCAGTTTACACTCCACCGCACAGGTACAAGCTCCCTCCAAATTATTGAAGTGAAACTTCTTTATCGGGGTTGGAAAACATTTTTCGTTACGCGTCACATTCTTCCGTTACGCGCCATCTTTTTTTATTTAGTAAATAAGTACCCACTTCAGTAAGCCACACCCCCAACCGTTTCCAAGCCCCACCCAAAATTTTAAGTCCCACCCACTTTTGTGTAATTTGATCCTTACCCCCCCCTCTGGCCTTCCCCCACCCTAAATCCAAAACAGTGCCCAATAGCCTCCCCACGAAACCTCCCCCCCCCCCGCTTACCCCCACCCTAAAAATTTTACCTCACCCCCCCCTACTCATATCTCCGGCATTATCCATCGTAGACCCACCGACCTTGGGTTCATTGGAACCGGCTCGGTGAGGGCTACAATCCTGCCCCAACAGAATTCCCGAATTCCCCCTCCACAACTTTCCCCACCCAAAAATATTTTAAGGTGCCCAATAGCCCCCCCACGAAACCTAACCCCCCCCCCCCCCCTACCCCCACCTAAAATTTTTACCTCACCCCCCCTAAACCTATCTCGGCCAATGAAGGTCGTGGACCCACCGAGCTTGGTATCCTCGGAACCGTCTCGGTGAGGGCTACAAATTGGCCCCGATAGAAATCCCAAATTCCCTCAAAAATTTCCCCCCACCTAAACTTAAACTTTATTTAATTTAGCTTTATTTTACCAATTCTGTAAATTTGTAAATAGTAGATCATTTTTCGAAAAATGATGTCATAAAGAAGTTTCACTTCTTACGTGTGTACACTAATACACACACACATTTTTTTTTTGTATAACTTAGTATTCTGTGGTACAACTGTGCCGACTGGAGCGACTCCTATCATTGTTTCACACTCTCATTCTCTTTCCTTTACTTTTCCCACCCATAAGAAGCTGACAAAGTATACACTATCCAAGTATCGATGTGCAAAGAGGGCGATTATCACTGCCTGCCGCAATTAATGCAATGCAATAAAAACCATGATAATGACTCTACCAATTCTCGGGACAGTTCAGCGTCGTCCGCAGTGTCTTTTTACGTTTTCTGGTAGAAAATTCTTCAACTTCGCCATATCAAATTGTATAAAATTTCCTCAAATAATTCTCCGTCTAGAAGATAAAAAAATATTAATATGGGATTTTGAATTTAGCTAAAGGCTTTTAGAGCCAATATAACAGGTTTATGTTTATTTATTTTCATTTTTCAGTGGATGATTTAACGACAATTTAGTAGATACGTTAATAATTAATTTATTCGAAATATTATTGTCAGTAGTCGGTACATACTGTGTGGGCTGTGACTCCGTAATAAGGTGAGCACATGACTCTATTATTAATTAGACTAACTATTATTCGAGAAAGTGTGTGACCTAATGGCCACAGTATAATAATAAATATACACGATCTATATCACACGAATACTAGTTTTTTTTTTTCTATTTATTTATTCGGGGCTTTTGACGTTAATTGTGCATGTCAGCCCCACGAATACTAGTTAATTCCTAAAAGCGTACAGGTAAAATGTCTGTGATGTCAATCATACATTCCACCATGTAAAGGACGATACTCTGGTTGTTCAACCATATGTTCCTATTATTATTAGTAGAAAGTTATATTGTTTATTAAAATTACAGTACAGAGGATTACCTACAAATGATCACAATATTTGTGGTATAAAACAGAAAAGTATGCTATCATTATAAAAAATAAAACTGCCGGCGTCAAAGTATAGCCCTACCTGTAGAACTTAAGTTACAGCAGCAAGCAGCAATATTAGTAGAGTGCTACCACTGTCTGAATAAAATATAAAGTAAACTTCGTTGTTACGTTTCTTTCGGTAAATAGGAGTATTTTTTATTGCTGTGAATGGCGAGACGAGCATGCCATTCGCCTGATGGTAAGCGATATAACCGCTCATGGACAGTAGAAAAACCAAACAACACAATGAATGGCATTCGAGAGCGCTCGCCATCCTGAGACATAAGACGTACGGCTACAATGTACTTCAAACCGGAGCACAACAGTGCATTTACACTGCTATTTGGCGGCATAAATAAACATTGCGGTGGTACCTACCCAGGCGGCCTCTCACATATGAGAGACCTACCACCGGTAAAAGATTATCGGATGGCCCTAACTATTCTTGTCTATCCGGATAATTTTAATCTGTCACCAGCATAGATGCACTGCAGTGACTCTTTCGTAGTATGCTGACGCATACTTAAATAAATGGTAGGTACTGTTAGACGCCCAAGGCTTCGACGGTTTTACAGTTTTACGCAGGGGTTTGGAGCATGGAATGGTATGGGAGGTTGGTATACAGGGAGCGTCGTAGAAATCGTATCCAAGGCGACATTAGTGCTAAAATATCTCGTACTTGCACTGAACAAATCATTGTCTACTTCTTTTTGTAGCAAACCGGGAGACAACCTTTGAAACAACAAAAGAAATAACCCGTAATAAAAAAATTCTTAGATGAAATTCTCATGGAAATAAACTACTTACACAAAGCTACCAATACCCAACGAATGATTAGTTAGCTGCAATAAATTAGCTAAACAACAAATGAAGCCTCCGGCTACATCTAGTTACGCGAGATTTAGCTGTACACTAATTCTCGCGGGTTTAATTAGATACAGTCAGTTTCTTATCACAACTCAAATAATTCACTTTCAAATTAGATTGTGGGTAAACAAATTGGACCCGTTGTGAATCGAACCACTACTAATGGCTTTCGTGGAGGATATTATTTGCTAAATTCTTGTGTCTGGCTGTACATAGCTATCCAGCTATGTAAAGAAAGAAAGAAAGAAAGAAAGAAAGAAAACACATTTATTTGTCACTTATTACAACGCACACACTAAATAAAGTAAAAGAAAAAAAAGTTTGTACGTCGCAAAAAAGTGACACGTAGGTGACCACTCAGCTTAATGTTGTACAAAAGTTTGTCCTTAAAAATTACCCTTTGTATAGTGAACATCATCATCAGCCCGTTCCAGGGGAGCTACTTAATAAACGAAGTTCGAATGTTCGAACGCTCTACGATCGAAGTAAATTATAAGCTTTCCACTTCCAAAAATCATTACTATTCTCCATGACACTTATCATTCACTCCGAACTTAGTCTACGACCTACGATATATGATCCAAAAAGTTTGTGGAGTCCCTAGACTCTTTCGTACAGTTTTACGTACGACGTTAACGTGCACTGCTGGACATAGGCCTCTCCCAAGGTACGCCTCAGACCCCGGTCGTTGCTTTATGCATCCAATTGCTGTTCTCGTTTAGTGAACGACAGGGCGATATAATTGTTTACAGTGAGACTTTTCGGTCTCACAAACACCCAAACCCGAAACAAACACTTATGGATCACACAAACATTTGTTTCGAATCGAATCTGCGCCCTCTCGTTTCACAGCCGGCGTCTAACCAACTGCACCACGGAGGCTGTCAAATAAAATATATGTTTAAAATGAACAAAAATAATTTATATTATTGAAGCTCAAGTGACGTAGGGGCCAACGCCATACGCCATACGGAAAGCCAGGTAACTACACCTGGTCTAGAAACTAGGTCTGGACACGCCAATCCATTGGCAAGTGCAGCGAATGTTGACGAATCCCCCAAAATTATGAAAATCCTTGTCAAAGGCATATCTTCAATTTCACCTAACAGAAGGCAATAATGTTGATCCCAAAATGATATCGAAAATTGTTCATAACAAAACCACTAGTTACTCAACAAGACAAAAATAACTTGTTTACGATAATTAATAACTAAAGTAATTTTAAAACCAATACAGTAGCTACACTGAGCAACACTATAGCAATAAATCAATCGTCGAAAAAACTTAGTAATCTCGATTTTCCGAACTATATTTCCTTAGCGCGTGGTCCCAGTGCAAGCGGAGAGGTAAGGAATATATTTATTATTTTGTCTTCATACATTAAGAATACTTTTATATAATAATTAAGCTAAATACAAATGCAACATGGATAAGAGTAATGCTTACCTACAGAAGTATCTCAATCTTATAATATGAAAGTAAGATATTAGATAAGGCGGAAGAAAACTAGTCACATGTTATGCTGCTTAATAAAATAAGCTCTGCCAATTAAGAGATCTGTGGTCTTAAACACGCGTGAGCATAGAATTGATAATGTTAAGGGCTTTCTTTGACAGCCTCTGTAGCGCAGTTGGTAAGACGCCTTCTGTGAAACGAGAGACCGCGGATTCGATCACCGCACCGAAACAAATGTTTGTGTGATCCGCAGACCAATAATTTGTTTCGGGTCTGGATGTTGTGAGCCACGATATTAGACCAACAGCCCAACAGCCACATACATAGACCTGATCCCAATCAGGTCTATGTATGTGGCTGTTGGGCTTATTTATACAGTGAGGTCTCTCAGTGGAAGATTAATTAGGTAGATAGGTACCTACCAATGGACATGACGCGGTGTTTGATGTCAGTTAGAATAAATTAATAAGATTTTTTTTTTTTTTTTTTTTTTTTTTAAACTGGCACGGCATAGTGACTGCATTGCACCTGATGGTAAGTGCTAATGCCGTCCAGATAGAGTATCGAATGGTATCAGACGGTAGTCTCATACCATTCGACACAATCATGCCGGCCCGCTGAGATGCCTCTTCACGCTACGGCGGAAGGACCCAGGATTATAGGAAGGAGGGAACACGTGCGGTGGCAAACCGTTCCACAGCTTGACTGTACGGCAGAAAAAAGAGTTAGAGAACCTTTTGGTTCGCGCCGAAATGGATTGAACAGTCAAGCTATGGCTCCGCAAGCCAGCACGCGTGGTTCTGTTAAGGAAAGGAGAGGAGGGGATTAAATTGAACAATTCCTCAGAGCATTCGCCATGATACAGACGGTAGAACACGCTTAGAGAGGCGACATCCCTCCGTAACTGTAGCGACTCTAAGTTGCCCGTAATGTCTGCATCATTCACAATGCGGATGGCCCGCCGCTGCAATCCATCCAAGGCATCGAGCAAGTACTGGGCGGATCCATCCCAGAGGTGCGAACAGTATACCATACCCGGCCGAACCTGCGCTTTATACAAGCGGTAGAGTTGACCGGGCGCGAAAAACCGACGCACCTTGTTCAGGACCCCAACCCTGCGGGAAGAATCATTGAATGAAAATCGCTATTAACTAAAAAAAAAGAAATCCAGTTGGTACTCGTGAGCACTGTTACTCCAACTTTACCCAGAACATCATAACGGGTTGCAAGTTCCGGGAAGCGCGCGAGATGCGTGGTCATTGTTATTGTAACTTGATGTTTGTTTTATTCAAAAAGATTACATGTTACATTTCGACTGTACCTACATTAATTATAAACCGCAGACGTAGGACACCATCGATAAAGAAAAATAAGATTGTAGGGTCTCAATTCAACCTTTTCCATTTTTATGATTTTCATTAGCGGATACAATTTCATATGAAAGAGAAAGTTGTTTATTTTGTCTTGGATTACAGCCATACTTTCTTACTTATTGATAATTTTGTCATGATTTTATCGTTAGGCAAACTATCTCCTGGGTATTAGCACTTTTACCTACTTGCGTAATGACTAATGAATATGCTTAGTGCAGGAATACATTGTGACAATTTTATAATTAACTGCAATTTTTTTTTTAAATTGCTAACACTTATAGTTCTCTTTTAAACATAAAATTAACATTGTATTTCTTTAAATATTGTTTTTATATAAGATTCATTTACCAATTGGGTATTTGACTGTTGTGGCAATAAATTATAAAATGTGTTGCATATGATAGCTTTTTGGTAAACAATAATTATAGGTATTTTTATTTACATTTATCTAAATTATAAATATTTAAATTATCTAAAATAAGTTTGCCATTTTTTATCTGTTGATTAAATGTAACAAAACACGACAAGCTGTCATTGTGCAGCGTGTGATGTCACGATTTTCAATTTTCATTCATCTCTGCCACTAAGATCATTCAGCATTTATAAAGCGTGACGTAACTTTTTCAAAGTCACGTGACCTACCGTTTTGGTGACATATATGATGATAAAACTGAAAAATATGTTTATTCGTTATAAACAACTCTTTAAAAATAAATTAATAGTTTGAAGAGGTATAGAGTGATTATATCTAGACTTTAAAACACTTTTCAGAAATTAGTCAAATAGCCAATTTAATATATTTTTAATATGATGTTACATTACAATATACAAAGGTAATAACCAAACGTAGTTGTTTATACTCTGCGATTGTAACGGTGTATCTGTCAAATAAAAAGTAAATGTCCATAAATTTAGCATTTGTTTCTTAAAACCCTGCTATTTTGATTGTGGCAGAAAGAGATAGATATATGACCAAGCCGCGCCCAATGCGTACTTGGAACGTACAACTGAGATTGTTTACGATACCAATTTGTTAAAATTAGAACAAATCAAATTTTCATTAATTAAAACCAGGTAAAATGTTGCAATATTAATAATTTTCAACATCCTTTTGTACTAATGTATCAGTGCACAAAGTTTAACAAAATAAAATTCACTAAAAACATTTTTAAAATAACTGATAAACATAGGTGTGGCTTCAACTAAACTTAAAAATGTAAATAAACTATTCTAATCATTTTGCAGGTATAAAAAGGACAATCAAGAAGTGCCAATATATAATTTAGAGGTTGAGAAAGTACAAAAAACCTCCAAAATGCCTGTATTAGAATCATGTTGGTCCCCTTGTATTTGGTCGTCGGATACAAAGTCTGGCAGCAAGGCGGTAGCTGTGTATACAGTGGCTATGAGCCTGATGTTGATAACATTCATAGCCTACCAGATGGATGGAGGAGATTCTACGCAGCTATGGAACCCTTTGTTTGAAGCTGATGTTAGAGGATGTAAGTTTTCTTAACTTTTGTGAAAGTTCTTAATTCAAATCAAGATATTCTTTAAGATCCATTGAATCGGTTATTACTGGTACCACCTCTACGGAACGTGTTATAGATGTGAAGACACGGCGCAAGAAACTCCTTGAAATCTTTACCGAGGGAATGTACCAATTGCCGGCTGTTTCTTAAAAAATATTTTAGTTAATGTCTTGAAATAACCAAAGTCAATTCTTATAATAGGATATCATAAGCTTATACAATAAGTACTAAGAACACCTATGCACATAACCATAACCACCAAACAACCATCACAAAGTAGATCACCTTTGATTTAGAATAATAGAATGTAATGCTGCCACTGCGATTGAGAGGGACTAGGTTATAGTTCAACAATCATCCCTCGATGTAATTTTCCGTTGTACTCAAGTCCTTTGCTCAGCAATTCCAGGCTGATATAGTATGTACAGTAGGCTACAAATTGTGGTGTAGTTTAATATTATATTATTTCCACCACTTAATATATCATGTATTTTCTTATGTTTCAGCTCTGCAAGTATTTGCCATCATATTCATAATCATCTTGACAGCATTGATAGTTTCTTCCATATTTATGGTAAGTTTCAACAAAATTATATGATTGTGTTTTTGGCTGCTCAATTGTTGTTAGCTAATTTTGGATAAATATCTTCATAGTGAGAGTCTGAGGGTTCAATCCTTTTATCAAGATGTTTTGTTTGAAGTCAAGGATGATGTGGGGTTGTGGTCCATTGCAGTCTAATTAGAATGTCCGCTGTAATGGATGGCATGACAACCATACCATTTGACTGATGGTAAGCAATACAACCACTCATGGACAGTAGCAAAACCAAACAACACCATGAATTACAAAGCCATGCTTGGCATTCCATTGCGCTCGCCATCCTGAGACAAGATGTTAAGTCTCATGTAAAAAAAAAAAATTGGGGTATTGTAGGATCCTCCTATCCCTCATTTTTTCATTAACCTATAAAAAAATCTAAATTTAGGGTCATAACTAAGTGTATCTTTGTTATGCATACGAGTACATAATATTTTGAATGTTGCAAAAACTGTATAATAAGAAATATTGTCAAATTCCAGGTGATCGGAATCAACATATGGATGCGAGGTTTTATACTACCATGGCTGTTCATCATGGGACTTATCATAGCTTTCCAAATGGTGTTTGGATTGTGGCTGATTTGTGGTTACTATATCTATGTAAGTATTTTAATTTTCAAATAATATTAATCGACTGCCTTGGTGGTTGTATACGGATTCCAAAGCTGAGGTGTCGGGTTCGAATCCCGGGTCGGGCAAAGTGATATTGGGGATATGGCGAAAGGCTCGCCTCTTATCACATCTGTTTGGTATCATCATCATGTTTGGGTGGTAAACCATAGTTTTTTCTAAAATAATAATTTAAAACCTCGCTTGCCATTATTACTTTAAAAATAAAATAGTGTACATTATTATTTTAGTTATATCTATTTTAGTATTTACCAACCAAACACGATTATAGGTAAAAAATTACAATGCGAAATTTTCGGTAGCATTTTGTCTGAAGTCACTAAAACTACCACCTGGCTTCGTTTTCTAGATTTACTATATCATACAATATACTTGCATTTAAAACGTTATGTATTTAAAGTAAACATAAAATAATAAAGCTTTTCATAAATGCGCACAGATTTAAACGCGCACTGCAGCAAGTTAACGTCTTAACGTTGGTGATGATTGGAGAACAAATTGAAATAAGACCACACTTTATTGTGTTCTTATTTTATGCGCTGTTTTTGAAACGCTCATCGAACATCTAGTACATATTTGATCAAAGGAAGTTAGAATTTTTTACTGAGTAAATTAAATATATTTTAATCAACATAATTATTTGTTTAATTTTAGCTGGATGCAACGTTTGCGGCGCTATTAGATTTCCTTTGGATGTCGTATAATGTAAGTTGCAATTAATCCTTTTTTATTAGAATTATACAATCACGCAATTTTGAACAACGCATGAATGAGCCAGTTAAATCTTAAGCGTCACGAAAAAGTTGAAGCTATTCGGCCTTACTTATAGACAGTTCTAAAACCTATTTTAATTAACGAATGTTTTGTCTTCTTCACTCAAACTGAATTCAAAAGTCGTTCGAAATGGACAAACCATTTAATAACTAAAATTGGTTTTAAAAGTGTGATTAAGGCCGATTGTGATGTAAAATGTTTATTCATATTTAATTTTAATGCTATCAAAAGTAACTGTGGATAACAACTGGGTATTTAAGTTGTTACTAGGTAAATTTAAACACTTACTGTACAGTTCATGAATTAAGGTTTCACTATAAAAATCTTGGTTGGTTATAGAGATCCATGAGTAGTATTATAGTGTTTTAGCTCATACACCCTCAACCATTCTTACTGTTCTTATCCCGTACTTACATGGAAGAATTTTCAGCCAATATTGCAAAAACATTTGCCTCATAATTTAATAACTGGCTGTCTGACTGACATTAACCAATCAGGGAGGCTTTTGAAATACCATCCTTATACGCAATTTGATATGCTTTATAACAAGAAAATATCTAATTTAATATATTATTTTTCAGATTTACTGCTGGTTGTGCGTGTTTTCACAATACCAAATTATATTGGAGATGCAGTCGCCAAATATTGAAATATTAGTGGAGTATTAATTATATTTTTAGTTATTGTGTGTCTCGTTCATGTATTATCTACATTCAGGACTCACGTAATACCATCAAGTAATCTTTCTTATAAATGGAAACCAGTGCTACTTGACAATTTTAAACTTATACATGTTTGCAAGTAAGTTTTTTTTACAAGACAATTATATTCAAATGCAATAAATTGGCAGCATTCGTAAAATACAATATTTACTCCCTAAATAATAAATAACTAAAAATATAAACATTGATACATACAAAAAACACATTCTAGTGTAATCGTAATAATATTAATAAGTGGGAAGAGTAAAAAATAAAATGTTCATTCTCAATTCTGGAAAAAAAAATATTGACATAAAATATATTTAATTGTACTGCAGCTAATAATTTTTCTGTAAATCCAGTCAAATATTATTATTTAGACATACTGAGAAATTTTAATATTATACATATTCATTGTTAGTAATAGTCTACGTGGTATGAAATTTAAAAAAAAATCTCTGTAGATTAAAAATGACTGGTTCATTATTTTTAAGACAATATTACGTACTGAATTTATTTTCTGTCACTATTGTGTTCGAATGAAATATTTCTATATTATTTTTAGTGTAATTTCTTGCGTGAATATTATAAATTACGTTATGTTTTCTACTTTTAAAAATGTTTATTTCAATCATCTTTATAATATTATTTTACCTTATGTGGCGCAGTAATTAAGAAGCTAACATTAAAACTTGTACAATCCCCTTTCTATGAAAAATATGATGGAAAACAAATATTTGTCCCAACTTTCGGTTTGTAACTTTGTAAGTAAGAAGACCTTGTAGTTAATGAAACCTACAAGATTGATAATCTAGGTTTGGGACTATGTGCATTGTTAATTTTATATATTGTTCAAAGTTTTTAGATCATTACGCCACTGAGGTTATTAATATTACATAAATCTATCTTTAAATTCAACATCATTTGATTTTCTCTTCATTTAATATTTTCTTTTTATCAAGATTGGCAGCTATAATTTTCATATGACGCAATTTATGGTACTCACAACTAGTATAAAAGTAGTTAAAACATTTTTTTACATTGTTAATAGAATATCAAATGTTCATGTTGACCAAGTGCCTGATAGCAATATTGCTGTAATTTCAAATGCTTTATTATTACATTTGAATTAAGTACCATGACTTAATTATCCGTCCATATTTGACTGTATACTCTTTTTTATTTACTTTATTGCATTTATTGAATCTCAAAAATTAAATAATATCTTTTAAGACTGTAATTTGTGATGCAAAAAGCGCCATCTGTGTTAAACATTGCGGACTTGTTTTCCACACTCCAGTTATGAATTACACAATGTTATGAATTATGCCTAATAGATGTCGCTGATTTGTAATTACAAAAATATTATTTCATATTTGTTTTTCCTCTTATTTTACGTGAAAAATATGTATTCATTTATTTTCATTGACTCAATGTATGTTTTGTAAAAATATATTATGTTTGGATTAACATGTAATATTTTGTGTTTTTTTTAATTAAACCTCGTAACACCATAATGAGATACACAAAAAGTACTAAGGCGACAGAGAAAGAAAGGAGGTTTCGATAAACCTATGTCATCAATATGCGCAATATTTCTCAGAGCACAAAAAGTACTAGAGCGACAGAGAAGGAAAGGAGGTTTCGATAAACCTATGTCATCAATATGCGAATTATTTCTCAGAGCGCAAAAAGTACTAGGATAGCAGAAAAAAAGAAAGAGTTTTCGATAAACTAACCTAACTTAACCTATGTCATCAATATGCCCAAGATTTCTCAGAGTATGAAAAGTACTAGGGCAGCAGAACAAGGAAGGAGGTTTCTGTAGTTAGATAATTCTACCCACAATCATAATCCAATGTTTAGCCGCAATTATAATATTAAAATAACTACCCGCAGTTGCATACCCTTCACTACGAATAAAGTCTTCAATTCAATGAGTTTATAGAGGCTATTCAGGCCCATAATTAAACAAAAAGTGATAATATAAAATTAATTTTGTGTTATAAATATTATCAAACTAATTTATTTTATCTCGGTCTCTCGCGGGGTATATTTCAGAAGTTTTAGGTACTTCTGTCGTATGTAAATTGTGCACACACACCTTATCTATTTCGTTGACATACTGGTATGCTTTTATGTCCAATAAAACACATTTTAAAATTCTTAATTTATTTAATCGGAGAAATAAATGTTTCTCTTTTTTGTTCATCATTTAAAATAAAAAATACATTCAAGTGGAAGAATTTCAAATGAAAAATCAACAGATAATCGCGTTACAAGCCTATCCCGATTTTTTTACAATTACAACTTTATTACATTTTTTTTATAATTACCTTAAATTACGACACATTAACAAAGCATTACAAAATGAAATCCGATCTTTCCACGTGTATTGCACAGTTAAGAATAGCATAAATATTACCAATTTAATAATTACTGTGATACAATCTAATTTCATTTATAAAAATTACAATTTTTATCATTATATAAAACTTATTTGGCTTGAATCAACTAAGTGGAATGTTCTGAGTATTTCGACAACTAGAAATAAATATCTTGTCATGTAATAATTAAATCAGACTTCTATCAGCATTGTATTCAGAGGTTTGACGATAGTTTTATACGATTCGTTACTATTGATAATCGATTAGTACACGACACCTCACATGTCAACATTTGGAATGAAGAATCGATAAATACATTTCATAATATATAATTGGCACTGTTAAGAGGAATAATTGGCTTTATGTTACTGAATTCATATAGATTAATAATATTTGGAATGTTGAGAGTACCGATACATCTATAAAACGAAGTTCAATACAAACAACGTTTCGAATATGACAGCGAACTATTGCTCGATAAATTAAAATTATCGACTGCCGAAGGACTACCCTATAATATCGATAACTTATTATTATTTACATTGAAATCTTATTTCGAACAATAAAAATATTATACAATACTTAAATATTAAAATTTACAA
The DNA here is from genome assembly GCA_949752805.1 of Deilephila elpenor. Lineage (NCBI taxonomy): Eukaryota > Metazoa > Arthropoda > Insecta > Lepidoptera > Sphingidae > Deilephila > Deilephila elpenor. The sequence continues at coordinate 3,378,208 of OX457116.1, forward strand.
TTTTAAACGTATCACTATTGCCTAAGTACAGTCGTCATAATTATTGTACAATAATTTACAAAAAAGCTTAATTATAAATGATATGCAATAAGCTATGAAGTATAGCCCACGGTTTATCAACCATGAATTGTCACTGAAACCGACTTCAATCATCGTCAAGTACCAACATTACAGCAAAGATACCATCGACCCCTAATCACTTTTTTCATGTTAAACTTTGATAGCATAATTTTAATATTTTGCTCCCCAATTAATGAATCCTTTTCTATGTCCAATTTTTCAATAATACACCACTGCACTGAAGCTTTCATATCATTATATCCTGTCATCAAAAACACAAAAATTAAATGCAAAAAGAAAATTTGATTTGGCACATTGACTTAAACATACCGTCAAAAAGCCATTCCTTGAGTATTCAATTGTAGTCTTAACCGTATACAATGTCCAATAAATTCCTTAAAACATATTTACAACCTTGAGCTGTCCTAGTCATGATCGAGTCTCATCAAATGTAACAAAAAAAAACTTAACAACAAATAACCAAAACAGTACGAGTACACAAAACTAAAGCAGATGTAGCTATGAGCCCGTCGAATACCAATTTGTGTTCGGCGGCGCTGACTTGTCTACTGATTGGTGCGAGTGGGACGCATGAGCGGAATGCGCTTGAGGGTGATAGAGATGGAACGATGATGGAGGATGGAAGAACTGAGACTGGTCTAATGATGAGGCGTAGTCTAAAGCCCCTGGTACTGCTGAGTAAGCTTGTGGCTTTAGGGGTAAAGGTGCCTCACCAAGATACGAGTGCCTCAACGCTTCGGAGTAAGCACTATTGTCGTACGGAATAGCGTATTGCTGCTTGTCTCTAGGTGACACGGAGCCTGGAGGGGTCATCGCTGAATGGTAGTCAGCATAGCCTCCGTAAGCCAAAGAACCTATATCTGTGCCTTTGTGGCCAAGTTGCTCGCTATATCCTGACCCTTCGCTACCCGGGGGAGTAGGTAGCGGTCCTGACTGACCATCACTAGAATAGTAACCACCAGTTCTTCCATCTCCTAGGAAATTGCTCCGTATAACGCTTTCTCTGTTGGCGTACAACTGCCTTAGCAACGCAGACGCTGGCGTGGACGTATGGTTCCCAGGTATTTGCCTATTCAAGTGGTTTAAGTGGTGGTTCTGCGTCCCGATCCACTGTATAGTTGATTTCTGCTGTTGTTGTTTCAGTAAGGCGTCAGTCGAGAAGTCAGTGGGCCGGTGAGATATCTCCTTCCCGTCTAGAGCTACAGCTGGCAGATGTTTTGACATGGCATTTTCTAAATCCCTAACAGACGTGGCATCATTCCCTCCTTCGGGTATCGCAAGGTTAGTCTTGTTTAAATCTCTTTCAGCGGGGGATATTGTTGCGCTAGGGTTAGAGGAGGACTTCCGTCTATCCTCCTCCCTTTCTTCGTCGTCGCAGTCAGTTGTGTGCTTTCGCTTCTTCAGTCTTCTGGCTGGCATTGGCGACGTTCGTTCGGGCGTTGTGTGGAGGGGTAGAGGCTGCGCGTCGTTCAGTCTGGTGAGATGCGTCACGTCCGACGTAGGTACTGGTGCTGATGACGCTGTGTCGGTGTTGGAGGGTGGTTCAGTCCTTTCTGAAGGATGTCTTGGCGGTGGCGGAGGCGCCCCAGAGTTGTCAGTGTCTGGTGGACCGTTTTCGGGGTCTCCTGTTGTTTCTTCCCGTTTTACGCCTTGCACGCTCTCTTCTAGTTGGCAGCAGTCCATTACTGTGTTCGGGTACTCTCGGCCACTGAAATGATTTAACAATGTGTAAGAAAAGCAATTAAAACAACGGATGTTCCTAATGTCGATTTTTTGTGTGGATGACTTAGATACATAATAAAAATTAAAATTCTAGTTTTAAAACTAACTTTCAAATTTATTACGATTATAAACCCTTACTGTCTATGTAATTCAATGTCAGTGCTCACCTGATAACATAGTTAACGCAGATAATGTTCTGTTCCTCGGCGTTCTTGGAGGAGCAGACGACGGTGGCGCAGGTCTGCATCCACGTGTAGCCGCCCAGCTTGTTCATTATCCTGTAGTAATGCGTCAGCACTTGCCCCTTATTCATTACTGAAACAAAGAGATACTCTTAAATATAGCTAGTGACAAACTTTGATAACCAACGCTGAATTTAATGGTAGAGAGGACAACCCAAGGAAATCTTTAGGTATATCGAATTCTTGGCTATAAGAATTTCAAAGAGGTGTGATGTGACCAACCCGGGGTAGGTTGGCGTGGTGGATCAAGGTCTAAACCCCTCTTAAACAAATAAAAAGTTCGTGCTTAATTAGCACAGTTAAGTGGAATGTATGTACTAGCTGTACTGATAAAATGAGAGTGACTCAACAAAATATATTTAAGTGAAGTACTAAAACACGTTGAGAAATTCTTATTCTAAACACTAAATTATTGGAGCTAGCAGCAAAATTAAATACACGGTGAAGAAAATTGATTTATGATTGACAGAGCTTCATCCGGAACCAAAAGTAATTTGAAGCGCGTGCCGCTCTATTAAGATTGACGTACGTAAATATTCTATTTTATCTGACCTAGATCAAAGATTTTTTGTCTCGGATATTTATTGGATTTCGTCATTACAATTATTTTTGTGGAATATTTTTACAGCCCGATAAATAAATAGTAAGTTAGATCAGTTAGGTACTAAAATTTTCAGTGCAGAATACGAATTTAAATATCCAGCTTAGATGTTGTTAATATACAAGGCTCATTATTTAATGAAACACTATGAGGAGTTTCCAGAATTCAGATCAATAAACAAAAACTCATATTTATTCGGATGAGAAGAATATTTGGAATGGAAGTTTAAATACTTGGACTGCTTGCGAGTATCTTCAAAAAGTTCATAAAAATATATATTTCACCTTCAGAAGTAGCAGTAAAGGTAGAGTAAGTGGCTCAAAATTTGCTAGATTTGTGTTTTTAGGAAAGATAAGAATCAATTAGGTACAGTTAATTAAGTACAAGACTGCCTCGGTGGCGTAGTTGTATTACGGTACGGTTACAAAGCTGGGGTCTCGGGTTCGAGTCCCGGGTCGGGCAAAGTGATATTGGATTTATCTATTCATTATAAGCCCGGAGTCAGGAATTTGTGCCCGATATGGCGATAGGCTCGCCCCCTATCACATCGTGGGACGGAACATGCAGGGCGAAATGTGGGTGTCCTAGTGGCGCCTCTGCCTACCCCTTCGGGGATAAAGGCGTGAGTTTATGTATGTATGTAATTAAGTACAAATCAATCTATATCTATATCAGCCCATATACGTGCTACTGCAGGGCACGGGCCTACTCTACAATCGAGAGAATCGATTGAGAGCGGTAAGGCATATAGTCTACCACACTGGCCTAGTGCGGGTCTGAGAGCTTACATACCGTAGAAATTAAGTACAAATAGGGATGCAAAATATCAGGCCAAGTAGGAAACCTAATAGATGAGAAAGAGCCTTAACACTGGTTCGGATGGCATTAGATAGATACTTATTATTATGATAGATAATATAGAACACCATATTCTTAATAATTATTTGCTTAATAAAATGAGGGCATTTTAATCGTAAATGAAAATATCTACAAAGCATAATAGTTCGCAGAATTTCTTGTTAGTTTTTACCGAGTTTCATTATGACTGCGGTACATTCTCTCAATATTTTTATTTTTTGATATTCAGTGTATTGTCGCAGATTTCACAACTTAGCGATACAAAAATAGACTTTAATTTTCTTGGAAATGTAGCTTTGTCCATAATTGTCATTATGTCGCAAAAACTATGATTAGTCTCATTCATGTCACTTGTCACGCCATGCTCCGTTGGACGGTTTTTGCGGAAGTGTAAAAAGTAGGTATTTGAATTAGATAGTGATATTGTACATTTATTTGTTGAGTAATATTTGAATTTACGCTGGTAGCGTCCATTTGTATAAAATTGTAAAATTATAATAAAATAGCGAAGTTATTACTCTTATGTTTTCGTAGACTTCATTATTTCTTGCATTGTAAAACTTCGATTGAACTATTAATGAATAATATTTTTGTCGATCATTTCTCTTACCTAATAGTTATTTTTATTCCTGTTTTCATAAATCGATATTCTGTAATAAATAATTTTGATTTCGATATAAGCCCTTTCGGGCAAGCTATGTTCGTACCATTATTATTTCTGTGTCCAATATACTGTGTCCTTGTCTGTAAGAAATCTTCAAGAGCGATACGATCGCCATGTACCTACTCTTTATTTTTATTTGCATTACCTTTTATGTTTTGTGTTCCTCTTGTGTTCAGTAAAGAATAAAATAAATACTATTTATGTGTATAAAAAAGTGCAACAAAGTGATATTTTTATACGAAAACATATACGAAAGAAACGCAATACATTTCCCAGACACACCCACAACCCCGCCCATGAGTCAAGCATGCGCAAAAGTTAGCAATGCATGCGGAATACCAGGTGGAAATCTAAATGAAGAAAATCTAGCCGCTTAATATTTACTTTGATTCCTCATGACGTCAACTTTGAGTAGATGAATTATTTACATTTGTTTAATGTTTGGTTGGAGTTTGTAATTTATTGGAGTAAAAGTTAAGGGAAAAATTATAGCAAAGGAAGGTCCAAAATGTTACGATCGCTAGTAGTTACCGATATTTAATACTTATGCCCCATAGCGCTATTGGTAGAAGGGATAAAAAACGAAAGAACGGTTTATTATGATGGTTTCAAATACATATTTCAAGGGTCTTGATAATGGTCGCACGATGGAGGAGGAATTTCATAAAATTTCGGCATTTTCGCTAAATAAACAGATATTTTGTGTCTCGGAATGCAATTTTATAGTTAGCCATGACAAAAACATTATTTTCGTCTCCAGACAAATTAATTCTTATGAATAAAATAAATCAGATTAAGTCACCATCGACATTTGCAAATAAACACATGAGTATTCAAATGCGTATACAATTCTACACGTGTATTGTAATACGTGAGTCATTAGGCCCGCGGTTTTTGGTTTGTTTATTTATTGTGTTGGTATTAAATGTCGAATGTTGGGAATTGGACCCCAGCCAGCTCAAACACCTTTGTTGTCTAATCTATTGACTAACGCATTGTTGTATTATGATTTACCAAATTAAACTTTGTACAATTGTGATATAATTTTTTGAATTTTCATTTGGAATATTTATGGTGGTGTGGACAGAGGGGCACGAAAGTAACGCCTGATAATATCGTAGGTATATCCATCCATCCATCCATCAGCCAAAGGACGTCCACTGCTGAACATAGGCCTCTCCCAATGATTTCCACAGTGACCTGTTGGAGGCAGCCTGCATCCAGCGACGTCCCGCCACCTTTACCAGGTCGTCTGACCATCTTGTGGATATCGTATATAGATCAAATAAATTCAATTCTTCGGTAAGCTACGCGAACGCTTAATTTATGTGAATGAATAGTTGTATAGAAGAAAACGAAGAAGACGAAAGAGTTGTCAGAATCGTAGTTTATAGCATTTGTAGATGCTATGCCATTATAGTATAAAGGCACGAGTATGGTCCATGAAGCAGACAAAGATTGAATTGGAATTTCGTAGCCAGAAAGGATGTGCACGATAGTTCCACAACTTGAAAAAGACAGAAAGTAGCGGACGCGGTTTCCTAAAACCGGGAAGGTCAGCAGCGAACACTTACTTAGAGAGATCCCGTAGTGGAAGTTGATAAGATGCTATATTAAAATAATGTTTACTTTCGCTTGGCAGTTCATGAAGTTCAAATACGACCAACTGACGCTATGCTAAGAGTTTATAAAGAACCATCTGTATTCCAGTTTGTTCTAGGAGATGTATGAATAACCTGACTCAAGATCTAATTGTAATAGCACAAAAATGTATGTATTCAAAAATGGACAAAGATATTATGGAAGATGCGATGGATAATAATGGTTGCTTTGGCTGAAGTCGACACTGCGGTTTAATGCGGGTTGGCAGCTGTTTGCTTATTGTTGGTTTCATAATATGAACACAATACAACATAAAACAGTAGCCTCTTTGACGTTGTCTAGTAATGTAAGACTAAAATTGGTCAGACTGGTTCTATATGATATTTTAAGAATAAATACATGAACAATTCGTATGCAAGTAAATGTACCAAAGCTGTTATCTTCCATTTATTTGTTAATCCTTAATTCAATATATTTTGGCTCCTAACTTTGTATTTGTCGGATCTTCTGCCAACTCGAATAAGACCAGAAGATTTGTTTGAAATAAACATTCTTAAAGCATGTAAAAAGAGCTCTGAGAGAATGCTTAGCAATGTTAAGTCATAACTCACATCTCCCAGGGCAAGCAATCACTCACGTCCCAACCGGCGAATAAGCGATAAATCACAAAATTTATGAGTCAACCATCAAATACCAACGTATCATTGTCGGAAGTCCCGAACATAATCATTGATTTTTATTGTCGTATGCACAAATTTGAATATTATAATCGGCGGTGCCGCCAACGAGTCCATCAGGTAAGCTGGCCGCGTTGACGCTCGTAACCAAATTACCCGCTTTCTAACAAACACCCGGACTTTTATGATAATGCATGCAATTGTTATTCACCACCACGTACGGTCACATTTGACCGCCATCTACATAGATGTACATTTTAAATTCAAATTGATGGTCTCGTAAACCTATCAAATGGTAAGGTGCTAGCATGGCATGACGCTAACTCGCGCCGTGATTGGCATTCGTTATGGCGGCCATCTTGTCCGCAAGATTGTTACGTCAGGATTATGAGTCCTTCCATTCATGCAACCTTTAGAGTTGGGTTTGGATACAATGGATCAGTCGAGGCGACGAATTTGTTCACGAAGGTCGAACGGTGCGGATCATTTTTCCTTATATCCTCTATTGTTTTGATACTTTGATACTACATGTAGCGAAGATCGTTGAATTATGAAATCTGAAGAAGTATTTATATAATGCTACAGTTAATTGTAAAAGAGAACAAATGATGTGCCAATGAAAGCGTCAATTTCAGTTACTACGGCGATTTTTATACAAATATATCTGATCAACCAAACATTCCGCGTATGTAGTGTGCAAAATCTAATGCTATTAAGCAACACCGAAGTTGAAGTAGCAACAAAATTTACATTGACTAATATGGGCATGATAAGTAATGTGAAAAAAACAGGCAGACCATCAAAATCCGTCAGATATAAAGATCATAAAGGCCCGAAGCTATCTCGAAGGACATTAAACCATCACATTTCCCACGTCTACGCGGAGAAAGGAAACAAAAATGACTGTATAAAAATTATTATTCAAATCACAATCCTCGTAGAGACGAGCCGGCGCATGGCGTTAGGCCTAAATTGTATTTCAGTGACGGATGTGTACGAATATAATATGCGTACATATTACATGAATATTTTGAATACATCAGGAATATGAAACGTGCCCGCCCAAATTCTAACCACAAATTCCATTTTTGATGTTATCATTTCCCTGGCGCTGAGCTAAGCTTTGTATTATGAAGATGTATTCCTTCTGGAAACATTAGCATTGTAGTAGCTTTTTATGAGACGATTTGTTTCTCGTTTTTATTACTGACTGCTTCTTGTGGAGGTTTAAAGTTGAATTACTACATTATAAGACTAGTAATGCTCATCTAGTTAATAGTTTCCTGTATTGTGGAATGTTTACTTCCAAAATCAACATTGATCCCTTAGCAGCAGTTATCGATAAGATTCAGCATGAATCAAACCAAATATAGGATAATAAATCCAAGGGCATGAAAACTATTCACAATCATTACAAAATTTTATAAATCACTAACAAAATGAGGAAAGACGAAAAAACAATACTCATTGAGTTGTGAAAGAAATTCCCACAAAAAAGAACACAGAACATCGGACTCATAAATTTTTCCTCGTAACGCATACGCCTTGAGCTGCCTGACTACTTGACATGGATTTCTATAGGTAACACACTGAATACAAATCGATTCTTACGACAGGAGGATTTCACCACGATACTGGGTCATGGGACGGCAACGTTTATAGACTCATTATGCACGAAGGCTAATTAAAAGGACTCATCGATAGTGACATGTGATGACACTATAAATGAGGCGGTAAAATAGACCACAATGGACGATATTGAAGATGTAACGATGAAGGTTAAAAATGATGCCCAAGACGAAATTATCATTGACTAATATTTTGAGGATGAAACAGCAAATAAGGTAGAGATAATGATAAAAGCAAATGGGGATCCGGAAATTATTATTTAAAAGAATTTGAAAGAGATCTAGAGAATAGCACGTAGGAGTGACACAAAAGGACATTGATTGCGCAGAGTCGATGGCTGTAGATTCTATTCGTTGAACAAAGCTACTTTAATAGTATTTACTAAAATAGTTGTATATGAAGGTAAAATGTATACCTTTTTATGGAATCTGGTAATCACTTTAGTCATATTTTTTTAGAAACCTTAGGAATTCCGACTAAGATTTAGTATCGTAAATATGTTTGCTATGAAGTATCTGATACATCAACCAAACACAACATTGTTGCCTCAACCATTAGCACAGTAGGTACACATGCTTATATCAAACACCACCTATACTTTTATTAGTCGTTTCCAAGTAAATGAAGCTATAACAGTAAAGATGATACTATAAAATAACAATACATCTGATAATCAAATAAACATATCCAACAGACATTAAGAGAAACAATTACAGTTGTACAAGATCTTGCGTTTTTATTAGCAAATAAAATGCAAGATTTACAAAACGCGGCGCTTTGTCCTCGATTCATATGCATTTGCAATTCCGACGGCTGTTCAGATGATCACTTAAGGTGCAAGTAGTCCAACAAGCTTGGACCGTGGCCAAACGCCCCGAGAAGTTCTAATGAAGTTTTAAATACCAATTCTCAGATAACGGACAATTGGACAGTGGCTTTAGCTGTTACACAATTAATAATTAAAATGTTACATTTGTTGGTGTAAATGGTACTGTTGAACACTTTTTAGCGTTGTTATCAGTTTAGCTTGGTACAGAAATTGACAATGATAAATGATGGCGTATGATCTAGGATCTACGAATCAACCTACAATTATATCATATCTTTGGCACGAAATGTTTGTTTATTATAAAGCATGCTATCAAATTTATCTTTTGAAAGATGTTGCAATAAGAAATACATACTACACGAAACCTACTATCACCTTAATTCCTAAGTCGAACTGGTATTAGTGGAATATAAATAAATAAATACACCCAACAGTCACATACACAGTCACCGACACTAAGATCAAGTATTGTATCGTGGGTATCAGAAATTACGAGAGACTTTTCGGTCTCACATACACCCAGACCCTTCGTCCCTCCCTTCGAATATAAGGTTAGGCTATAACTAGTAATGCTATATGGTCACCATACTTTAAAAATACAAGTGAATTGATCGACTACACCAGCTTAAAATTATCAAATTGTTCAGTACTTACAATCTACATGACATTTCCTAAGTTTGTTGGCGTCTTCTCCGTGACACAGCGTGTACAGATTCTTCCCCGTGAGCTCCTCCGCGGTGTAGCCCAGCAACTCTGACACCCTGCTGGGATGGACAGACTTCGATTAATACACAGTACAAGCAGACTGAAAGAGAACTTAAAAGAAATGCATGTAAATATAGCTATATTTTTTAGAGGCAACTGATTAAGAAGTAATTTTAAAAGCAACCTCTTTTAATATCCTTGTATTTGTCTAGTGGCACCTCCTAAGGGACGTAAAATGTAGGGCGCTAGGTGTTGTACTGAAGGCAAACGATACGTTTTGAGTGATTCTTTCAATAAAATATATATATTTTATACTGAAGTCGTTGAGAGAACAATATTTCAAAAATTACTTCTATATTAAGGCTAAGTAAGTCGGAAATCACAAACGAGAAATTTATGAAAACTCATCTAACTTATATTTTCTGAAAGCTACAGTCAAAACGTAACAACTCATCTATTCTCAAACCCATCCCTAACTTCAATAATGAACCTCATTAACAAATACATTAAAACTGAAATACCTCGGCTCGCAGTGCGCTATCCTGAAGTCGAAGTTGATTCTCGTGACGAACATGTCTGATTCAAGCCTGATTTCGTGGACAGAGGGCGGTGGCAGCGCTATTGCGAGGGCCACCATACCCAGCAGTACTGTAGGCGACTTCCGACTGTGAGAGAAAGAGTACTGCGGCCGTAACCTGCACAGCATTAGTACCACCTGGAAAGAAGAGAAGTTGGGTTAGAATAAGGTTATATGATGCACAATATGGCTACCTATTTGATAAAAATGTTTGTGGACAGTAAAAAGTTGATCAAGGTTTTTTTTTATTGCAATTAATGGCGAGACGAGCATGCCATTCGCCTGACGTTAAGCAATACGACCGCTCATGGACAGTAGTAAAACCAAACAACACCATGAATCTCAAAGCAATACTTGGCATTTCACTACGCCATCCTGAGACATACGATGTTATAATATCTCAATATGTCCAGGAGTAACTTTGGCTACAATGTCCTTTAAACCGGAACACAGCAGTGCATATACACAGCTGTTTTTCGGGAGAAATAGACATTGCAGTGGTACCGACACAAGCGGCCTATCACCATTAAATCAGTGATAGAGAAAGAAATAAATACGACCAACAGTCAGTTAAAAATAGGATCGAAATAAAGCATTACCTGCAGGTAGAATACAAAAAATATATTTAAGGAAACTTAATAATACCATATAAAGAACATTAAAAACACAAATACGCTTAACGACATTCATTGGATAACACGGTCACATTCTCTGTGACGAGACCGTTCGGAATTCATAAAACGCAGTTATTACGTACTAAAATGCCATATAAATATTAATTATTTTCACATTTTATGTAGTAGTATGAATAGAATAAGTAATTTTATGAAACAAGATAATACTTGGATGATACAATATAATATATACAAACAGAAATCTAAAAATAATTTTAAAGGAGTTAGGTACTTTAACAAGTAACAGCTATATACTTATGGAATATAGAATTAAGTGCCCTCATTTAAAAAATGGCCACATACCGCAGACCGCAGCAGACCGGGCTCTGTGGCGTACCTTGGGAGAGGCCTATGTCCAGCAGTGGACTGCAACGGGCTGATGCTGATGATGATGATGATGATGATTTAAAAAAAACTTAACTTCCCTTTCCTACAGTTTTTAATATTAAAACCTGACAACGCAACCACGAATGACCATAAACTAATATTTCGACTATTTACGGGCGGCAATGATCACTTTCTTTCAAATTAACAGCTAACATAACACTTCTTTAGTATACAAAACGTCATAAAACCTTAATAATTTCAAATCAATGTTAACAAACTCATAAAGCAAACTCCACCACGAGGTAATAAAGAAAACCATCGGAACTCGTCAAATTCACAAACAACAGTAAACAGAAAACGTGTCTGTTGTAATATAATAAGTCTGAAAGCTTTTTGTCACGAACAATATTACTACGAAATCACGTACGGTGCATATTACCTGGCAAACTTCGGATGGAGAATTAACTAATTTGCAATTTTACCAATAAAACCTTAGCTTCGGGCGGGTTACCCGCGTTATGGTAATAAACGGGTCGTATTAATTGCTTTATCGATACCAGAACTGTATGAGCCATTTAGATTGAGATCAATAGGAGTTATGGATTCAAGTTTGTTGTCTAGTTGTTGGGGAAAAGAATAGAGGAAGTTTATTTAAAAGGATTATCGAAATACATGCAAAATGTCCATTTAAAATTGATATGTCTAATTAGATATTGTGCACATTACTGTATTTTCAATCATGATTGAGTTGTAATTCAATGATTGTTTTTTTTAAACATTTTTAAGTATCACATCAGAATGGTGATCAAGCCATTTTCGTGGAAATTGGAATTTTAAAAGTTACTGATTAACGCAATAATATCTTGTATACTTACATATAAAAACAAAATGTTAACAAAAGATATTATATTTTTAAATCACATCATCATGAATAATGCTTAATGGTTTCTTATATAAATACACAAATGTTACAATTATTTACGGATTTTATCGCGAATTTGGTTTAATTTATATTATAACTTCCCGACGTTTCGACTACTTTAAAGATTTCGTGGTCACGGAGCGGACCGAGGTTTTAGTCATCCGCTCAGTGAATGTTTTAAAAGCTACTACCTTCGTTTTAGAATTATAAAAATTTTAAAGTGAATATAAAAGGTGTGATCCAAACTACGCAGAACGAGCTTACTATGTCTTGTCTTATAAGACAATGGTAGATTTAATGCTGTATCCTTCCATTATCATAAGCATTTTTCTTTCACTTTAATACTATGAATTCTCAGATTATTAAAATTACCGTCATATTTCTTCAAACAGATGGTCCACTGAAAGCAAATAAAGAACCAAGCCCCTTCTTCCGGAAGTCCAAAAAGCGTTTATGAAATAAAAAATAAATTTACACCCCAGAAAACAATCCGCAAGCAATTCTACTGTCTTGGTACATTATTCGCGAGTCGCTTGAGATATAATCTCGTTTTATGACCTAGCACCGAGTTAAGGCAAAAATTATGGGCGGTATACGCCAGGGGCACCCCATCCCTCACAATAATTCTAATATTACGCCATCTAAGAAAGATAAAGCGCTATGAATCCATTTGTGGCAATAAATGATGATATTAATATTTGTAGGAATTGTTTTTGTCATGTCAAACAATATTTTCGGAAACCGGGGTCAATAATTGCTGAGATAATTATATTAAGTATATATTAATCCTATGTTAAAGAATGAATGAGAATTTAATGAAAAACTAAGCCACATAGATACTCAATCTATCTTAGGTCGACAATTTCCTTTCGGAGTTCATTGATTCTGCTTATCATTTAAAGCACATGTGCTGAAATAATACTGCTGATAGATATAATAATGCTGATACAGTACATAAGAAAACCGTTAAGTTAACAATGTAACCCTCGTTGAAAATAATAAGAAACAGTCGCGAAAGACTCGATTAGATTAGGAATAGTATAAACCCTAGAGATCACATTTGAAGTTGTTCCTTTTACATATCCATTTGTTCTTTCTAAAGTAAAAAATATATTTAAAAGCTAACATATATTTTATTTTCCGTAGCTTCTTCACAATGATACCCACCCGCCAGTTCCCCGAGTTACCACCCTCTCCATATCTTGAAGCATCACCCTCCTTGCTTCTTCCAACCTAGATCGGAAATGAAAATTCAGCGTGCATTTATTTCTCATTCTATACTAAATAAGAAACATGTCCACAAATTTTCATAGTCTTCTCTTAGTTATTTTAGGAGATACTAACATCCAATGGCCTCCCTCACTTTGTTGAGGGTTTTTTTGAGCCATGGTGAGTTTTAGTAAAATATATTTATATATTTACTACTTATTATTGTTGTTCATTTTTCGTTATTTACAAGTTAATAAAGTTGCTTGAACCCAATGGAGAAAAGAAAATTTAGTAACAGCATATTAAAATAATATTTCGAATAAAACAAAACTTTTGCATAGATTTACAATTTTATTACTTTTCAAATTGTTATTACGATTACTAATTATAGTAATAATTACATCATCTTCCTCAACAGTTACATCAGCAGTAATTTCATCATCCCTTTCAATAGTTATATCCACATATTCTTCTAAATCTGTAGTTACGATATCATCTTTTCATCCAATGTTCTAATGACATATCCTTACCCTATATCCTGAAGATTTAAAATGGCAGCCTCTCTTGGTCAGCGTGCTCTTCATCCTTATGCAGAATGCCCGGTCCATACCCCGGTACAGCGCTCCGCTCGCCGCCAAACTCATTTGTGACGATACTGTTAATGGAAAATATATTTTAGTAAAGAATAAATTATAGGTTGCTGTGGAAATACTTGAGGCAGGCCTATATTCATCAGCGGATTTCCTGTAGCTGAAGATAAAGGTGGAATAAAATATTAGGTAGCGAAGAGTTAAATGTATCTGTAATCTGTATAAAGAGTTAAATGTCCTATTACTAGGTAGATCTAGGTAGATTTTTAACAGAAGTGGATTTCTGTTTTCTATGTCCAGTAGTGGACTAACTGTGGCTGAAGATGATAATGAAATGAAATAAATAAACCTACATAGTAAAGTAGAACTAATTATTTTAACCCTTCAGTAAAACAATTCTAGTGTGATTGCTATGAGGTATTACGTAGGAATTTTTGGTCTAAATATTTATATTAGTGTAGGTATCCGTGAAGCCTGTCTATTATAAAATATTTTATAGATTAAAGTATGTGGCAGACAAATCAACGTTGAATAATTTCATTTTTTCTTATTTTCATTGATATATCGTGTTTTTGACCCGTATAAAGTTAAAACAAAGATGTATTAAATCCAAGAAACCACAGTTGAAAAATAACACAATTCAGATTCATGATATGCGTGGGAAAGGAAAATAAAAATATTATTTGTCAAAAGAGCAAACGTTAAAGAGGTGCGGCTTTTATATTCAGCATAAACCAACTATGTACGGGGAAGGCATAAACATTGAATTTGTACTCTGTATAATTTTCTACAAGTTTATACAATTCACATAATGTATTTTGTTGAAAACTCCATGAAACAAAATCTTTTACATCTAGAAAATTTAAAATGTAATATATTACTTTTAAAATTTTCTAGATGTAAACATTACCAAGAATAAATATAAAATCAAATTATTTAGATATATTTTCTTTAGATTTCACGTATCAAAAATATTTGTACACAAAACTCAATCGAGTTAGCACGTACGAAACCTTTAATTTTGGTACAAAAGGCAAGGTTTTACGGGCAAACAAGAGGTAGCTCGGGTTGATGGATTGATCGGAGGATAAATAATTAAAAGGTTTAACTCGAAGCGGTTGGGCCGTTCCGTCCACATCACGGCCTAATTGATTTCACCAGCCTCACTTTTGGAAATCAATTTCTCTGCGGTTCTAAAAGCTTAGTGCATTTTGGTTTTTTAAGGTACAGAACGTTTCTTAATATCAGAGAACTTAAGGCTACAAAAATAGTAGTTATATTAAACTAAATAACAGGCAATTTACTTAACATTAGTAAACTATGAAAAAATTACGAAGGGACATAAATAAAAAATATTGAAAAAACGTAAACGGCAAAAAATCATGAATCAGTCAAAGATAGTTTGGAATAATGCCTTTAAAAATTTACAAGTTTTAGAATCCGCGACATGAATTGATTTTTATTGATGTTTTTCACACACTTAACTGATTTCATAATCAAATTATCTTAACAATGATTGCAGGGGCTACATAATAATATGCGTTATTAGTGATGATTACCTACTTTCTGTCGTGACTCATTCTCATGACAATGATGACGAACCTAAGGCTATATGAGGCGATGTGGACGGTCACGCCACCACGTAGGTCAATAATATATAGAGACCAGTGGCGAAGGGTGACATTTTTTAAAAGGGAAGCCGAAGCTCAAAACACAAAATATGTTTATTTTCTTTATCCTGTTACTAGCTTCTGCCCGCAAACTTCGTCTGCGTGGTTAATTTTATTTGAAATCTCCCATCCCGTCCCGTCCCATCCCGTTATATCCCGCCCGCCCCGTCTCATTCTCACTAATGAAATGTAATCCAGTCCCATCCCATCTTTTTGAGTATGAAAAAGTAGCAAATATATCGGAATTCCTTCTTCATCCCACGGGAACACTATTTTTTTCGGAATAAAAAGTAGTCTATGTTACTTCTAATACCTCCAAGAATATGTGTACAAAGTTTCATGATGATCGGTTGAGTAGTTTTTGCGTGCAAGCGTAACAAACAAACTAACATTCACATTTATAATATTAGAAGGGCTAAGGGATTACGAAATGACTACAATGCGACTAGTACTAAGTAATCTGTGAATGCGACTGATAGTAAGCGTAGTGCAGTCCGAATAGAGATTAAAAATTTACTGTGTGATGTTTCACAGAATGAACGCAAAACGCGACACACTTATGCACGTGTGTCCTTATATTCGGACCTTTGCGAATATCCTCCCACCAGCAAATTATTGCTTCGAGAATCTTACTCACCAAACTAAAATAATGGGTTTCATTTGGTAAATGATATTGGGGCATCTGCCTATTGCGGCCGTCAATTAAATAATAATATTTTCGATACCTATGTACTTATACAATATTTACAATGTCCATGAAATAAAAAGTAAACCATGCTTACATAATGAGAAAAATAATAAAGTATATTTCTAAACTGCACGTGAATATAAGATTAATATAAAAGAAATAAAAACCTGGACTCAATATGTTAACAAGTACGATAGCCCCGCATTTATCAGTTGTAACATTAGTAAGACAATGTATTCCTCAGGCGAGGATCGAGCACGTCCTAAAATCTAAACACTAACTTTATTTGTAAAATCGACAACTTAAACATATTAGTACGCTCCTAACGATTAGTAATTTCCATTAAAACCATAATATTAATATTACACATTTTGTAATTTAAAACATTTAAAACTAATTGCATGAACCATGAATATATTGTAAAAATGTAAATACAACACTTATAAATACATTAAACTCCGCATTTCGCTATTGTAATAAGTAATATCTATACCTAAACACACGAAATGCCGGAGAAGCTGCGGCTTGCCTCTTGCTTTTTTAGCGTAAATTGAACCTTAAATCATTATCAATTTAAGGTACAATTTTGCGTGGTTTGTTGCATACTATACAATGCGTAACGGACGGCGCGGTGGCGGCGGGGCGGCGGCGGGCGGCGGCGCACGGGCCGCGCTAGTGTTATTGAATAAGCCGAACAATTTTACAGGAATTCGCCAGAGGTCGCACCGCGTCGCAATAAAAAGGGCTTACTGTGCCTCTTCCTAGTAATGTTTACGTATCTGGCCGACAGATGTCGTTGAATGTAAAAAATAATAATTGAGTTTTGATATTAAATAAATAAGTTTGAATAATTTGCTTGTTTATAGTGTGATGATAAATTACAAAAGGGAAGCCGGTAGGAACTGGCTTCTAAGGAGCCTTCGCCACTAATAGAGACTATCTATTATAGTTCTATCACCACATAAAAAACCTACCAAATTACATCTCAATCCATTCATATCAACCTGTCTGAAAATAACGGGACATCCGCTATTTTGATTACCAACCCAAAATAATCTTTCATGACATTTTTAACACAATAAAATTTTATAACGACTTTACATAACAAGATTTTTTACCCCCCTATACGAAGCCTCTTTCATTCCGAGCCATTCGATTATGTTAACAGACAAAAAGACAAACGCATGGAGACCACATTAAACCCACAAATAGGTTTGATCGAAATAATAATTTCCAAATACGTTTTTTTATATCCAATCTCAGCCTAAACCGTTCCTCAGCCAATAGAGTTATTCATTTTGCGACTGTGCTTATAAAAAAGGCACTTTTGTATGACCGCTATCCTAGATGTCTCAATTACTTTCACAATTGCACCAGCCATTTTAGTCTTTGGCAATAGCGTCACATTGTCCATTACAGTGGACAATGCTCAATGTCAATTCGTATAGCGTCTTTGTAACAAACACGTAATAAGATTGACTCAGTGATCAACTATTCAAATAGCCTTGGCTTTGTTATAGTAGAAGTGAGATTAGGAATTACTATGATTATTTCAACAACCTCATTTTTAGGTATTTGGTTTCCCAGATCTTGATTAAAAATTAAGGTTGATGTCTCATAGTCTTTACTCAGAGCTCAGATTTTGTAGAGCGCCAAAAAAAAGTTTCAAGTAAGCCTTTTATTAAAAAAATTGTTTACACGGTTCTTGATATTATTGAAATAAAACATACAAGATCTTCAAGAAGTTAAATTATAAGAAGTAAATGTTAAATGTTTCCAGTCAATAATTGTTTTGCCAAGTATTGCGTATCCTAAATCATTCAATAAAGCACAATGCAAATTATTTATTTATTTATTTATGCTTAATATACAATATAGTATAAAGGCGGACTTAATGCCTGAGGCATTCTCTACCAGTCGACCTTAGGATGGTGCAGAGAAAATGAAGTAGGCGCATAAATATAAGAGTAATGATGAATAAAGTTTATATTAACTATACATATATATAAACATTATACAAAAGTATATAAATATAATAGATATGTAATAATGCATAATATACATAATTAAAATGTGATACAAAATAAAGGTCACTTCATATAGATTTTATACACAAAGCTCATGAATATCCAAAACAGCAAAAAACATTCAAAATATATAGATACCTTATTTGTATAAATAGAAACTTGAGGTTTATTTTTTATCTCCATCGCTTATTTTTTGTAAGCTATTAGAATTTCATTATAATATCTACATTGCGAGCAATTGATTTCTCACGAATATGACTGGACTTATGTAATAAACTATGGACTAACGGGGCCTCAATTTTGGAACCGCTTGAACCTATCAATTCCCAGACATCATCACACGAAATTTCAGCTTCCAAGTCAATGGTTATCTGTTGACAATGTGGTCAGTTCTCCACGGAGTAATGTTCTGTGGGTACATTTCACCACGCCCGTCATCGCACAATGCTCCAGTGTCAGCCACCAAGATCCTGATTGATTTTTTATCGATAACTTTTTCAACACCTCATGCGAGTAAATTGAAATCGATTCTGGCCCTTAACGCATTCGAGATGTTAGGAATAAAATCAAATCTGGAAAAAACGAAATAGTTTCATGGCAAATAAACTGTGTTTTAGAGACCGTTACGTTAGTCATCACGGCAGTGGGACAATTAACTTCTGCCGCCTTGCTACGATTAATTTACAGAAATGAATGGTGTAAAAAGTAATGAAGCTCAGTGGTCCAGCGTCTCGTCTCATCAATTCCTGAATCGAGTTCCGTGTGATTTCACAAGTGGAATGCGAACTACACGCAAAACAATCAAATGAAAATACACAAATTCAAATTGCGTATATTCAAACTATGTTTTTTAACGTCGCGACTTAATGCCACAACAATGATAAAAACTCCGAATGCAGTGAAGCGGGGAACAACCGTTTGACAATACAAATTATTATACGAATGAACTTTTTGCTTATTTCCACGTTTAATTGAAGCGCCCATTTTGAATTTAGAGGTAGATGCACTTGTACTTGGTTTTCGTAAGTACTCGCGGGCGCCCGTCGCGTTCGACTATTAAACAGTTCCCATAGAAATAAATGAAATATTATTTTGTCGGACAAAGGTGCGTACTGACACCCCATTGACCGTTTCATAAGCTCCCAACGCGCCGTGAAGAGTCCATAATCTAATTTCAATTTGGTCCACAACTTATTATTGATCACACTGGGCGATTCGACATACCGAGTGAAATTCTGGATCGGTATTGTCACTGATTGAAGTAGGTGCAACGGCCTCAGAAATAAGTCAAGTTTAATTGAATTCTGAACAGATTTTTTTCAGTTTTTTTTCATTCGGTGAAGACGAGTTGGTTTCAGTTTCTTTTTGGTGCTTCTGATGTGACACCTATTTGAACGTAATGAGTAACGGTTCTCAATGGCGTCACTTTACTGTTTTCAGGGGGGTTTTTATATTATTTTTTGTTCAAGTTAAATCATGTTAAACGGTATCATCAATACCATAGAGTAAAACAGAATTGGAGTGACCAAGCTTTTTGTTACAATAGGAATAGTGCAGTGTTAGATGCGTGCTATCTCGGATGCATTATGATCCATAAATGCATTATTATAAAGTGCATATTCGATACATCAATGCAATTTCAAAAAACATGTAAAAAATTGACAGCAATGAAAGGTGCAAAATATAACTAATAACGATGAATTTCAAACTATAATGCCTGAAATAGAAGCTGTCATGTTTTTTGAACAAAAAATATTAGCAAGAAGAAAGTAATTCAGTCAGTAATTCCAGCATTTAATTTTCCTTGTAGCTTTGCATACTAACGACAAAAAGTCATGCGCTGTTTCATAACAGCGCACATACTTTTAGTGTTCAAAAGGAACACTAAAAGTACGGAATTTAGAATTTCTTTCAACTTTAAATCTTTCCTAAAGACAGTTATTTTGCATGTTAACTATACGAGTGATTGAACCTGCAAATAACTGTATCTCTATCACTCCCTAGTTTTTCTATTTTTTTTAGTAGTTGGTATTAGATTGTAGTCGCTTGATGCAGGCTCCTTCCAAGTCGCTATAGAAATCACAGGCTCATGTTCAGCATGAGAATTTCTATGGTTAAAACAAGAAAACTGGCTAACCTTCACCTCTGGGCTTCTGAATAAAGAAAGAGATAGAAATATAAATATCTCACCATCTGGATTGTTAGTCCCATGTTGGCTTCCCTCCTCGCTCCCTGACGCTGGACTGTTGAGCCCCGCCCCTCCCCCCCTCCCCGCTAACGACAGGCCCAGCTGCTCGGCGATCTCCGCATGGTCCGCTTGGTGCACGTAGTCGAATATACTACTCCCCGTCATTTCTACCTGGAGGAGAGAAATATCATTAAATAATCAATAAATTATTCTCATCAACAAGAAGCCTATCGTAAACCATAAAATTTATATAAATATATATCTATTGTCTTGTAAATAGAGATTAATTACTATATATTGACTTGTCATAAGAGGTATTTAATTGCGTTCATGACCAATAAACGAATTTCATTTCATTTCATTAGTGTCAATCAAGCTGGCTTCTGGAGTTAGTGATTTGGAGCAAGAAAGAGATGACAACACCGTAGTTTCATAGTAGTTATATGTTTTCGCAAATGTTATGAAAACTTGTAAAGTCTTCGAAACACCGGGAAAATAAAAATCTTCACCTATAGATAAAGGTACACAAATTAATCAACAACTCAGAGAAATCCGCTTTAATCTTAAAACAGTACGACTCCATAGTCCATACTCAAAAAAATCTTAATGACGAACTCCAAAATGACTGAATGGTCCGCCAGGTCACGTAGCGAACCATCGTTATGAATGAACACGGTTTTATCGCCCATCGCTTGTACGTGGAGCCTTTCGTCCAACTAGCCTGGCTATTTGAAGGAAATTATAGTGTTTATCTCAACGAAACGGGACTTACGATCTGAGCTGTGAAATTGTAGTAGATCTGACGGATTGATAGTTAGTTTTCTGTAATTGCTCTTGTTGATGTCTTGTTCAATTGTTAATGGTCGTTTTAGATCCAGATACATGGCAGTTTATGAAACATTTGACAGTGTGTTACAACACAATATATTATACATGCTACCAATGACATAGACAGGTATGTACATGCTGTATGTGACTAGTGTGAAATAGCTGTTAAAACTATAAAATCTGGAACAATATTACCAACTCCCTGCTGTGATTGACGAACTAAAAATTATTTAAAATAGTCAGGAAATTGTGTTTCAAAGATCAACATCAACTGATTTCGCCTAACAGCAAATGCCATATAATTTACATGTATGTCAATATAGCAGTCATTTCTTAATAACATACAGGAGCACATAACAAAATTTATTCAGCAGATATTAATTTCACAATGGTTTTTAGTGTGAACGATGAAATTGGAAAAGCTGAGATATTTTGAAACCATCAATCGCATCGACTTGATAGTCATTCCTAGATACAATTCTTATTGGCAACTAGTTACCCTGAGGTATGTCTAGAAATTAATAAAAAACTACCTATAAAACAAATAACATATGCAAATAAAACTTTCTCAATGATCCTTTCACGGCGTATGCAAATGCGTCTTTAAATAAATTTATCAAATATAATTGTGGGACCCTATTACGCATTCAGTTGTCGTGTATCCGCGCTGGAGTCTTGCATGTGAATATACTATAAGACAATGGTGCTGTAGAGGTGGTCGATTCTCGGAAAGATTCTAAGGATTTTATGGTGTTTACTGATACCAGCCTTACCATTGACAGCGTACAAATTTCCAAGATACGTACATGAATTCGAATGCTGTTTGAATTTTGTAACTGTATTGTTGAATTGTGTTTCAGGTAACGCCTTATATGGTAATTAAGATAGAAAATACGTTAATTCAAATTGAGAATCCTGCTTGATGTAAAGTAGAACAATTGGTACGACGTTTGTTGAAATTTTTATAGTTTGAAGTTTATTTGACAGCCGTAGCGCACTTGGTTAGACGCCGGTTGTGAAACGAGAGGCCGCGGGTTCGATCCCCGCACCGAGACAAATGTTTGTGATGCCCACAAATATTTGTCTCGGGTCTGACTGTTTGTGAGACCGAAAAGTGTCTCGTAGTTTCTGATACCTGCGACACAAGACTTAATTGATCTTAATGTGGGGTCAGGACTATGTGACTTGGGTGTATTTATTTATTTATTTATATTTTTTCGATTAACAATCCCTGATTAAAATAATATTCTATCTATTTATCTATCTATCTATTCAGCCACAGGAAGTTCACTGCTGAACATAGGCCTGCCCCATGGACCTCAACATAGACCTGATGGAAGCGGCCTGCATCATATTCAGATAAATTATATTCTTGTTCACATTTCACTAATATACATACATACATAAACTCACGCCTTTATCCCAGAAGGGGTAGGCAGAGGCGCCACCAGGACACCCACATTTCGCCTTGTATGTTCCGTCCCACGATGTGATAAGGGCGCGCCTACCGCCAAGCTAATATAGCTAGCTCAAATTGGTAAATAAAACTACAACATATAAAACCTAAGCCTTATTTAATAACGTCAGTCACGTTCTTGCAATAAATTGTTTTAATAAAGACAGGTGAAAAACATTATTTATACTAAATTATTTTACTCACATGTTCTATTTTATGATTTTAATTTCGTAGTAGTCTTGAAGTATGAATGACTAGAATAAAGTTAGTAAACTTTTTATTTCAATTTTATAAGAAAAACGAGAATAATTAAGAACAGCCAAGACTTAAATATTATACCAATAAAATCAACTATCTTAATCTTCAACCATTAACAAAATACATTTCTTTATATTTTGAATCAGCATTATTTTCTAGAACTGTTTAGTATCCCTTAATCATAATTCTTCATTACCATCATGCCAACACCCATATTCTCATTATCCACAACAATCCACGCTAATCCCTCTAACGTTACGAACCAAATATCTCCGTACAGCGAGAAGAACACAACGAATTTAATATAGAACCGAAAAGCCTGACATGTAGTTTATAAGAAAGTATCTACGCTTATTTACCAGGAAGTTTATGTGCACACACACTGTGTGAAAGGTGTGTGTGTGTTCGCAGACATATTAGAATGGGAAGCACGCCCGCGCTTGCCCAAGACGTGACTGGCATATCGTAGCGTCCTTTTCCCCCCATCGTGTGTCCCGCTCGCACTATCCCCAAAGCCCGCCATGTTGAATTTCCCACTTTTCGGACTCTTTTCACATCGCCTTTTAATTTCGTAACGTTATTTAATTCCGATGTACCTTTTTCAGCGTCTGATGTTTTGTCGTTGTTAAGTGAAATAAAATATTTCGCGTTTATGCTTTTATTAAGTTGTACTCGTAGTACATATTTTACTATAAAGAATTTTTGTTCTAAGGTCGATTTGTAAAGGTGCGTAATTATGATCATCTTTCAAAAATGCACAGGTATAATATTATATTATTTAAATGCTGTGTGATATGTGGCGCGGTTGGTAGACCTAATAAATAAATAAGAAAGTAATCATCAAAATTTGTTTCTTTATCTAAAGACAATATTATTTATTTTCGAATAAAGTATTGTAGATTGCTTTCACCATTTCTTTTTTGTACACATCGTTGGTGTCTTCATTTGTAGTCGGAACTCGACAATGTTTCCATCTTTTCTGAGCATTGCCTATTTAGATTTAAACATGCGTTTTATTGGGAATGTAGACGTTTATTTACATTTAATTCTGCGACTAATTCTAGTATACTACGAAACAGATTATAATTAGAAGAATTACATTTACATAAAAAATATTGTTGTAATGATGTTTAATTCCTTATTGAATGATTGTGAATTATATACTGTTTTCTAGCCGCCAATCCGCATAGAAGTTTTATCTTTCATCGAAACGCTATTTGTAGTTATTCAAATGAAGGTATGTCGTTTGAATGTATTACTTTAAACATAAATACTATAGCTAGTTAAAAATTACTACATGTATTTTAGAGGCGAAAAACAAAAACACATCTCTATTTTGCTACCCTTCGTTAACTTTGATAACGTAAGAGTTTTCCACGTCACCGTTTTGGACGTGATAAAATATTGATTAATCCAAAATATCTTGACATAAGAACTTAAACATTGCAGTCTAAGCATAATGAGACATACTATTTACGAAATACTAATGACATAGGCATTGCTTGAGCTTATTTTGAAGGATACCATAGGTCTGAGAAACTTCATTAAAGTATTTTTACTTATTGATCGTTGTATTAAACTATACGTCTACAATGACCTTACAATAGGATACGAGTTTACGAGTTATCAGAACGCAGATTATTTTACGATCCCGCAAAAATATCACATAATTGTCGACAAAATTTACTTCGATTCCTGAATAGAGATTTTCTCTTCAATAGGCGGCGTTTCGTGTTAAACAACTAGCCTCCTTTGCCCAATAAACGAGCATAAAAACTTAATGTCCGCAGTTATCACTCAACAAAACTTTGTATTCAACGGCGCGTTCGCTTTATCTCAGCCTAAAGATATCACCTTCAGAGAATCAACCCTTCACGTTAAAACCTTGGAAATATAAACCCGTCCCACGTACGCAGGACACGTGTAAATAGATTTTATCTCGATGCAGCGAACACCGGATGTTTCTAGCGCCGTCGAATTTCTTTTGATTTAATCGTGACGATGTGAGTGTGGTGACTGAAATTACTGAAGGAGAGATACTTAAAGCTTACAGACACTCCATCATCCATGAAATGGTTTATGACGTAACAAGAGAGGAACAGATTGCCATGGTTGGTAAAGATCCTAGCTAAATTTCAATTGTCAAAATTTTGTTGTCCGATATAAGATTCAAACTTTAGAGATCATAGCTTATGGAATAAACTTCGTCTAATCTTCCCTAATCCCTTTCTATCCTCATTGTATCTTAAACAAATAACATCAGTACATGTTCTAATACTGGTGTTTATCAATGAAATGATCATTCCTATACCCACCGTGTCACGGAATCAACTTAAAGGTATTCTCCATCATTAGCATGCTAGTGTGCGTCTGTATGAATGGCTTACGTCAAGCTATTTAGTCCTGTCAGGAAACTATTGGTAATCTAAACACTGCACGATGCCTCGAAATGTTGATTCCATGGACTTTGGTCGTTGCCCACTGACCTGCATAGAATGTTGTATGCACAATTTTGCGTTTGGACACTGGATGCATGCGTAATTGTATGGTGTTTTGGTGTTTAAAGGACTGGACTGTATAAGTAAAAGCTCTTGTTTTACTTGCATCAGGTGTTTCGAAAAGAATACATTTAAGGTGATATTGATCACACATTGAAATCTTGCGCCCAGCAATATGATGTAGGTAATCCATTCAAAATTGACAATCTTAATAAAGTATTACTTACCATTTTAGTGTATAAATCTAATAACCTGTTAATTGTTATCAGTAATGATATCGGCAGGATGAAAATCAATTCTCTAGGAATAAAAACAGAATATAAAATATACTTACTTGTGATAATCCTAAATATATAGAAACCGTTTCGGATATGTACAGGAACCTCCCGTCCGCCGCAACTGACAGCGCGAACCCGTCCAGCGACTGCCGACAAAATAATAACAATTATATAACATTTTGCTTTATTCTAGTTCATCCTGTAACATACATAGGTGCAAAAAGAACGCACGGTTGAATTAAACAGTTTGTCTTGTCTTTAGATAAAAATCGTTAGATATTTTTAATAGACATGTTATATGTTTCTTAGTTGTTCAAGCCGACGAATGTTTAAAAGTTTACTTTAATAATTAGAAATATTACATGAGTAGGTGGTCTAGACCAGCTATAACCTACAACTTCGAGAAATTAGCTGCTGCTTTGGGGACAATATAGACAAATGGAATAAAGAGGGTTAAAGGTTCCGACCAAGTTTTCCTAGGAGATAATAATTCCATTCTGGTTAATGTTGGCCCTGAAAGATTAGACTAACATCCTAACAATATGATTGATAAATATAAACAACGTATTTTTGACACTGAAAAATTAAATACCTACAACAATCACATTCAAAGAGCATTAGATGCAACAACACAAGTACCGTAGCAGTAAATATTAGAAGTTTGTTTTTGTAAGTATGAGATTAGCGTGGTAATGTTTGTTCGTGCGGATAGCCATGATCGTCATGGATTAGTTTATGCTTTAGAAGTTTAGAGTTTGGACCAACTGTGTTCAAAATACGAATAATCTATAGAATTCGAAATGTCTTGGTCTAAATGTGAAGTTATTAATATGACAGATCAGAGTGCTGTTTGAAATTTAAAAAAATGTATTTTTATATACGACATTATTATCTTATAGTAAGTCAATACCAAGAAGATACAATAAATCATACTAAAATGTATACTGAATATGAATTTTTGTTCAGTGTTAAGTGCTTGTAACATCGGGATGCCATTTAAAATTTAATTTATTTTATTGGCAATATAGATAATTAAATCTCTTATACAACAAGTCATGTAAATCATAAATGGTCTATTGATGTATTTTTTTAGATCAGAAAAATGACACAGTATTATTGTACTACCGCTAGATCCAATATGGTTCTACGCGACAAAACTCGGCGAAACAAACTCAATGGGCTTGGTTTTGGGCGTTACTAGTATAAGGACCATGGGTAATGCCAAAATATCACATATTAGAATTGCGAATACTTTTTTACAACATTTAGGCTATTCAAATTAACTGTAATGTTAAACAAATTCTATCATATGCCTTTGTTTTTATATTTAATAAAAAGAACGATATGATTTTCGATATAAGAACAAATAATACGTAATTACTACTAGATTCAGGAATACTATTAAATCTTCTACAAATATTAAGTTATATACACAACACATCAAGCGCCGTAAAAATATTAACTGTTAAGGGGTAAGGTAAGCAAAACAATGTCAAATTACAATAAGTCTCTGACGTCAACAATGACGGGTTTTGAACAGGAAAAACAAACCTTTGACTTAATCATCAGTATTTTTGGCTTTTTCTTTGAATTGTCCTTATTCATTCAATTTGGAATATAAGTACTTCATTACAATTCCTTTGCTTTTTTCAACATTGACGATCAGAATTCTTAATTAAATGCGGTTAGTAAATATATGGATGGAGTAGCTAAATTTTGCACCAAAGACCTCTAGACTGATTCCCTCAAAAAGAACAACTATTTGTGACCTGAACAAATCTTGATTCAGAAATTGACCTTATCTGGGATTTTATTGTAGAATCAAAAGTTTCCTTGTAGTTTCTGATACTGACGATATAAAACACGCATGCGTCTATAGGGTGTATTTATATCGTCGATGTCTCTAGAATAATTAACATACTAAGACAGCCTCCGTGGCGCAGTTGGTTAGACGCCGCCTGTGAAACGAGAGGCCGCGGGTTCGATCCCCGCACCGAGACAAATATTTGTGTGAACCACAAGTATTTGTTTCGGGTCTGGGTGTCTGTGAGACCGAAAAGTCTCTCGTAGTTTCTGATACCCACGACACAAGACTCGATCTTAGTGTGGGGTCAGGACTATGTATGTGACTGTTGGGTGTATTTATTTATATTTATTTAAGTATCAAAATTTAAATAAATACTTTAGCAACGATTATTTTGCCAACCTTACATAATAAAGCGGAAATTAATAGCGTCGGTCGACACCTGAGATCAATTTTCTATCCGTTGATACAGAAAAAAGAAAACAAATAGCGGCGTGATGTAAAACGAATAATACAAGGCTGTAATACAGATATAAATGTACTGGATGCGATTTGTAAATCAAAGCCATTGATTAAAAACTACCATGGAAAACATTTTTATTACATTTTTACTTTTATTTTACACCTTTTACTAACAATAGCTTTTTATCATAAGCAATAATGTACATACTAACACTATGGGCTATTTGGTCTGCAATTAAAGCTTTTTTTATTATTTATTAACCGACTTCAAAAACTGAGGTTACTAATTCGACTGTTTTTTTTCGATTTTAAAAGGTAGTAAGTAGTAAAGTAAGGTAGATGCTATCCGGGCGGATTCATCTTATTTTTTTTTATTGCAATGGTCCGGCAAACAAGCAAACAGGTCACCTGTGCCCCTAGCCGGAACATTTTGAAGTATCGTATAGTAATTCTCGTATAGTAAAGTAAACGTTTCCCGCTGTGAAATTTTAATTCCAAATACGCTCACAATGGCGCTGTTTAAATTCCCTTACAAAATTTTACTATTACTATTCTATTACGATACTGCAAAATGTTCCGGCTAGGGCCACTGATGGAAAGTAATCACTGCTAATGAACATCCACAACGCTGGATCATAATATTGAGAGAGCGAGAAGGAAAAAAAAACACCAACAAATCTATGTTTCTTTTAAATCTCTATATCTAAAGTATTATAATCTAAAGGGGATGTCCCATGTCGTCTATTTGTTAAAACAAAATTGTCAGACATAACAAGATGGATTAACATGTGGTTACGACGATGTTAATCAATTAATTAATATGAGTCACCTATCGTCTGGGTGTGAAGCATAATAATTATTTATTCTTTGGACTTTTCCGACTTAAATCAGCGTGGAGCAACTTTAAACAGATAAAAGGAAAATATGATAATTACTTTAACATACTTAATATCGTTTGCCATTCATAGATTTAAATATTTTAACTAGCGACACGACCCAGCTTCGCACGGGTTATCTGCATCGTCATCTGTTTGACATTTTCTACGATTTCCGCAACATTTTTCATTAATGCTTCGTTGAGTGGTAGGAGATTAGATACAATTGATAATAATTATAATTTATGGGTTCTGCTCTGAATTAAATTAGTTTATTTATTTATATCCTTTATTGTAGGTACACTATATTTAAGCTTAACAAATAAAACATTACATTCGATAGATTAATGCGTAGTAGATAAGTTTAATGCGTCTCCTAAAAAAAATACTGTATTGTAAATTAGTTTTGAAAAGAGCAACGCTACAGTTTCGATGAGCCATTTTGGAAATGTCAATTTATTTTTGTTCAAATAAAAAGCCTGAGTGAAGTTCTAACTGCATGAAAGCAGGACATAGAGCAAAGCAAATACTCGCTTAAATAATTGGAAATTAAATGTCACGTAAGCTGTTTTATACATTTTGGAAATTTATTCTGATAAGATTTTCAATGGGTTTTGTGACCAATTGAAGAGTTCCATTCTTGAAAGCACCGTTATGAGACATTTCCAGGCGCTCTAAAGCAAAGACATCATCAAAGTTTTTAATGAGATGCATGGTTGACAAAATACTTTGAATCAAACAAATCAAACTTTTTGTAAGAAATCTGCGTCGATCTGAGCGATGATACAAATAAAATAAAATCAAATTAAAAATAAAAGTGTGGATTATGCCCGTAATGGACTGTTGGTCGATTTTTGTTTTTTTTTCGAGCCTTTGTGAACGTGGCTCTAGTTTAATTTCGTGACAAAAAATACGTTACCGCTGTGTCAATGATTAGTTTATAATTTAGAACCAGTGCTACTGTCCTTTGGTTTGATAAAATGTACACTGGTCACGAAACAACAATTTTACGTTATTTAATTGTATTGAAAAACGATTTTCAACCGACAATGTTATTATAGGAAGACCTTTTTGTACAGTATTCAGGGTTTATTGACTATTAATTGAAGAATATACGAGTACAACGTTTTAATTATGAAATAACTAAGCATAAAATGGATTGGTTTGTTACAAATGATAATTAATTTACAAACACGAAGATTGTTGCCAATATTTTAAAACATGTGATTGTGCTGTAGTCAATTCAAAGTACCTATATCATGAATGAATAATCATTGAGCCACTAGCGACGTATCTAAGGAAAACAACGAAAACTAATAACTGTGCTTTAAATTTATTTGATAGACAAGACTGCAAGACTTGTTGGTAATTTTTATGAGAGCTAAAGGACAAGCTATAGTCAGGTAGGAAGTAATTATACTACATATACGAGCAGCTTTGAGGTTTATGCCTATAATTTATTACTATTTTAGTAATATATTAGTCATAAAACAATAATGTTGCAACACCCCACCTACAAACAGGTCAAGAGTTAAGCTCTAAATTGTAAATAATAATTTTGTTAGAAAAATACTCATTGCATTGATCACGTATTCAAAGTATAAAGGCGTAATTTCACATTCGACCTTCGTACTTTAATGCACGATCTTATTTTTTCAATAAACGTACGAACTGTCCCGCAAAACAGTTGCCTGATAAAAAAAACCCGATCCAAGGAATCACGTACATTTTCAATAAAGAATAGAAAACCGCAGCACCACAACGCTGTAATCACTGAATATCGATTGCAAAATAATAATTTAACTCTGATAATAGATTTTTTTACACAACCCTATCAAAACTGGCCCAGAAAGCGTATGTACAATTAATTCGGTCGTTATGAAATTTTTTCCAGTGAAATCTGTGAAATATTAAATTGACATTTTGTAATGGACGCTAGTGTATGGCCGGCCTTTGTGCGTCATCCATTGTGTGTTTGTTTAACTGAAAAGCGTTAAGTCGGCCAACCGATGGCGCAATGTAAATTCAAGTTCCAGTGTGTTTGTTGTTGTCGTGACGAAAGTAAACAAATTCTTGATTGAATTGTCGCAAGTCTTTGTTTTAGTAATTGATTCTGGTTCGTATATTTCGTGGTCGAACTCATTGTGCATAGAATGGCTATAATGATAGGTCGCGAGATTCTATAATAATGAAATTAGTTATTGATAAAATAATTCGATAGGTTGGTTGGTTTTGATTAATAAAGATAGTAATTAATAAAATTGTTTCTTGTTTATATTGTTCCTATTTTTTTTATATAACAAAGCGTCTACGAGATTACGAAAAGGAAGCCTTAGGGTAAAAGGTATCGCCCTAACAAGTTTAAGATTATTCCATAACGCAAGACCACGTATGTCTTATGTACTTTTAGAGAAAATGCTCATTGTCGGTACAGTAAGTTAATGATTGAGAAAAGGTTTCCAACAGTTGTTATTCTTACCTGCAATATATGCGTTCCTTGATGTTGCTCAAATAGCTCCATTGCAAGGCCAATCGCCGTCCGCCTGTTTTGCGCTCCTGAAACAACAAGAAATAACTCATTAATGGCTAATTTCTGGCACACGTATAACCAAGACGTACATATTTATCGGCTGGAACTTGGAAGTAATGTTCGTAGATGATAGTTTGTGTCTTGAATTGGATTCAATAGGAATCAATAATAAACATACTTAGTCCTGACCCCACAATAAGATCTAGTCTCGTGTCGTGGGTGTAAGAAACTACGAGAGAATTTTCGGGCTCACCAACTCCCAGACCCAAACCAAATTCCTGTGGATCACACGAACATTTGTTTCGGTGCGGGGATCGAACCCGCGGTCTCTCGTTTCACAGCCGGCGTCTCACCAACTGCTCTAAGGAGGCTGTCAATTCAATAGGAATCGCGTACCAATAGAAACAATTATGAAGTAAAATTAACTTTTTGCTTCATCTGTCATTCATCTGGTTGAAGTACGAAAGCAACAACGGTCTATGATTATTTCGAGACTTAAATGCTACAACTATAAATCAGAAATACACGAATATCAAATGTATGTATAAGTCAAATCAAATGATCAAAAACATTAGATAATCATAGATAGATGAAGCTATAACACTACCAAGGATTTGACCATACAGAATAGAAAAACACAGGAAAATAAGTCAAGTCTGCCGCTACAGGCGATTGTAACATCGGTGTTGGAAATAGAGAACAAACATTTATGATTCTTAAAATACCCTCCAGGACTTTCATAGATGAAAAAACACCGATCATAAAAGCTAGCAAGGACACAGAGCAGGAAAACAAAGAGGACAATAAGTCAAGTCTGCCGCTACCGTCCACAAGCGATTGTATCGTCGGTGTCGGGTTGCACGAGTTTACGAGTAGCTTTGTCTCCACATCTTTACACTTGGAACTGGATGACGGGTTAACTGAAGAGTTATTGTTTGTTTTAGTGGTGAAGGGTTGATAAATGTAAGTGAATTATAAAAATGAACTGTCTTTATGGTAGTATGCAAAATGGAATCTCGCACACTGAATCAACAGAACTGCATTTACCAATGGGTGCCGTGCTGTCTTTTTCCTTAAATAAATAAATATACAACAGTTTTCACTTAGATTTGTTACCAAGTGAAATTCGAAGTTAAGTATTCTTAGACGGAGAAATCTTAGGAATGCACAATCGTGACGCGAAAGTACTTTAATACAGATACGCTGTATCTAGTCTAAAGTCTAGAGTTAAAGTGTAATGAGTCACAGACGGACATGACGGTAATAAATGTAAATTATATTATGTACCATACTACCTCAGACTACTTAAGAAAACAGACTACTTATTAGATACATGCATAAGCTTGTCTGTATCCTCTATACACTGATTGTCCTATTAATTATTGAGCTCTATAGTTAGATACTTAATTTCTGTCGAAGGTATCAGACGATACTATGAAATTTTCGATATCACTATTCTCAGATCTGAAACATATACCATTTGATCAAAAACCATTTGCCTAAGTACGGAATCCTAAGCCAAGTATTTTCTTTTCACAGCTGTCATTTCGCTAACACATCATAAAGACATCCATCTACAACAGGAGATATGAAATCCTCAACGATCTAAGCTGTTCAAACTGTCGCGTCGCGTCGTTCTAAATTCAAAACCTACGAACTGCAACAGTCCATTCGGCCACAAATGAAAGTGATCGAAGAACAACACAAGGACATGCGTGTTGTGTCGTGCGGTGCTGTCGTGACGTCGGCACCACACAACACCGACAACCGCCGACACAACACCGACAATCGCCGACAAAAGTCACGAGCTTATTGCGTAACGTTGCCAATGTGGATGTATCAATCGCGTTATTAGGAAATTATTGATTTAGTAGAATATAAGCCAACGGATTATGAGATGGAAAAGGATTATGGATAACCAATTGGATCACCACTCAAAATACCTGAAGAATCTTAGGTAGTTAACTATTTATTTACTTGATAATAGGATGACTGTTCTCGAATGTTCTTTTTAGTTATCTAAGCATTAGCTATTGAGAAGAACCGATGTCGTAACGTCAAGAAAAAATTTAAACTTAGTGTTCGACAGCAAAACTGTTATTAGGCTATACAGAATATGAAATTGATATAAGGAGTGTGAATTTTAAGTTAAATAAGAAGTGACAAAATAGATGGTGTTGCTGAAAAACTTCCTAAAATTCTAGATGTAATTCTTAACACAACGTTAGATCTCCGTGCAACTGTAATACTTCCTGAAGCATTGGTAGTATCACACCAATTGTCTTGTAAAAGTCCAATAAATATTCTTTATTTAAGACACAAAAAATGAAAATATGCTATATCTTTTAATTTTTGTACACAAAGACTTTTTTTTTTTTTTTTTTTTTTATTGTAATGAATGACGAGACGAGCAAGCCGTTCGCCTGATGGTAAGCGATACGACCGCTCATAAACAGTAGCAACATTCCACTGCGCTCGCAATCCTGAGACATAAGATGTTAAGTCTCAATATGTCCAGTAGTTACTCTGGCTACAATGTCCTTCAATCCGAAACACAACAGTGCATTTACGCAGTGTTGTTTCACGGGAGAAATAGACATTGCGGTGGTACCTACCCAGATGGCTTCTCACATATGAGAGACCTACCACCAGTAAAACCAGACTGCCGTATCAAGATATTCCTATAAATAGAGCTGAATAAACCTAGTCCAAGTAAGATCGTTCCTGTATCTTGACGTCGCGTGTTTTACTCCTCAAAACGAAGCAAAACAACTGTTTTGTTCTATGACTTTGTACTTGGGTAGACGCACCATCAAATTGTATGTTGGTGGACAGTCCATGACGTCATAGAGATATTACATTTTGAAATGCCCCTGGAGGTGGACAGCGTTGGTTGGAAAATCAGGTCTATAACCATTCAATACCCGTAATGGTAAACTTATAGTCGGATATTTTCTTTTGATATTTGACTTTTCTGGAGCATTAACATGTCATTGTTTTTTTTTTATAAATGAAATCTGTTTACTATATCACTTTACTATCAAAAGTTTATTTTCAACGTTATGTAAATTGGGGATATTCTTGGTCTATATTTTATTTAACCAATATCACTTTTATCGTGAATTTATCGAATAAATGTATAAACAGTGAAGTCCCAATAAACCTTACATATTCTTAAGCCTCTGCGTTTAAAATTTTGTTAGATGATGACTTGAATACCTTTCCATTACACCATCATCCAACATATTATCCCACGGGAAAGACTTACATATAGGCAAAATCACGGTGTCACCACGTGGCGTGTGTCGGCGTATCAAAGGCCGGCCCAGTCTGTTTGTTGAATTAAATCGTAATAAAGTACACGGGTTGCGGCTATCTGCGCATCTCGGCTTAAATATGGCCTCTGGCCCAAATCGCGAGCCGGCTTACTTTTTCAAAAGTCACATGTTTACTCTTTGAAAATGTTGTGCCGTTTTGATTCCAGGTTTGATTGATTTAGTAACTTGGAAAAAGTGATGCTGTAAGAGTATCAATTTTTAGTAAAAGCCTTAGTTTAGAATTGTAAAGCTTTTTAAATAATATTTTTTTTATTGATTCATCATCGACCCGTTGCAGTCCACTGCTGAACATCGGTCTCTCCCAAGGTACGCCACAGAGCCCGGTCTGCTGCTTTACGCATCCAGTCGCTGCCGGCCCTCTTTCGCAATTCGTCCCGCCATCTGGCCAGAGGATGTCCCACGCTCCGTTAAAATCTATAAAGTCACCTATTTCCAAAACTCCTATTATTGAATACGTTCGGCAAATGAGTAAAAAGCTTATTTGATGGTACGTGATTACCACCACCCATGGATATCAACAGCATTTGAATCGAAGATGCATTTTTATTTTATTTTTTGACAGCCTCCGTGGCGCAGTTGGTTTGACGCCGGCTGTGAAACGAGAGGCCGCGGGTTCGATCCCCGCACTGAGACAAATGTTTGTGTGAACCACAAGTATTTGTTTCGGGTCTGGGTGTTTGTGAGACCGAAAAGTCTCTCGTAGTTCCTGACACCCACAACACAAGACTCGATCTTAGTATGGGGTCAGGACTATGTATGTGACTGTTGGGTGTATTTATTTATTTATTTATTTATTATTTTAGACCGCTAAGGACAGGAAGAGAAAAGATTGTATGGGAGTAGAAAGGAATAATACTGAGTATCCAGTAAGTGAACAATGAGTATGACGGACTTCTTATAATATTTTGGATGTAAAATATTTTCTTCCTTCCTGTATAAATAATTGCAGGCCGATATTCATCATTTGACTTCCTAAGGCCGATGACGAAATAAATTTAAGGAATAATATTGAACTATTATTACCTATTATTACCTACGATTAATAAGCAAAAACCAATAACAAAGCACATTAACACCCAGCTTTATTATAAGATATAAGAATCGGGAGTAAAGCCGCCCGCAGTAATGAGAAAATTATACAAAGATTTACAGACATCAATAAAAATTTGTTCCGACTGGGGTTGACCCGATAATAAATGGTTCTCTTTTCCGAGGATTTCAAAGGTCTTAAGGTATTTTCTAGGGAAAATAAGAAGTTCTAAATGCAACAACATTCGGAAAAATAATAAGATTTCAATATTTTCTTGAAAATTGTCCACCTATCAAAATATTCTAGGAGAATTAATCATTTTTACGATATTTTTTTTAAAGTTTGCGCATTTATCAGTATTTTCTTCAATTGGTTAGTTATTTTTTGCTTATTATAATTTATGGTAAATATTGGAGCACTTATTTTACCAACGAAGTACACTATTTCCATTATTTTAATTACAGTCGGTGCAAAATACAACTATTTATACCACACATAATAGAAGATATGCATATATTTTAGCCTTGTTTCATAAAAACCTTTAAACAGTACATCTACTACTGTGAATCTACTATTCGTACACAAATAAATTAGGACTTAATATCTGGCTTTTCAATTTTTTCCTACAAGTATCAGCTGTACATTTAACAAAATATGATCTTCTAACAGAGCTTTAACATACCAAGACCAAATAAATACGTTACATCCCCCTTGTTAAAACTGTGGCGATGCAACGTCCACGGGGTAAATTTAATAAGCCACCCCTAAAAATGGTGACCACTAAATGAGCCTCTCTTCACAACGATCGATTTGATACAGAAACTGACCGCTTGTTACACCGAATCGTTTTGCAAAAAAATACATTTTGTTTTTATTTAACTTTTTTTTAATATGAACAGTCGTCATTTGATCAGTCCAGATAGAGAAACATAATGTAAAATGATTAACTATAGTACAAATATGAGCTATTTATAACTAAGCTACAATGTTCTGGAAATTTATAATGATAATATTATTCATTAAATTTAATCCAATTCTACCTGATTTCAAAATTTGCAATAAATCGAATCTAACGAAACATAATGTAATGTTTGACATTTTTTCTATAAGTCAGTTAATTTCAATATTAGATTGTACGATTCAATTAAAATGAGAAATAATAAATTTAACTCGAAGGATGTCCTCGTTTTATAATTTACATAGATTAATACTAACGCAGTAAATAAGGCGTTTATTTAAAACATCGTATCAACTTATCTATCGTATCCTATCGTCGTATTTATACTGTATCAGAAATGAGTACGTTTAGATCAGAATAAAATAATTTATTTTTAACAATTTATTAACAGCGAAAATACGATCAAAAACAAGATAAAATATTGAATACATATTTTTTTCTTGCTCAAAAATAATTTAATGAACTATAATTTAAATCCTTGCTTGTCTAATGAATTGAAGATAATCTTACGATTATGACGTCACAATTCTTGATTGTAAGTCCTTCTGTATGAACCTCCTTGATCCTCGTATAACTTCCTCATCCAAGTAAGATCTAAAGGTCGTGTGACTCTTTGTTTGTATTATTAGAATATATTCATGACACTGTATTAGTTCTGTGAGATAGTCTAGCTGAAAATTGATCGTGATAACAATATTTTAAATAGGTATATTATTTTATTTTAATATTTGACAGCCTCCGTGGCGCAGTTGGTTGGACGCCGGCTAAGAAACGAGAGGCTGCGGGTTCGATCCCCGCACCGAGACAAATGTTTGTGTGAACCACAAGTATTTGTCTTGGATCTGGGTGTTTGCGAGACCGAAATGTCTCCCGTAGTTTCTGATACTCACGACACAATACTTAATTGATCTTAAATCAGAAAATTACTTTTAATATAAATAAAAATAAAATAAACTACGGTGTGATAGAGTGCAGCTAAAAGTCGAATATCTTGGTGTATTTAGGGCAAGGAAAGCAATAATTTAGTGTTATTTGTCCACTTCGGCGTGTCGGCCAGAGCTAACATTTGCCGGGGTGTTTTCACAACGCCCAAATTAAATAAAACTCACGCCGTGTGTTACGAGGGTGGGCAGACTGCAATGGTTTGGATATTTTTGTTGTGTTAAGGTATGAAATAGTTTGAAGATTTGTAAATTAGCCCATGTTTTTTTATAAAAATCTGGTAAATTGGGAAGATTTTATCTAGCAGTGGTTACAATTTGAGTTACCAAAGTCACTTTCAAAATCTTGTATATATCAAAAAATTGAAATGTTAAATTTCCAAAATCGGTCTTTATGATACAAACACATAAAAGTGTCATCAATATATACTAATATTTTATCTATAATGTGAATAACTAGGTAGTAGGTCCCCAGTGTGCAAGGGCTAGCCTGCGTAGATCTACAACAGTTTTCTTTTTCTCACGCGCCGGTATCTCCACATAGGTAAGAGAGGTTATTTCTAATATTCACCTTATTTCCAACCATTTTATCTTCTTTAAAGCGTCTAGATTCTACAGGGTAAGCAGAGATTATCTTTAAATAACAGATCCTTTTTCTAGACACCATACTTCTAAGTTGAACTATACGAAGAAGTGAATTCCACCACCCTTCCCTTAAAAATAACACAAGTAAGAGGCGTTGATTGCGAACCCCTCGGGGCGCTACTTGACCGGAACTTTGCGCCCTTAATGAAGAATTACCGCCCTTTGTGGCCACCAGCCACCCCATCGACTATAGGGTTATTGGCTTTTGATTAATCGTGTCTTATTGGTAGTTTTTTCTCTTATAGGCTTTTTAAATGTATATTTCCTATGAAATATAAATATTCATAGGGCAATAGCTGAGATAAACTGCATTTGTTAGACAATATTGCATTGGCTTTGAATTAAAGATGAAGATCAAACAGATAAATATTAAATAATCAAAATTCAAATTAATATAAGCATTTGTCGTGCCACTTCGCAATCGCAGTCGTCAAGCAAGAGAAATCTTATAGGAGGCCCTTTAATAAGAACACTTAGCAAGTGATCAGTCATATAAAATAGAACACTTTTGTTTAAAAGCTATTCTATATGTAACATCACTAAATATTTAAAGACTAAAAAAACATCATAATTTGGTAAAAGCTAAATCATATTCGCCAATTGAAAACCATCGAAAAATTCATTGCACCCGTGCAATAATGAATTGTAAACGGTCATTACAACCCAACCCTTCACCGGCGGCGGGTCGTTCTGACCCATCCGATCGATGCCGAATAAAAATAGCAAAATCCCGGAAACATCCCAGATTCCGCACACGTACTGT
Organism: Deilephila elpenor; assembly: GCA_949752805.1. NCBI lineage: Eukaryota > Metazoa > Arthropoda > Insecta > Lepidoptera > Sphingidae > Deilephila > Deilephila elpenor. The sequence continues at coordinate 3,417,354 of OX457116.1, forward strand.
CAATATAGAATGGCGATGATTGTGATGCAGGGGGTTCGGACTATTGATTGATAAATAAATGCGAATGTATATAGGTGGGGAAATGGAAGTTTAGAACGAAATACAAGGCGTATAGATGAGGTTGACAGAAGCAATGTTTAATTAGTACGATGTTTTACGTATAATAAATATTTGGCCTTTTAATTGGTCAAGTCGAAAAAATATCAGTTACAACACCAGAGAGGGTGTTGTGTACTCTTAAATATTAATAGTCTCTTATCATTAAATTTGATTCTCCTAGTTGGAAAATAAGAAGCCAAAGTCCACTGCTATATATCTAATTTTAAAGTACTGAAGTTCAAGATAATCTATGTGTCTGCTGAGGCTTCTTTGATTGTCAGAGGTTTAGTCTTAGTTAGTTCTAAAGGACAATAAATCTAAAATATATCTAACATTTTTTGCATTTTAAACTATTAGTCATTGTTTAAACAATGCTACAATAAAACCGCAGTCAGTGATGACGATTTTTCAAATAGACGCGTTGTATGTTGAGTATCTTTTGTGATTTATTTTATGGATATTCCTAATTGTATTAAAAATAGGACATGTTGGCTAAATGTTAATTCAGAATACATTGGCATAATATCTTAATAGTGTTTTATCATTATAAATCCGAAATTAAAAGCGTTTTTACGGCACTTATTAAGCATTCTTTAATATAAAAATTTGTTTGCTTGGCATATCTTTGTTATCAAATGGATGTAATTTTCCCTTCCTACCCATAGTTTTAAGATCCAATTCCTGTATAACTTCGAAATTTTAATTATTATTAAGTTAAGATATTAATAGTGACTGTAATATTTTATGTAAATAAATAATAATAAATAAATTAAAATAGACGGATCAGTATCAAAAATCTATTCTACCAACTAAACTATAAGCCCATTGTCTCACTAACCATCCAGACTAATTATTTTTTCAATTACACCCAGCCAAATACGAAATATGAGTAAATTGGTACGAAATACCCCATTACCATACAAATGGGGTGAAAGAAAGCGTTGACAGTATTTAATACGACCGGCCGTTCATTATAGCCCGGATTAGTGGAAGGGTTAGCTTATTGAGCCAGCGAAAGAATTCTCGGGGTATTAGCGACCGGGCACTTTCTTTTAGGGTTAAGAAAGTATTCGTTGGGAATTAATGTAGTGTGTTAAAAAGAAAATAGTAAGGAACTACAAACGTGAAAAACGTTGAATAAAAGTTTTTGTGTGCAGTGTAAAGATATTTAGCTATTTTTATTTAACTTAAAATAGAACATTTTATGTTTGTGGATATGTATGTTTGAACTTTGAATGCAAACGATTTTCCCAACAGCTACTGAACCGATTTGGACGGGGGTTTCGTTATAATCTCATTGTTAAATTAAGTATGCAAACGAAGTATTGATTACATTTCAATTACAGACTACTTTGATTCGGTGGTTGGCAGCGATGGTATTAAACAGGAAGCCTGACGCACACATATCCCGTCGATAAACTGTCAAAAAAAAAAACAAAAATACCAACTAAAAATTCCCAAAAACAAACGTTGGAAGCGAAGTCGACACGCGCCAATATCCCGCGTCGGCTCGTCCACTATTTTCCCTTTATTTATTGTTATTTTTCTATTTCGCCGGCAGATGTTCGCCGCATGATTTACGGACCGGTCGGTATTAGGAACGTGAATTACGCCCGGTCTCGGACGCCGGTTTGTTTTGGCTTGATAACATATTTTATCATTGGTTTAATAGAGTTTAGTACAACTTAGGTATCTCTGACTTGTATTTTTAAACATTTAAAGTGATCTTAGTTACGTAAATTTTGTAACGATGTCTTAAATAAATACAATACATTAAACCGAAGGAAATTTTATATTAAATTACGCAATGAAATTAATAATTTCATGAATTAATTTTTTTAAGATTCGTGTTTTTAATTTTGTGTTATTTTATTTACGTATGATTTTATCTATTTGGCTCCAAATAATTCGAATTAAATTTTCAAAGGATATAAAAATCCAAATATAAATAAAAGATTCAGCAATATTTATTTTCAAGAGAAATACATCACGCGAAACCAAAAACATTTTTTGCAAGAATCCAAAACGCATACAAATCAAAGCGGCACGTCTGTCGGGCGCGAGCGGCGATGCCCTTGTGCCATAAATCAACCGTGCTGCCACCAAGCGGCAATATGGGGAACGAAACATGTGTTTACACAGAAGTTAATTTGTCGAATTTATCAGCCTTGTCTGTGCTATTGAGAAATATTGCCTCTCTCTGTGCCGTTGTTTATTACTTGTGTCATACGTTGAGGTATATCAGAAAACGCAAATGTTTGTTTTTGTTGGTGTAATGTATATTTTTTTCCTTACGGGCATAATGACAATGGGTGTGATAAATCCTGTGCTGTCCAGATAGAGGTAACGAGCGATAGTTACCATTGAAAATAGCATTAAAAAATTACAAAATAGCACTGCAGCTATTTTGACTTGCCGGTAAAAAAACATTACTAATAATGTTCGAAGATGATTATTTATATTATTATTTGCCGATTAAACTATGTATAATATTATTTCAATAGCAATAAATTATAGCGTCGCTAAATCGAATTTATATCGTTGACATGTCTAATTGGCTGTCCAACCCCGTGCTCAAATGTCCGCAGCTCTGTTAACTAATTACAACCTCCGATTATAGAATATATTATATTAACTGCCTCGGTGGCGTAGTTGTACAGTACGGTTACAAAGCTGAGGTCTCGGGTTCGAATCCCAGGTCGGGCAAAGTGATATTGGATTTTTCTATTAATTATTAGCCCGGAGTCAGGAATTTGTGCCCGATATGGCGATAGACTCGCCCTCTATCACATTGTGGGACGGAACATGCAAGGCGAAATGTGGAGTGTCCTAGTGGCGCCTCCGCCTACCCCTTTCGAGGATAAAGGCGTGAGTTTATGTATGTATGTATGTTATATTAACTGGTAAGATAGAATTGTGGAATAAGCTGCTGTATCAATCCTGTTTTCGGGTTATTTTGTTTAATAGGTAGATTTGTTCAACAGCCCTTATATGGGAATAGAGAAAGATATTTTGGTTGCAAGTGAGTTTAAAACTTTATACAAAATAAACTTTTATTATAAACAGAATTTCAAAAGTACAATCTTGCAACAAATAATTGAGTAATGCATAATTAAAACTGTGAAATTATCCCAATTAAAATTTACAACAACAATTTCACAGTATTTGCAAGGTGATTTGTCCATGCACATTGCACAGTGTGTCTAATAAACGCTGCGGAATAAGCACCGCGGAATAAATTATGCAACCTCAAGACGCACAGTGGTTACGCCAATTAAACGGCACAGACAAAATTGTCAAACGAACCCCTGGATTTGAATAAACCAAGTCACGTTCGCCAAATAAGCAGTACTAACAAGCGGTATATCGCTTGCACTGATTGTTAATTGATTAGATTAAAAATTTTGGCCCAATTCACTGCGTATTGTTACACTGGGGTCCGGCCCCAGTTAATTAAATATTTTTAATAGCCCCGGTGTCTTTTACAATTTTCTATGTTGACACGTTGGGTGGTAATCCCGTTATACAGGCTGGGTTTATTTAAAAAAGCTTAATTGTTGTATTAAGGGATAGTAAAAATTAAATTATACTAAAACTAGATTAAACAGCATTTATAAAAAGTTTTTTGAGAATGCTATTCCAATAAGAAAACTGAGATCATAAGTAAGTTTTAGACTAACAGTATGTGTACTTTTGTTATTGTGTATTTTTGTTTTATAATGACAGGAATGATAATTATGCAAACAATTCTCCTAATGCTAAATAGTTACTATCGTGGAACACCCACGGCTCTGGAGAAACTAATGCGTCCTATAGTAATACTAATCAACAATTGTAATTAAAGAGAATGCAAAAATGCAAGCAATTCTTTAATGCTAAGTAGTCATTCCCGCGGACCACCACTGTAGAGGAATAACTGAGTCCTACAATAACTTAGTAATGAACAAACTGCCACAAAAATCCTAGCAAATAAAAAAACTAAAGTATTTTAAAAACCCCCAAACGATTTTTTATTGCACTTTTCGCAATTTGTCTCCGAAACAAATGTCTCGATGTTTATATGAAAAGTTTGTGAGACACGGAACACATATCAAGCAGGCTTTTATGAATAACTCGAGTTACTTCTGTCCCCCTACACCTTTATTGCGACACAGAAGTACCCTTCGTAAACATTTTGTAAGACAATTTTGACATCCCTAAACACCCATGTTTTATTGGCTTGAATATATTTTTATTTGAATATATTTAGTTTTCGATCGTGGGTTCTTTTTGAGATGCTGCTGTGAAAATTTGTTATTGTGGTAAAATATGGAAGAAATGCAATATGTGCGCTAAAATGTTATCTCAAATTGGAAATTTCATTCAACAAGTATATTTTGTACACAGACACGATAAAATGACTATGTACTCATCATCATCATCATTATCGGCCCGTTGCAGTCAACTGTTGGACATAGGCCTCTCCCAAGGTACGCCACAGAGCCCGGTCTGCTGCTTTACGTATGCAGTCGCTGCCGGCTCTCTTGTGCAAGTCGTCCCGCCATCTGGCCAGAGGACGTCCCACGCTACTATGTACTACTTACTAACTATTCTTACAGATCCCTATAGATAGAATATCAACTAACCACACATAATGAGATTTTGCCACTAGACACGATCATTTGACCTTTTCTATTGTATTTTAAGATTATATGAATCTTAACATAACATTTGAATTGATCAATTTAAATTATTTTAAGTACAACTGGCCGTAATCAAAATTGTCCAATAAACCGAACTCTATCCAAAATAGTCACCACTGTGCACCCAAACTTTAGACAATACCTATAGTAAGGAGAGCTTGAAAATTGAGTTAAAATGACAGTGGCATACGCAGTGATTCGCCCGTGGTCGCATTAAACGCATTAGGGGCCAAAATTGGATTTGTCGTGGGGCGTTTTATTGGTACACTTGTTACGAATTTAAGGCCACAGTGTGTTAAAAAAGCTTTTTGTCAAAGTCTGCATATGTAGCGCGACGCGTGTGGGTGGATTAGCATAATTTTTATTAGATCACGGGATGTGCAGTTGTTTTGGGGGGTATGTGGAGACATTTTGTGAATTTTGTCAAGAAATAAATTTGTAATGTAATAATTTTAACGACAAAAAATACACATGACTCAGTTAAAAGTTCTATTAATAGTAGCTACCTACGATTATTTTCACAAAAAAAAATTAAATTGTATCTTCACATGGATTTAAATTCTTCAAAACAATCCCGCAATAAATGAGTAACTGAACCCAAAATATTTAAAATACAGCATACAAAAGTGTGAAAATACCGTTGACAGAATCACACGCGCAGTGGTTCGGTAAATATTGGTGGGTCGCCAAAAAAAGCCCGAATAGGTGATATTTATTTGACGTATTGCGCTGAATCAGTCCCTAAGGCGCATTTATTTGTGTGCACGCCTCGGTTGCCAATATGTGTGATTTACCCTACTTTTGTCCGCGGAAAAAACGATAATGCTACAGTGTGCGTCGGCAAAATGTTGTTTTTGGCAACTGTTCTGGTGACTGTAAATGTATTTGGCTTTGAACAAAATAGGTATTTTTTGCAAACGTTTTTTGAATCACTAATTATATTTGAATATATGTATTGTATTTATAAATTAATATAGCCGAGAGCCGGTTACATCCAAGTTAAAATTAGACAGACGCTTCTCCTATAAGTAGCGTTATTTTATGGGATAAAAGTAGCGTCTACCATCATCCACCCCATAAATAATTTTTATACAAAAAATATATCAATCCATTATGAAAACTAGAGAAATGAAAACCAGGTACGCGTTACAAAAAATGCAAATACACAATAGTTTGGTATAAATTATAAAAAAAAAAATTAATGACAAAACAAAACACCTATTACATGACAGTTAATTTCCCGGCGTCTGTTCTGTCTGTACCGGGGGGCGCTAACGCGGTTACCGACGACAATGACTTGACGAAGGCAAATCTGATTTGCGAACCCTCCGATGTTGTTTTAAACCTCCTCCGTACTGAAGGGCGGTTTGAAATGTACTAAAATGTTATAGTATTAAACCCTAGATAGGTAAAAAGTAGACTGAATTTGAGGAAATACTGTATAAGTAGTTTAGGTTTGTATTGATAATATGAATTTGTTTATAATTATTAATTAATAATTATAACATGCAATGGTACCAAAAATCTTCACAGTTAGACAACTACTATTATTTTAAATACCTATAATTGCCTTACTCCAACATCGAACCTTTTCGGATGCATTAATAATTAATTAATTGTTTCAAAAATCGATTTAAAAAAAAATGGAAATACCACAAACCTTTCAACGCCTTACTGGACGGCGGAGGGTCTCTGCTCCACGGCGGGTCTCCATGTCCCGAGAAATCTCGTAGTTTGAGGTAGCTTATTGTCAGCCTTATAATGGAAGCCTTATCCAGCTGACTAGTGATGGCAGCAGGAAGCGGCAACATCTTCGCCAGCTCGTAGAACTCGTAATTCTCCTTCCCTCTTCTGGAACGCGCCGCGTCCCTACTCTTCTCCTTTCGCAGCTCTAGGATACTGTAAAGAGAATTTGAAATTAGAACTCGTTTGTTCCGAATTTGTATTTTATGGAATTTGAATTTGGAATTTAGGGATTAGTTTAGTTGGAACTTGGAAATTATATTTTAATTCGGTTTATAAATAAATTGGTTCGTTTTAATTCGTTGTAAAGTGAAGTTTTGTATTTAATAAGTTATTTGATTGCTTGGTTTCGTGTCGTCAACACATTCTCCAAACTGTATTACAGTGTATCTTTGATACTCAACATCAGTAATCATTTGAATAATAATAAATTTAAAAGTTAACAATGTGTCTACTTAGCTCTTTAAATAAGTTTTGGAATCTGATTTTTCCCCAGTGTACTATTTTTAATTTTAACATAAGTTTATTTGTGTTAAAATATGTCGCTTATTGGAACGATAATTCTTATTAGAATAGGTCAAGTCCGTACTCCGCTTGAATATAAATCTAGCAAGAATTGTGTTTTTGTGTACATATTACCCAAAACGTCTATTTTAAGATATAGACAACATTCCCTACGCCAACGGTATAACGGCTAGCAGCATTATGGCCATTATTTTGGAGGCCTTGACAAGATAAATTATATTTTAAAATACACGCAAGCTTTCACGCCTATAATCTTTTATTGGTAGGCAGAGTTACTATTTAAGTCACCAATAGATCAATTAAGATGCTATAAAAGACGATTCTATCTTCATTTCGGCCATAATACAGTCTTGAGCATACCATGAGATTTTCCAGTCCGAAATTCACACAAAGTGTATTTACCTGGAATTAGAATTCAGGACGCCACGGTTTGGTTGTATGACTATTTTGAATCCTAACAATCAAAGGTTGATCTATTGTAGAAATAGAATTACAGGCGACTATTGATCTTTGCAGTATTATTCTCAAACCAAAATTATCTAACTCCGGGCTAAATATATCTATTGATTTGTTCGTTTGTATCAGCCCATATACATCCCACTACAGGGCACGGGCCTCGTCTACAATCGAGAGTACGATTGAGAGGAGTTAGGCCATATAGTCCACCACGCTGGCCGATTGCGCTTGACAGTAAGCGCAGTTCAGATAGAGTATCAACGTGAGATTTTTCATATCTCACCAGTCGATACAAATATCCTGATTATATACTATATTTACGTATATATTTAACATATATAATAAAACGGTGAAAGTGGGTGTGTTCGTCGCAAGCCACTCCCACGGCGGGCGGGACTAATGAACTTAACCTGTCGGAATTTACATTTAAAATGCTCTCGCTGGGCATTTTGTACCGACGTTTTTATGCATTAATCAGCTATGGGGTTTTAATTTCGGTATATTTGTATCACAACTTTATTTTTTTACATATAGAAGCATTTTTCAGGTTTTTTAAATGTTCATGAAATTTTTTTGAAGTTAGGTTGTACAAGTATGATCACCTGACATAGTATTATCATGATTAAAATTTGCTGTTATAAACCAGTTAATTAATATTTCAAAATGAAATACCTTAAATGAAATACTATTGTTTTTTTTTACTAAAATAACGTCCAATGACTTTAACAAGTGTGTGTGTATCAGCCCATATACGTCCCACTGCTGGGCACGGACCTACTCTACAATCGAGAGAATCGACTGAGAGTGGTTAGGCCATATAGTCCACCACGCTGGCCTAGTGCGGGTTGGCAGACTTACATACCGTAGAAATTCTTTAAAATCACTACGGTATGCAGGTTTCCTCACGATGTTTTCCTTCACCGTTAAAGTGTGTATATATCAATACAATACACAACTTTAACAAGGATCATATCTAAATAAAAAAACTCAATTGCGATCAGCGTATTGTCATCACCTAATAATTTTCCATAATAATTAGTATAAATAATTACAACTCTACACATAGCCTCAACATTAACAAAAATGTTGGCGACAGCTGTATATAAACGTATATCACCAACCATTCCGTCAGCATTAAAGCCAGTCCAGGGGTGCTAAACATCGGGTCGCGCTGCGTAAGCAGGCAGCGGTGTAAAGTTTACGAGCCAACGCGATTAGTCCCGGGAGTGCTCGACCTGACTAAGCCATTGTCGAAGCTCGTTTACTGCCTGTTTTAAGGCACACGGGTGGGGACACGGGTTTAGAATTATAAAAAGAAGTGTGTGTCAAGGTATAACGTGACAGAAAGGATTATAAGTATTGCAAGAAAATATAACTTACAATTTTCAAAAACCTGTTTTTATATCATACGAAAAATTATTTTGTGATTCTATTTATTGCCATGAATCGCGGGACGAGCATACCATTCGCCTGATGGTTAGCGATACGACCGCTCATTGACAGTATTAAAACTAAAAGAACACCATTAATTATTACGAGGCAATGCTTGGCAATGCTGTTACATCCCCTTCAACTTTATAAAAAAAAGGTAAATAAACCGATTGTTTAGACAATAGACTCTACTTCTGCTTGCCTTTATACAACCATCATATGAGGCCACAACATATTTTTAGGAATAAGCATCTAAGTCTTTTACTCCTCCGAAATTGATAAACTTGATGATCATCAGCCAAAGGCAATCCAATGCTTAACATTTTTTTAAATTGCGATTAATAGCAAGACGAGGACACCATTCCAAATAGGTAAGCGATACAACCGCTCATGGACAGTAGAAAATCAAACACTATGAATTATAAAGCAGTGCTTGGCATTCCACTGCGCTCGCCTTCCTGAGACATAAGATGTTAAGTCTCATTATGTCCAGTAGTTACTCTGGCTACAAAGTCCTTTAAACCGGAACACAACAGTGCATTTACACTGCTGTTTGGCGGGAGAAATAAACATTGCGGTGGTACCTACCCAGGCGGCATCTCAAATATTAGATACCAACCAACATAGACCTCTTTCAAGTTGCTCACAGGGACTTGTAGGAGGCTGTCAACCACCAACATCCTAAGATTCTTTATTTCCAACTCCTCCTATTAATTTAACTTTATGATTGATTTCGTTGCGGGTTAAAGACAAGTTAGATATTCCCGGAGACGCGCTGAGCTTCAATGCTCAGTGTTATTAAAGTGCGTGCGTGTTGATCCTGGCTTACAGGTGTTGCACTGGCGGGTGTGAGGGCGGGACAGTCTCCAAAACATCCTAAGATCTTTAAAAGGCAATCCTTTTTGTGGGTAAACCTTTAACTGCCTTTTCAACCATAACCTTCAAAGGAAAATCTTTCGACTTAGATTTATAGTGAACTAGTCTGTAATCTGACCCTTTAATTCTTTATACTTTAAAATCCGTTTAATAATCTTATCGTTACTGCAGTCTTGGGACCAATAACATTAGAGGAATAAAGAACCTCGTTCACTATATCGAATCTGATAAGTTTAAGTAGGAAACAAGGCCTGATTTAATGGTAGGGACGGTGGTCAGTTTAAATAACTTTAAAGACCCCTGCCCTTTGTAAATTTCACGGGTTATTTTTAGGAATGGCAAGGGGTTGTTTTAAACGATTTTTTTGGATTTTTTTTTCGATGGTATAACAATAAATGGTCATTTATAATTATTTACATTTAGTACAAATAAGGAATATAAAAAGGAGACCTGCAGAAACCTTATTTATTTACGCCTTAATCATAGACAGATTTAAAACATATTTTAGTTATCGAATGTTCTGTCCCTTTCGAACGATTTTTGCATTTAGTTTGAGCGAAGAAGACAAAACATTCGATAGCTAAAATACGTTTTAAAATTGTCTATGAATCGGGTCTTGAGTCAGTAAAAGCTGGCACCTCTCCAAAATCTCTCAGTGAAACTAATGAAAACAAAACACTAATGCTTTGAGATTAACATTCTACTTTATCTATTTTATATTTTTAGCTGTCCTTAAATAGGCATATTCGAAAGTACATCAATTTCAAAATACTAATTTAACCATGGAATTTGACACTTTATTTTAATTCTGTAAGTCTCATTTTGGCGTGCACTGTGGACAATCCAAACAAACCGAAGTCCACTCCAATACATTTTGTTCCGTTGTCCAATTTTTATGACGGACTCCCTTCATCTCAGAATTGGCCGTCTTTAAGTGTCCGCGTACGTGTCTCGTCGCCCCGTACACCTGGGAATCGAACCCACAATACAACGCCTTGACCCTTCAGAAACACCATACTAATCAACAACCCAAAACGAACAATAAAGCTTCACGTTTAGAGTTCAAATTCAAACAGCTTTCCACACTTCCTACCGGTCAGTGATGATTGGTAGTCTCATCGCACAAAGTCGTATAAATCAAACACATGCACGGGAAAATGCACCTTACCAACAACGTACAAAGTTCAGAATTGAAACGTACCCGTGATACAAAAAGAATTCCTTTGCAAATTAAAATAGGAGAAAGCGCACGGTAAGAATTCGGAATCGAACCTAGTATGGCTCGTAAAAAGCCGTGCAGTACGCAACGGTGTCGCAGTACTTACGGCTAATGTGTCTCGGGCAAATTGAGTTGTGCCCGGGTAGGAAAATTAGCTCTCCCTCGGGACCCTGCCTGTCCATAAGCATTGCGTGACAGTATTCGATATTTCTCGCATGTATTCTGTTACACCTTACTTAGATATTATATTTTATTATGCAGTATATTGATGACAAAGTCTTGGGAATAAATTGGTCAGTTGGTATTGCTGCATTTGATCAAATTTTTGCGATATGAATCATGGATTTTCAATATTGCATGGTACGGGATATTTTTTTATACCATAAGCAACATGTTTTACTACAACTGCTTGTTAAGGAATTTAAAGCGCTATATTTTCTTTTTAATACAATTTTAATGTTAGTGAAACATATTTTGCTTAAGACAAATTAGTAAAGAACATCATACAACCGGCATAAATACAAAATCGTTAACACTTCTTCAACATACATAACAATCATACCCCGACACTAGTAAGCGTGACGAAAAAAAAGAAGACTACATGACCCCACGATCTCACTAAGATTCTCTTTACAATTCCAACAGATCGCTCCAAAAACCCAAAGAATTCCAACAATACGACCGAAATCCCGAACAGTAGCTCCAATAAAGATTACACTAACAGGTACAATATACCCGCCTTGTTAAATTGTCAACTGTCACCTACTGAAGGGTTGACACCTTCGATTAACCCTCAAATTACGGGTATTACGCACCTCGGTCGCTCAGACCATGGGAATTTTCGAGCATTTTCTGCATGAATGGAGACAAATGTAAACAGTGTCTATTATTGCGGTCGTAATGCGGTTATTAGCGAGCGGAGGGTTAAATTGTGTTTTTTAAGGAAGAGGGTTAATCCGAGTTTTTATGAAGTTGTAACGTTTTAAAATACTTTTGATAATTTTTTATTCGTTTTTTAAGACGGTGTAAGTGTAACTGTATCTTATAGAATTTTTTAAAAAGGTTTTTTTTAATTCAATTTAAATATTAAAGAAAATGATCAGTTTTCCGACCCATGATAATATGGTAGGTATCACGAATAGGATTTAACTTTCATAACCATACAAAAATATTTGAGCGATTATGGATCATCTGCTTATTGTATTCAAAGTCAATTCACCAAACAAACAATAAGTAATAATGATCTACAAAAGTAAAAAAAAAACACACATTTTATACCGTACAAGAATTTTCCAAAAATCGATATCAAAACACAATTTCAATTATAGTCCAAATAATATCAGCTCCATCTATCTTCAACGTTCCGAACTATCATTATACCATACTGTATCAAATATGACACATCTTTTGTCATCGTCGAGTGGTTTTGTCACCAAGAAGTGTGCACTTGTGGCTTAAAAGACCGCAATAATAATACATTTTAATATCATATTTAGGGTTATAAGCACTTATTGTTACGCTTTTGAAATTTCAAAGGCGTTGAATAGGTTGAGACTTCTTTAAGGATCGATAAATGGGAGAATGCCGGTTCGATTCCTGCTGTGCGACATGTTGTTATTTGAAGTTTAAGTGGCGTGGGATCAGAATCATGGTTTTCTGTTACTATATTTTAGATGCTATACCAGCAATTGAGACTATAATATAAAAGAAAGACAACGATGAAACGATCTATATATTTATAAACTAGCACGCCAAATTGCGCCTTATGGTCAGTGCAGCCCAGTATACATCCAAGCTAAATCCGAAACAAGCCACACTTGCTGAAGTTATAGCAGATTTTCCACCTCCATATACTATGTTTGCTAACGAAGGTATGCTACCCTACCGCTATCTTACCAATAGGAACTCTATATTCACTTTTTCATGCCTAAAAATGAGCATTTTTTACTATCAACTTAACCTTTAAATACAACCTCCTTATTTTGAATGCATCAAGTTGCAAAGGATAAAGTTTCGCAAGTCACCTATAACCAATTCTCCCAACCGTTCAAACGTACTCTCACATAACTCTTCAAAGACATTCACACCCTAAAGGGTGAGTTTTCTTTAAAGACGGACACTTGTACCGTTGGAATTTAGTCAACCGTTCCGTCCCGGGGGTATGGGAGGCCCCACGGTCACTTAGAAGGAAATTCGAATAAATCGACACATTCTTACGTTTTGTTGATGTCTGAAGCGTAAGCAGTATTTATTCAAAATGGAAATTTAAAAATTGAATTTGGAATTCAGGCTGTGTGGTTTAGTTCCTTTACCATTCAGAAGACTGGACCTAAAAACATGATTTATTATAATTTGCAAGATTACGGTATAAATACTTGTTATTGAGGTAAATAATTGTAAAACATGCAAATCAGTTTTTCACTATCAATTTAATAATACGAAAATTAATGGTTTTTTCGTAGAAATTCATTTTGAAGAGTAACCGTTAATATTTGTAGAAAACAAGCTCGCTAGACTAATTCAATTCATAAAGAAAATAAAATTAATTAACAATTTATACAGCTCATAATATTAATCTCACCCATTTGCCTACAATATCTAATATAACCGTCTGTCACTACACAAAGTGTCAAAATGATCTAATGACGTCGACTTATCGAGGGGAGACGCGGCACTATTTGACTTAGGAAATGAAAATGTCATCGAGTCATATTATTGATATGTGCGAATTGTGTTTGCGATGCGTAATTTATTCGGCGATTGTGTTGCTGTTAATAGCTTTCGTACTTATTGTTGTATCAGGAATGTGCTAGATTATTTTTCCGGAAATTAGAATTGTTTAGTAGAGTCGGTATGGAACGATGGGGTAGGAATTTGATTGGCATATGTTTGAGATTAGAAGTGTAAGCCGATTTTCAGTTTGAAGCCCTCAAAACTGGCATAAAATTGTTTGATCGCATATTTTGTTTTGATGCGGGATTTATACTAGTCATAAACTTTCGATTTACACCCGTTTTTATCTAAAGCATAAGAAAAATGCATTTTATTTTTACAAAATGAATCATCGATTGCATTCAAAACTGTCTTTTCACAACACTAATATATTTATCAATGAGAAATGTTTGTTTTTCTCACAATGGGCAGTGTCTCTTTGTGTTTTTGTGATATAAGTAAAAAACCATTTAGAACAGGCATGTCTAAGCTAAGGTCACGTTTGAATGTCGCCAAGAGAATAATTCGAGTGTAGTGCGACTTACGTGTATTGATACTTGGAGACTTTTCTTTTAAAATCATTGTCTTTATATTTTTATTTGGAGTACTTATTTTTAGTCGTGACTTTTCCATAATTCTCGAAAATAGTAAACTTTATAAATTGCAACCAACCTTATATCGAGTTTTGAAGTAGCGTAAATACACACCACACCCACCAAACACACACACATACACGCCCACAAACGCAAATTCTTAAAAAAATACTGTATATGAAATACTCTCCATGCAAAAAATATAGTTGTTTAATATTTCTCTTGATTTATATTTGTAGTATAAGTCTAGTACTTATCGTGCATTCGCTAATGTAATTCTAAAATAAACAAACACATTATACACCCAAGTCCATTGGAACTCTATATTTTTTGTATTAAATAGCCCAGTCACTGTTTGGTTCTTAATCTTTTTTGATCCGTTGTTCTGTTTCGGGGTGGCAGCTGGACAAAAACACACCTACTTTCACATCTATACACGAGTTATATTTTTATTAATTATGAATATAATAGCACCTGTGCCCAAAATTTGGCTCTATATAGATTAATGTACAACAAAATAATGTTCAAATTATCAAGACAGTTTATTCGTAGTAAGGTTTTAACGAGGAGGGCGACTCTCGCGGGAGGAACCATTTCTACCAGACGAAATGAGACGAATATGAGTGTGCAAGTTTGGACGGGTCACGAGTTCACATTCACCAAGACAGGTAACTGACGGATACTTTACGTAGCCGCGTTATATGTGGAAGGTGAAAGAACTAGAGATTTGGTCGGTTAATAGAGTAAGAGGCGGGATAACTTTTCGGAATTACGGACTAAAATATTCGAAAATAGCAATTAGAAGGCAGCAAGTGTTTAAATAGTACTTTTGTGCTCAATGCATTATGCATTGTGTCGCAATTGTATATTTACTGGACAAATATTTTAAATATAAAATGTATAAAAACCATATGTTTTGCAGTAGCTACCTAAAGTAATGCAATATAATTATTTATTTTAGTCTGTGTTTATTCAAAAATCGTGCACAGTGGTGCATTTACGTCACTATTCGGACAAAGATCGTCACTACATTTTTTTTTCCAAAAAATCAGTTTGTCAGACTCACTACGATTTTACCAAAATATTCGAAGCACTATGCAATTGTACGTGTATCTGAACAAAAATAAATAAAGGCGATGTTTCGGCCCCGTCCGGCCCGGTCCGGTGGGACGAACGATTTGTACGTTCGCCAAATTGCCGCTCTTTAGGCGGACTTTAATAATCACGTCATATCCAATTTTCCTTTGAAACGCGCAAGGAATACAAATGCGTGTGTTGATTGAATATTGCACTCGTTTGAGCTAATGATATGGGGTAAATTTTGTTTTTAGTTTATAGGAAATCACAAGATTTCAGTAGTTTTTGTATTTCTTTGAATTACTTAGAAACCATATTATTTGGTTTATGATTTTAGGATAGGCAAACTGCCTAATTTCAACCCATTCGACAAGCAATTTGTAATAGCAAATATAAATGCATGCAAAAAACAATGGATTTAATCATTATCTCTTAGGTCAATGACTCCCAAGGATATTTTAATGAAGATCGCAATTACAAATAAAAAGGTAATTCACAAAAATAATTTCGTCAAAAAAATAAAGTCATAAACGTTACACCAAACCATTTATGCTCATCGCAAGGTAAATAAACGCATAAACGAAATCTCGCTAAAGATGATATCGCCCACGCACCCCGGTGGGCGATCCCGCTACGATCTCGCAAAAAAAACACAAAAAAAAATCAAAAAAATGACCGATCCGCTAGACGCGTCGATACGAGTATAACTAATGGTGCTACTCCGCTTAGCAAATCGCCTGCCAAAAACGCAGCGAAACTGGAAAATTGTTTCATTCATAAATGCAATACGGGGATTTCCTTTATAGCTTTCTGATGAATAATATAACCGGGATTTGCCGGCCCCATGTGACAGCGGTTTTCGGATGTCAAATGGACAAATGTATATTTATTATAGACGGAATTGGATTTTTCCACCCTTTTCTTAGGAGAATTTGTGTACAATGAAATGTTTCTGAGTAAATAAAAGTAGCCTCGTCGGAATTAGCAATACAAAGAGACGCCGGGCCCGCGTTCGCTGCCAATTGAAAGGAGAAGGAAATAATAGTTATTTGCAATAATCGACTGAAGGGACGGCTGATTGCGCCCCGGGCGCGCTAGAATTTTTGCCGGGTTTTGTCTGACTACTAGCAGTTTCGGCGCACTGTTATTTTCTAACTTTACTTACTGTTGCTATTTTTCTTTTATTTCACTTTAATTTTCTGCCTTACCGTATCCCTTATGATGTGGTATAAGCACAACATGATTGATGTGTATTAAGATTGCGATTTCGCTTATGATTTTAAGACTGGTTGTCACCAATCCTCTCTGAAGACGATACTCTAGCCAAAATCGTATTGTCTTTTCCTAGAATCACATAGTTCAAGGCTTACGTGCACTCAATCATAAAGACGATAATACCTTCCAATACTATAAACCACCAATCTGCGCCGATTGGTGCGCCATGAGAATAAAAGCCTCAGATATTCACAATGTTAAAACATAAAACCTCAAACCAACTATTCAACCCTAAAAGGAATTAAAACAACAAAGGGGTACAAAAGTCCACTGATGAGGTAAAGCCGAGTAAGGGGTCGTAATAGATCATTTTCGGGACACTTGTCGCTAACCCGGCCGGTCTGATCGATCACCCAGGCTATTACTTATTGGAATGTCTATTAAACTCGCTATTTTGATAGGGTTATTTTTCCGGATGTTTTGTTCTTTAGGTGTACGTTTTAGGGCCAAAAATTCTTAACATTATTTGATTTGAGTAAGAATGGTGGCGTATTTCTATCATTTTTTTAACTTATTCACCCAGTCAGAATGTAATTCGTATCCAAAACTAAATAAACAAATAGAAAACAAATCTACAAAATGATGGTTTCTACGCTATTTCCTTACCTTGTTTTAAAGAAAAACTACTAAACTTGATGAGGTTTTGTGGCGGAATTTCATAAACCTGATCTGATTTGTGTATATTTCCTACGGTTATTAATAAGTTGTAATTACTAAAAATACAACGTTTACATATAATAATAACAACTAATACTGAAAGACAAACATACATGACCAGGTGAGAGAGTCGCTGTTATCTCATTTGGTGTTGGACTTGACGTTAAACACCTGGCAATTTGAAAGAAAGTACATGGGTAAAATGTTGGCGTAATGTCAGGCGTCATTAGTTTCCTCTTTTGGCCACCGTGTCAGATATGTTTGTAAATCTGTAGTTGTTTATAATCATCTACGTTTTTAATCATATAAGTACGATAAGCAAAAGGAATAAAGAACGTTCGGCCTTAGCAATGTTGATGTTTACGGAAGCAATTAATTTAATGTCACTATTACGAGATGTTATTTGTTTCATTAAATTAAACATAAAACATTTTACTGTCATTTATTATAAATATATTTTTAATTTTATAACCAAAATTAGATCTAATAGTGCTTTTCGAAAATTTATAAATAATCAATACGCAAATGTTTGTTGCCTTGCATTCGTTTTCTGAGAGACAATTATTATAACTATCCCCTTTATTCAGTTATCAAATACATGTAACAAGACAGATTCAAAGATTCTTAGATATAACAATGTATATTTTATCCTTTGGTGTTTTTATTGCAAGGCATTGCGAAATGAGCATGCCATTCGCCTGATGGTAAATGATGCAACTGCTCATGGACAGTAACAAAACCAAACAACACATATGAAAGACCTACCAGTTGAATTATTGTTTATCACGAGTTCATACAAATTGGCAACATTTTAAGCAATATTCAAATTCAAACAAGTCTTCTGCCCTTACCCAATCCGTACGTATTTTGTTATCAACTTTATGGATAACTTTTACCGCAATTACAATTATTTTACTATACCGAATATTGATAAAAATATCAGAATTACTTCCTTTTTCATTTCACCGCAAGCACAAAAATCATAATATCAGTAATAATGAAATTCACAAAAAACTCGGCCGCAATAAAAAGTTCGCCGGGTGACCGCAGCGCGATCGGTGCTTTTTGAAAAATCTTTTTTTAACATTCATTCGATTCTATAATGACAGATAATATGACAGCGCTCGGTAATCGATACGATTTCGATTTTATATCGATGTTTATTGAGGTGACGGAAATGTAAAATGAAATTGGTGTTGGTGATATTTTTTGTTGCTTTCTTTTTTATTTTTCCTTTTTACTTACTTTATAGAAACCTTATATTTGTCAATCAGCTGGTATTGGACAATTTTTCATTGCGGAAAGAAAGCCGTTTATGACAGCCATTTTGTCTGTAATACATATAAAAGTATAATTAGGTATGAGCAACGAATTGGCACGATGTTTTTGCGTAGAGTTTCTCGTAATGTGCAAATCTATTTTTCTTTTAAGGACATTAAATTAAGCTATCCTTCTCCAAGGTTTCATACAAATGTTCTAGATTAATCTACTAAGTATAAAATAGTTGTGTTATACGAGGTTCAAAATGGCTGTGTTAGAGCATGTTGCACGGACGCGTTCGAGTAAAAACTCCGATGGATAGAGGCGCGACGAATTTCAGTGATGCAGCGGTTAGTATGATTGAGGTCGACTACTGTTTATACAGGGGGCTCTGAAGTTCATTTATTTTATTGGGAGGAATTAAATATTTATTGAAGCCGACAGGAATAGATTCATTGGTGGTATTGTATGCGTATGTTGTGAAGAGCAGACAAGTGACAGACACATGTATATTTTTTGCAATCAACATAATACTCATATTTTGTTTTACATATTTGTAAATATAAATATTTAGGTCATAAAAGTTTAGGGCATAAAAAGTGTCTAACTTAATTGCGAAATCGGTAAAAAATGAACTGTTTTTAATACACTATGTAGCTTCATACTAAAATCCACTCAAAATGTTTCAATGATGTTTTTCGAACAACTAATAAATCTTTGTTACAAAACTCCTATTGCAAAAATAGAAACAACCTGTGAATTAGCATAACAAAAAATAACAACAAGACGATTTGTAATAGATCCATACATTCAAGGGCCGGCCGTATCGAAACCAATCACAAAAATCCAACTGCCAACAAATCAGAAATCATTATCACAACGTATTAAAGTTCAAAATGGCGGCGATCATTTACAATAAAACGCAAACGCATCTTTGCAACCGTAGTGGACCAATCTCAGACGCATTATAGACAGATAATACACAATATTTAACCCGGATTTGATATTAAGTTTTTTCGTATCTATTCGGATTTTTTTCGGATACATCTGTCCGTTTTTTCGGATATCTGACACTGTTGAATGGGTTTACGCAACTGCCAGTTTTGATTCTTCGCGTGGAATAAGGTTCATTGATTTTTATTGTGAATATCTAGGTCACAGAAGTCGTGACCAAGTCTAAATAGAGTTGGAGCTGTATCGATTGGTGTGAACAGGACGGAAATAGGTTAGTGTTGAATTATTTTATAACCTTAATATGCTCTTGTTAACAGTTGCCTTTAAAAAACTTTTTTTTTCCTTTTTTGCATTATAAAGAGATCTATATCTATATCAGCCCATATACGTCCCACTGCAGGGCATGGGCCTACTCTACAATCGAGAGAATCGATTGAGAGTGGTTAGGCCTTATAGTCCACCACGCTGGCCTAGTGCGGGTTGGCGGACTTACATACCGTAGAAATTCTTTAAAATCGCTACGGTATGCAGGTTTCCTCACGATGTTTTCCTTCACCGTTAAAGTGCGTGGTGATTGACTATCAATACACACATAACTCCGAAAAGTCAGAGGTGTGCCCTGGGATTTGAACCCGCGACCACCGTGAACATAATATAAAGAGATACAATTTAGAAATTACACAATAATAATAATATAACAAGTGGCGGCCTTATCACACTAGGTAATTAATTACTGGCAACATGGGTGGATATATAAAATTTTGCCAATTATTATGAACATTTAGATATCAACTAAAACCAGCAAGATTTGGCCATTGGCAGCAATAAAGCTTTTTCTCTGTTTAGAAAAGGTCTTATTTTACGTTTAATATGAGGAAAACTACTTTCGTATGCATCTTAGTTTTGTTGGTATAATAAGCTCCTTTTACTAAAGAGTTGCTCTATTTTTAAAATCATGATTTTGTTTTTAAACATATGGTCTCTCGCCAGCCAGATCCAATATTCCAAACCGTTGATATAATTTTCCATAACGGTAGCTTGGAAAGCGATATTAAAAAGTATTATTTTATAGCAAAAAATAACACATTTCAATAGCAGAAAAATAACATGATTACTGGCAGTTACTGCGGTTTCGTTTCACAAATCGCATACTCGCAATAAGTGTTTTTATTTACGAATTATTCACAAGTGCGGTCGATTTCTTAAAGTTGCTGCCTGTGTTTTGTGATTGTAAAAATTTATGATTTTACATTATAACGGGATGTTTAATTTTGGTTATATTTTTTTTATGTTGCCATACAATAATGAAAACTATTTGTAATATTTACAGTAGCGTGGCTAAAATATCTACTTCATAAATTTTAAGGAGTCAGTGCAACATTATTTTTTTATACGTGTGTCAAAAACTTTGCCTGTGAATTTATGTCTGTGCCCTGCCTGACCTCAACCCTTTTTACATTAATGAAGTGTTTTGAAAAAAAATCCCCACACCAAATAAATTGTTGCTCATGCAGGTCAAACCTTAAGCTTACAGACTTTTTACAAAAATATATACAAAAGTTTTTTTAACAAAATATGGCACTATTATAATTGTTTTGTAACACCGCCATATGGACATACAACCTTATCCGTAAGATAAAAATATTAATAAGAAACTTTTACACACAAAAGCCCCTTTTCATATAGTTTAGTTACGCTCTTTATTTTCCAATCAAAATATTTTCGTAAACGGATGTAGTGTTGTTTTTTAAAACAATTTCTATCGGCTTTTTGTGTTCCAGTTATTTTGATGAAGTGTGAAAGGGTTCTTGTCTTTTGATTGAGTCAAAGGATCTGTTCCCGGGCGGGGCAAAAAATCGGGGATTGTGTGCTATTGTTATTTTAATTTTCATTACATTATTATATGAGGTAATGGAACATGTAATGACCGAATAAAAGTCTGTGTTAATTAAGTGAAATTATCCAGTTTAAGAACGTCCTCCATATTAATCCTGGTAGCCCTTTCTGGAAAGTTAGAGATTACTTTAAATCTGTCACAAAATGAGATGTGAGATTCTCAAAAATTACTGCCGTATTTTAATTGATAGAGATTGGTATAATAATAAATAATTTACTAATAATAAGTAAGAACAATACGTGTAAATCGATATTTTCTGACTAAACCTAAAACACCTAGCGTAATAATTCCGTCCATCAAGATTCGAACCCGCATTCTTGCTCCGTTACTAAACCACTGTTGTAATGAAACGAAAGTAGTGCAATATTTTGGTACAATAGCGAGTCAAGGTTCACCGGTCCGGTTACGTGTTCAAGTTTACGGTTAGTGACGTTAACTCGTTAGCTTTGATAAACCGCCAAAATTACTTGTGACTAGTTTTTTTACGTGTGGAGTTTAGTTTTGTAATTGTATGTTAGATAGCCATTGTCCCTTCACTATGTAACACCAGCTGTTTTAGATAAAAAATATATAAAAATTGAATTATCTATAATAAACTGATATTCCATCGCTTTTAATAAACCTATGGAAAGAAACTCTAATTTCTTATTTCAGATAAACTTAATTATTGATAGTGCATTAAAGTATTTTGGTTGGTTAGTATTGAACTAAGTAAACATTTTGGAAAAGCACAATAAGGGGCCAATGTTTTATTACCGCAATAGTTTGTCAGTTTTATTTGAATTTGGAACTAATCCACATAATTAAATGCCTACTAAACAACCTCTTTGCTATTGCCGAACTGGCCGTTATTCCTTCACATATTTTGAAAAGAAACGAAGTTCCAAATTCAAAGTTGACATTTTATTTCTTCTTCTTCTTTTAAAAGTATGGCTCCATTGGCATTCGTTGATTTTGCCAATGTCGAAGTAGGGCAAGAAAGAGGAATAAAAATGGCGACATTTTATTTGTAATCGCGTTGGTCTATCTGATGACAGATCCATAATTGGATGTACACTGGCTGACCTTGCAAGATGGTGGACGAAAAATATTGTGAAATCTTTTGTGGACTGCTCCTTTTAGACAGGTGATGTTGATAGTAGCATATTTTTAAACTGTCACAGCATTATACTAATTATTGCAAGTACCGTACCACGCACAGTAGCATAAAAAAAATATTGCAGTACCGCCTAAAAGTATGTACAGTGCCCTCGAAAAGCGAATAGGTACAGGGCGTCCAAAATTCTTCGAAAATCTCTCATTGATATATTTCATCGGACATAGTCTCGACTTAGTAAACTAGATGATACATATTATTTTGATTAATTTATTTTAATGTATTTCCGAAGCTGCGAGATAAATTAGCAGCTTCGGAATTCCGGTTATAAAATAGAACGAACATCAAAGAAACCAATTACAAAAATCCATTTGCATAGTAACAAAATAAGACATTACAATCCAAGCTCATTACTCAGTGTTCTGGGAAAACGGCAAATTACGAAGGTAAACCTCATGTGTACGAGCGTTCTGTAATATTTCGAGTAGTTAACCGAGATTTATATCTGTTTACGAAAAACACACATTGAATAATTGAACCGTTTCTCTTTTGAATGGCTTTTTTATTGTTGTAACTGTTTTGTTTTAATTTGCTGTTTGGCAATTTTTTTTTTGTAATGTAGGATTTTAAATATTGGGTACATGGAGTATATTTAATTCATTCTGTGTTCATAATAAACAAAATCTTGGATAAGGCACCAAAATCATAGTCATCATTAGCAAGACAAATTCTTGCTAACAGTAACAAATAACAATTATAAGTTCCATAAAAGTAGCATGTAATTAGAACCCAAACTCTTACATTTTGCTGTGGAGTAGTTTGCTGATCCTCGCGATGGGAACTTCGTTTCAAGAATCCTATCCTATCCTAATCCTCCCTTTCGATCTGTAGTGTGTAGTGCCCTTGCGCCCTTTGTGTAGAAGAAATTGATGAACCAAGTAGTTGTGTCAAATGGTGAAAGATGTCGTCAATCAATCGTCTCTCTCTCTCTCTCAGCCACAGGAAGTCCACTGCTATATAGGCCTCCCCCAAGGTTCTTCACCTCGACCTGTTGGAAGCCGCCTGCATGCAGCAACTTCCTGCAACCTTAACCTCCTCATCTGGACGATATTGGACTTTTACAAGGTGGAGTGCTGAGTCTCAACGTACGATAAAATATGTAGCAAACTACACCCAAGTAAAGCTGGGAGGTTCGAATATGTTGAGCCAAATAATTTTCTACGTGTCACTTACATAATCGTGACTTGGTAGTTGTCCCACAGTTTGTCATAGCAAGAGCCGAAATATTCGCGTGACTCAACGTTTTAATGTTTACGTTAGTTGACGTAATGTAATTGGAATTTTTGTTTCATAAAAAAAATTGTAAGTAAATTCAGAAATATAATTTTGAGTTTTGTATGTATTAATAGAGCAATAACTAACGAGCTAGGACCTCATCTATTATGATGCATATTGCATATTGTCAACAATTTTCACCCATCGCTATCCACAGCATTATATAGCCATGGATGTTCTGCGTTGGAAACGTACAAGGAGGCTGTTCCGGGCAAACGTCAATTTACAATTATAGCTGTAGCGAATAAAGCGACATAGAAGGAGCTGAAATAATCTAGTATTAGTAAACCTAAAGGTGATCAAACATTTGGAGAATATTGCCATCACATAATCAGAAAAAGACATCATTACTAATAAACAATAAATTCTCAACAGTCACACTCATACACTCTCCACATTTATATACAAACCTTGTGTCATGGTTACCAAAAACAATGAGCGTCTTTTTGGCCTCATCGCACTCAGAAACGAAACAAATATTTGTGATACCGCAAACATTTGTCTGAGTTCAAAAATGGAACGCGCAAATTCTTGTAATTAAGTTAATCATTTGTCTGAGTTCAAAAATGGAACGCTCAGATTCTTGTATATAAGTGTCTAGTACGCTTCATAACGTAAGCCTAACATAAATGCGATTCAATACATCTGTTAATAACAAAGACATAGTTTTGTATTGTGGCATGAGCGCGGCCCGTCACGACACGATACCATCTTAATTTGTGTGCGCAACCCGTTCCTACAGATACTGTCTTGTAAAATATCATTTTCCTTCGAGACTGTTTTAACTTCGGCCCCGTTGCCTTCACTTATAGAGCTGTTTTTGTAATGTATCTGCTTATATTCGCCCATTTGTGAGCCCAGGAGCACTAATAAATAAATACACCCAACAGTCACATAGCTCTGAGCCCGCACTAAGATCGAGTCTTGTGTCGTGGGTATCAGAAACTACGAGAGACTTTTCGGTCTCGCAAACACCCAGACCCGAAACAAATACGTGTGGATCACACAAATATTTGTTTCGGTGCGGGTATCGAACCCGCGGCCTCTCGTTTCACAGGCGGCGTGCCCAAATGTGCCACGGACGCTGTCACTAGGCCGAGTATTCTATTGAATGGTCTTAGGTTGTTCACCATGCTGGCCTCGGGCGGGTAGAGCTTTACATCCCGTAGAAAACCTTTACTTTGGGTAAAGTCTAATTTTGATTGAGCTAGATTACCTTATGCGTGTAGGTACTGTACAAAAAAACTATCGAAAAATAATTTATTCTCTTTGGATGATCATGTTCTGTGATATATTTTTTATGGCTGGGATAGTAAAAAGGAAACAGCACCACGAACATTATCATGTAGTAAGAAAGGTGTAAGCATAATGGTTATAAAAAAATATCACGGAGTTTGCCGTCCTTATTTGTATTGAAAGTATGAGTACCGTCGGTAATAATGGCGTCACAATAACTTTGATATAGGTAAATATTTCTAAACTAAATTTAATATTTTAATGATACAAAATTTAATGCAGGTAAATATTTTAAATAAATTCAATTTCATTTTTTTAAAAGTTAATTATTTATAGGTAAATATTTTTAAGTTTAGAACAAACCGACATAGTTGTGCCAACTGTTGACCGATGTTCAAATCTATTTAGCAGATAGTTGCACTGAACTGCACCTACGATTAGTTTTATCTTTTTTTATGTATTCCATAGATCTCCAACGCGGAATGTACACATTTAGATTGATAAATACAGTTTATGACACTCTTATTCTAGTGTACTCTTTCAATTTTGACAGCCTCCGTGGCGCAGTTGGTTAGACGCCGGCTGTGAAACGAGAGACCGCGGGTTCGATCCCCGCACCGAGACAAATGTTTGTGTAAATCACACGTCTCGGTAAAAACCAAATAAGATTCTTGACAGAAGAGCTAAATTTTAAATTGTGTTGTTCGACCATTGTGGTACCTATTTTAAAAAAATGCGATGCATTATTTAATCTTCCAAAATATCCGTAAATACTTACACAATCACTGCTTTCAAACAAACTAGGTTAGTTAAATTATTTCGCCTACATAATACTGCCTGATACACACTGCCTTTATAAGGCATCGTTTGACGGCACATGTCAAAATATTGAAGTTAGAAAACCCGTATGACAATGTCATGAAGATAAAAATCAGGAAGTATTTTCGGACGGTAATTTCTTGCGCGTGCCCATTTACAATTTTATTATCTCGTATTCTCAACGTTTGACGTAATAATGAGCTGTCACTTTGACGTTTCTAATGTAACGCTCGTGAAACGTCAAAATGTAAAACAGTAATAAAAAAAGCGTTTGGAATAAGCACACAAATAAAGGAATTGCAAAATAATTTAACGCAAATTATAAATCTACGTTTTGTTTAGTAATTTGCTGACTTCAAAAATAATATTCATTTAGCAGGTAATAATTACAATTAATCAAATACTTAGTTGATTTATATTCTCCGTTTTTCTGCTGGCCTGTTATTTTGTACTGAATTGTTTTATTTGTCTACATTAATTTCGTTTTATTTGAAAAGAATTTCAATGGTAGTCTTTTGGTAGAGTCAGTAGTATATCATAATCAAAGTCAACAAATCACCCAAAACACAAGATAAAACACTAACTAAAAAATAAAAAATATAAAGAAAAATGAAACGTGCCCAGGTTCGAGATGCGATTGGTTGGATGCTTGTTGCTGCCGACAGATATCCGGGCTTGTCTGTACGAACCAGGAATGGGTGAAGGCCGGATTGAGGCCAGGGTTCAGCCCGGACCCTGGCCCCGGCAGGCCCATCACTCCGGGCAACCCGCCGGGTCGCTGGTGGTGGTGGAAACCAGCTGAAGCCACCGCGTAGTCCATAGCCACCGCTTGGTACGGCAACATCGTCACTCAACACTCTTATTGCAACTGACTAGTCTTTTACACTTCCCTGCAGTTCCCGCGGTTTCGTGTATGACGTCATTGTTCCCAGGCAACAGTTCCTTTTTTAAAGTTCCATGTTTAAATTTAGAAGTCGTAGCACTGGCAGGTTGTTGTTCAGTAACACAGTACACAGTCCGAACAGCAGCTACAGTCACAGGAGACACTATGGCGGCGACGTCGGGCGCGCTGAACAACTTTTCAGTTATCAAACAAACGCGTTTTCGTGGGAGCGATCATTTACGCGGCTAGCTATTCACAGGGGAAAAGTCACGCACAGCCACCCACTTAATAAATATTCTGGGCATATATCCGTTTTTACGCGGACGTGACTGGCGGGATACTGTCCGATTTTCACGTACGGAACGCGCGGCCGATTATCGAAAACAGTTGCATGCGTCCCCCTCCTTCGACCTCGGACGTGCAACTGAAAGCAAGCACGCGCGCCAAACGCGACTCTATCACACTCGGCCTAGACAACCGTGAACGTCTTTCGCTCGGCGATCAGACAGGGACGGAGCGATACGCGCGAGCGGGACGGGCGCATCGATCGGCCGCCGTCGGCGAGTTAAAAGCCTGCGTCGTTACACGGCCCGTAATAGGCGGTTACGTGATTGGGCGTGGCCCGAGCTATTAAGTTGAATTGTCGCGCCCTGATTGGTTGAAATTGCTAGTAGTCGAGTACGTGATATGTTCAGGAATACGTTTATAGCCTCCGCTCATAGAATATAATAAGTGAGTTGTAGGTTGGATGCGCGCCAGGGGCGAGATGCGGCTTGTTGCGGTTTCGTTCCCGGTTCGCGTGTGATGCTTTTTAATTGTATTGTTAATGGGTTAGCTGTGTTGATGTGGAATGTTAACTGAATGACGGGCGTGGCGGAGGCTTACGATTAGTTTGTTTATGTTTACAGACGGAATGACGTCGGGAGCCTCCACTGACGCGACCGCTATGTTCAAACATGATGCTGTTTTGTTGTTTACAATCTTTAGAGACTAGCATTAAATACATTGTTTCCTGGATCAGTATGTAAACTGAGTTTTACGACTCTAATTGAACGAGATTCTAATATGATATCTGGTATCCTTAAAATCATTAACTTATAGGTACCTCTCTTATTTTTCTACTAGAGTTCTAGCCCTTAGTTTTAACAATAAAACTTCATACAAAAATATCACCAATACCCATCCATATATTTATAATATCTTATATCATCTCTTAGTATCTTACGATTAATACATACGGACTTTAATATACAATAAGTCACGAATACAATCACCAAATCCAACACTCATATTTCCACCTTTTAATTCAAAACCACAACCACTCAAATCAAAATTTCATAGACAATTACCCTCTAAAAACCTTTTTTTTTATTTATACAAAATCACCTATCCCACAGCACCGTAGGAAAGACATAGCTACAATGCGTTGTTATCCACGGCAAGGAATCGATACAGGCGGGTTCATGTTCGGTCACGTACCGCGTGGGATCGAATACACGCCATATCAAACCTTATTAGACATAATAATAAAATAAATAAATATTAAACACACCTAACAGTCACATACATACTGACGCCACACTAAGAGCGAGTCTTGTGTCAAAAACTACGAGAGACTTTTCAGTCCCATAAACACCCAGACCCGAAACATATACCTGTAGATCGCGCAAATATTTCTCTCAGAGCGGAGATCAAACCGTTATACAGCCGCGTCTAACCAACTGCGCCACGGAGGCTATCAAATACATGGTATATCAAGACTGCGACCGAAAACGGAGTCAGGTGGTAGTATTAGTGACTTCAGACACAATGCAACTAAAAATTTCTTAAAAAAATATCGTCAACTTATTTTGGTAATTTTTTATTTATCGTCGTAGTTGAGTGATAATTACATCGTTTTCCTAAAATAATGATGTACACCTTTGTATTTTTTAAGACGCACTGGTACGTTATGGTTTAAATTAGGTACTATTTTCGGAATAACTAGGTATTTACTACCCAAAACGATGATTTTTAAAAATTTGCATAAAGAAATCTGTCGCTTATTTTGCGATTTTTTTATTTGCATTGTGTCTGTAACCACTAAAACTACCACCCGGCATCGTTTTCGGTCGCAGTTTTTATATACCCGGTATATTCTATTGAACACTATCTTAGACAATTATTATTATTTTTTATTTCGAAAAAAAAAATCTAATTAAAAAAGTCATAAAACGTCATAAAACACCAACCCCACAGCACCGTAGGATAGACATAGCTACAATGCGTTTCCACGGCAAGGAATCGATACAGGCGGGTTCAAGTTCGGTCACGTACCGCGTGGGATCGACTACACGCCATATTAAACCGTAATAGATATTCTATTAGTTATCTTAAATATTAGTTTAACGACATAGGCAAGGTCGCTTTCAAGAGGTGGATGGGGTTCCATGGGGGAGGCCTCTGTCCAGCAGTGGACATCCTGTGTTGAAGAGAGAGAGAGAGAATAGACAAGCGTGATGGACCATGGTCTTTGCCTTTTTAATCCGAGATGGGACATCTGTCCTGTAGTGGGTCGTATATGGGCCGTTATTTTTTTTAGGTTACCTCGTAAGGGTTAATATCAACAAAAAGAAAAATATAACGCATAATTCCATATGGTTTGGTTTATAAGGTATTTCCTTCGAAATACCTTATTTTTTAGGAACGAAAATGAGCAATTTTGTAACGAATTAAGAATAATATACGTGTAAATTAATAAAGATCAGTTAATCAATTGAAAAAATGAGAACAAGTCCAAAAGTAACTTTATAGTTAAATCAATACTTTCATGTTGCGATAAATTAAAAAATAATAAACAAACTGAAATTCTCCATGGTCAATTTAAAAAAATCGATTACCGCAAATGAATCGCCAATTTTTAAATTTGGAAACAATAGACGAAAAATTCTATTTCCACCGCAAATCCGTTCGATTTTCCACTCAATTTGTGCAAATGAGGATGATTGTCGATGATCTAAATTGTCTATGGTCCAGTTAGACGACCGCTCGCCGGAACTACCGCTGTTGCGGCTTCCGGTCCGCTTGTGCACATTTGTGTGCTAATACTAGGACACACACATTGTTGTGTGGTATTAGTTATTGTTATTTTGCTGAATGGTTTTGTTATTGAAGTTATTTGTGAATGAAATTATCATAATTACAAATGAAGCGATGAATATACATACTGCTTCACGTATGCACTGTGGTCTTCGGAACTGACCGGAAATGGGCGAAAACATCGGTTATGTATTGAAATAATTGCCAGACCAATACTCCGAAAACTGTGCAAGAAACGGAAAGCATAGATACCCGAAAATGACTTGTATTTTTCAGTGCGACTATATTATACTAAAATTTTTATATTTAAAATCATAATTTTGAGCTACAGGCAGAAACCTGTATTCAGTGACCCAAGAAAATTTTATTTGGTCCTTTATCCACTTTACAACTTTTCAGTCCAGTCCCATCGACCATCGGTAATAATTACATAAAACACTTAAACAATAGAACTGTACTCGTAAAAATCCCACACTTGCACGCGGTCAGTAAATGTCTTTAATACGCATATTGAAGAATAGAATTGGCTTAGAATTTATGACCGGTTGTCCGGCTGACGTCAGCGTACTTGCGAAATAGCCAATTCGCAGGCGAATCATGTTTATCGAATTAGAAAAGGTGGACTAGTGGATTCCTAGACCTGAGAATACGCCTCATTGAACATTTAAAGATCGGAATTTGATCAGACTTATACTTTTGAAGCTCTATGTCCTGCAATTTAAAAAATCACATCGAAAGAAGAGCTCTAGGATTTAAGTAAACCAATAAAAACAAAGAATCACTAACAAGAAAATAATATTATTACTTTTAAATTATATTTTTAATATAATGCATTCGGTATTCAAATTCAAACATCGAATTAATTTTCAAATGTCGATTACGTTTTTTTCTAAATTTAAATAATTACGTTTTTTTACATCTTTTTTAAGTGGCCAGTTACAATTATCAATTTCCATCCGGCCTACATTTCAAATCTATTTCATAATACTGTAACGTTTAGTCGGTCGATTAGAGTAAAGAGCGTTGGGAAGCCGGGAATCCTGTGGGTATAATCAATAAAGAGATCGTTCAGTGGACACGGTCACGCGGTACGTTCTCGAGTGCGGACGCGGTGGTACGCAGGCTGTGTTATTGTCATGAGCGGAGATGGTAGCGGGAGCGATACAAATATCCCTGCAATACACACCCATATTGGTAGGCATGTAACTCCGCTAATATAAAGGATATTAGATAAGTGCCCACTACACTCCACAGTGGCTTGGTGCAATATGGGATTATAAACATCGTATCTTCAATATTGTGAAATAATTTAAAATTTCTAATAAAAAAAATATCTTTAAATACACATTGCAATATTAAGTTTAATATTGCTAGTATTGTATTGGTATACTAAGATTAATTTTACTAGTTTGCTTTTTTAATTCATCCGAAAAAATAAAACATACAAAAATTTAAAAAAGCTCACTAAAGTTTAAAATGTATATAATTCAATGTGAGTAAAAAAATACACAAAACCCAATGGTCCACGTAGTTGGAGGTGCTGGGAATTGAACCCAGGACTTTCAGCATGCGAAGCAGACACTCTACCACTGAGTTACACCCCCGGTTAATGTTATTGACGAAATAGGCATACAAGTATTTACCGTATAAAATTTCTATTGTAGTACTAAATGGAACTTATAAAACTTTTGATTTATAAAGTTAACTTAATAATAAAATAACCTTAATTATGTTTAGGCGCGGCCGTGGCCTTCACATGTATTTGAAGATTCACAAAATGCTAACCGACTTAGAATAGAACTACATACTTCTTCTACGTTTAAAATGTTGTTTATGACCAAACATTTACTATAAAGTGAGCAATCGTTAATATACAGATCGTCTGCGATCATCTGGCGCCCGAATGCGTTGTCAAAAATAAGGATAGTTTTTCTCTCGTCACATTTTAATACATGAGACATGTTAATACTATTAGATTACGATAAATGCTTGTTGTTTATATCATTAAAACATATTCTAAACAATTAGTTAAATATATATTTCTTGAAATTTATTTGTAATGATTTCTTAGATTTACGCGAATGTTATACATTGAAATAAAACTATTTTTTACGGATTTTAACGTGATTTAGTTTAATTTTTACATTCTTTAACTTTCCGACTTTTCGATTGTTTTTCAGCTTTTCTGGTTTGAGTCCGTCCCGTGACCACGAAAGCTGTAAAGCAATCGAAACGTCGGGAAGTTAAAAAATGTAAAAATTAAACCAAATCGCAATAAAATCCGTAAAAAATAGTTTTATTTCAATTTATTTGTAGTTCCAAATTTCAAAATTAACAGAAGGTACTTTAATATTACTAACGGCATAGGAGGAGCACTAGCTTCTAAATTGTAAAAAAATATACTTAAGACTGTCCATCACTGAGGCCGCTACCTAATCACCCGTAACTGCCAGAAAACTGACTTCTTAGTGGATAATTATTCGTGATTTTATTTTTTTCCCGCTCCGTTGCGACAGCCGACAGGTGTTGAAGACCCGACAACCACGATCTTGACATTGTTGTTTAGATTTCAGAACGCACCAATAGCGAGGGGTGTCAGTGAACTCGATTTATTGACAAATCGATTGTACAGTTACACGTAATCGATTATTGCTGCGAATAATCGCGGCGCATTCGATTGTGCGTAATGTGGACTATTTTTACGGATTCACTGTAACATCCCTAACGAATTGGTTTTTGTTATTATTTATTTTCTTTATCCTGATTAAGGTTTCTTTTATTGTATTGATGGTTTGGAATCGTGACTGAGAATTAGGTTTTTACCAGTCACTGCTGATTTTGTTTGATATTGGACGACATTTTTTAGTACTTACTTGCAAATTTCGCAGAATTTGATAAGTAATTATTTTTCTTTGCCGAAACGTGACTTTTATTGTTTTGTTATTTTTTCAAATTGGACATCTAGGACGTGTTTCAAAACTTTACTTTTTTAACCTAAATGTAAAATCGATATTCTGATGTAGATATTGGAAATATAATTTCGTTAATCATCGTTATTAATATTATAAACAGTAGATTCTATGACACAATGGGCAAAAATTCGAAACCAATCAAAAGTTTTAGTTTACACTTTAAAACCTAATTTATTACCTAGCCCATTTTTATTGCTTACAACACCAAATAAAATACTCAAAAAATAGAAAACAAACCCCCAAACTTAACAAGCAAACCCGTACTCTAAACCTAGCGTTGATCTCCCTACACGCAGAATTTTAAGCAGCATCGATCGCGCTGCCCCACATTCGCGCACGTACATCGACCCGGCTTATTGCCTATAAATCAACGGACATATGATTTTCGATAGGGTTCGATGTTAGGGGTCACTGGTGAAATATCGATGCTGGGTCGTTAGTCTTAAGACTTAGACTTAGTCAGCTTCTAATCATCCATGTAGGGTTGGTCTTAAGCATCATAATATTATCGGATTTTTTTTATTACGTCTATTTGTTGCGAGTTTTTAAAAATGGATTTTAATTATTTTAATGTTGTCTCAATGTTGTGGTAAGCTCTCTACCATCGTAGGACAGTAATAATTATATCAACATGGATATCCATTTTTTAATTATTTAATACACATCAGCACAAAAAATCTTTGTCAAATAACTGATTTAGCATTTTTCAATAAAATTGCTGAGACCCTAGTTACAACCTTTCATTATCCATAGAAAAACCCCAGGGGCGTCTCTACAATCTCGCTCATAATTTTCCATCCTGTAGCCAACTTTTGCGTTTACCACTATTACATAAACAAAATATAATTAAATAGTCTTATAAAATAACAAGACTCTATAAAACCCAAAAAATATTCTATGACAACAATCCCCACCATATCTGGACACATCAACATAACATTCACTTAAGTATACATGCCCCTACTGCACACGGTTATCCCCAAATTAAGCCAGAATTAGGGTACGAGCACGCATTAAGATGGCAACCCAGATACTTCGATATGAATTAAGATATTCTAATTTTAATTGGCACAGCGCTAGACGTCTCTGTGTTGCCAGCTAAGGGAATTTCCTTTGTTTTAGGGTAAACTTGTTTATTATGTATCGTCTCTGTTCGTGATTGTATTATTTGGGAATGCAGGATGCAGTCTAGAATAGTTTTGTTACCATACTGAGGTAATGAAATTTGGAGTTTATCCTAAGGGAATTTGTATAGTATACATTGAGTCTAACAGATCTTAGTAGAGCTCCTTGAGGTTGTCTATGCTTTACAAAGGATTTTCTGTGGCTATATATGTAGAAATAATTTAAAATTATTAAACTAATGGAATAATACGTAATAGAATAAGTTAAACTGTTTGTATGATATTGTTATCTAGCTAATATGTAGTTCAAACTAGATATTTCGTGACTCTACCATTATGTCATCGACAAGAACCATTTTAAAAAATCTCGTATCACCATTAGTTTAGCCACTTCACAAAAAAAAGTCCCAAGAATAAACAGCCTAGCCTTGCAAGTGTAAAAGAACACAGCCATGTAAAACCCATAACATCCCCAACCCTCAAGGAAATGTATTAAGCCCTGATAAAATCGCAACAACAGTAAATTTTGCATATGGGCCCAATTATGGTCGTATTTGTGTAATAAACTCGAGATATACGTGTAAATAAATTAATAAAACAACCCCTCGAAGGGTTAAGATTTAAAGGGCCGATATGATCTTTCAACCCTTCCGTTTAAGCACTCCAAGTTTTTACTTAGGGAAATTAAACAAGTGTTTTGGAGTGGGCCATAGAATTTCAGTTTTTAAAATTTTTGATTCGATAATTAATTGGCTTGTTGGTCAAGCGGCTGCGTATAATAGCAAATCGAGGAGGTTCGATTCCGTCAAGGAAAACATTTGTGTTTTTGATTTCATTCAAGATTTTTGCAGGGTTGAAATTATGCTTCTTATAGGTATTCCATAGGGAACAGAGTTGCAAATACTGAGAAAAAAACAAAAAGCAATTGTCATGCGTCCAGGACAACAGCAATAATTAAACGAAAATATGTGTCAACTCTTCATCAAATTTTGCGTTTTTTATACATACATATTTTTGAGGCTTGTGTTAATAATTTTGCAACGCGTAGAATTTCTAAGCCATCTATAGGATTTCATATGCGGTTTCAAAAGCTATACCTTCACCATATACCCTCCAGGATCGACAGTTAATCATACTCCCATGGGATTGTAGGAGCCTGACATCTACTACCAAAAGTTATAACTATTATGAATCTATCATAATTTAATGTTGACTATTTTATTAATTTGATAACTCTGTGTTATTAAAATTAAATTTACTTTTGAAATTAGCTTATAGGAATTTGGTATTTGACTATCATCGAATTTTGTATTATTTTGCAGACAAACACAAGTGCCATTAAAACAAAACATTTTTGTGAATCAGTGATAAAGTAGCTTGTAACATGAGGCAAATATTACTTACCGTCTCTTTCACACCCGCACACTAAAATGCATATTAAGATTAGTGACGTCACTAATTTTGTTTTGCATCCCTTTTCTTTTACCCCCACTACAAGATTTAAAACGTTTATAACTTTAATGATTCTGAATGGATTTACAAAATTCTTTGTTTGTTAGATTTTGGATATGGATACTTTTTGACGAATACAATAAAAAAAAGAAGTCAAATACCCTTTTAAAAATATGTAGGTATTCCACTTGAGACAAGCCGAAGAGAGGGTGAAATGGCGCAATTTGGAGGAGACCTATGTCCAGCATTAGACAATAAAAAGCTGATGATGATGATGATGAACCAAACTAAATGATTTTTGTTGTGTGGAAGAGATCGCTCATAGCGATAAGACCGCCAATTGTACACTTATTTGTAAGTTTTCTATATTTATTCTTTCTGCACTTTGTGGTGTTCAAGAAAGTGTTGTGTAAATAGTATTTTCCATTATTCTGTCTTTCCTACTAAGCTTTAACCTTCTAATTCTTCTACACGAAGCCCCAAAGACAATAAACAAAGATATTAAAAGGATCTTGACATCGCACGGTAAAAATAATACGAACCAGCCGGATATGAGTTTGGGAGTTAGTGGCTCATCTGTATGCGGGTCGCGCTTCGATGCCCGGCGGGGCACGCTGACGGTCAGGGAATTTGGAGAAAAATTGTTTACTGTGTGATTGAGTTTTAGTAACATATTGTTACCAGATATTTAATTAATAAGTCATTTTACAACCTCCGTGGTGCAGTTGGCTGTGGAAGAAACGTGGGTTCGATACCGCGTTGATTTTCTTTTGTGTGATCAAAACTATTGGTATCAGGTTTGAGTACTGTAAGAACAAAAGAGGTTCTTGTAGTTTCTGATACCCACGACATAAGAATTATCGTCTCACTATGAGGCCAGGACTCTGTTTGTAACTATATGAATTTATTTAATAACAAAATTATAAGTTAAATTAATGACTGAATCGTCAGCAGCCGACCGAACTGACAAATCAAAGACCATGTTTCTATCCCTATAAGTACTAAAATATTGAACCTAACATCACAAATACATACGTTCAATCGATCTTCATATGAATAAAGACGACCCTTCGTAAGCTACAACAATAAAACCTGGACAACGAACAATAAACAAATGGAATTTACCTTTTATGTATTATGATTAACATTTGAATGGCTTCATTATGACGAGGTCGGTTATAATTTTATGTGCTAGACGCTCGTATCAAGGACGATATAAACGGCCTTTGGTGTTGATGGAAAATCTAATAAATAATAATAAATAATAAATACACCCAACAGTCACATACATAGTCCTGACCCCACACTAAGATCGAGTCTTGTGTCGTGGGTATCAGAAACTACGAGAGACTTTTCGGTCTCACAAACACCCAGACCCGAAACAAATACCTGTGGATCACACAAATATTTGTTTCGGTGCGGGGATCGAACCCAATCTTTGATGAACTTTGTTTTTTGTAGCCTATTTTGTGTCCTACTGCTGGGGAAAAGACTGTTATTCTTCCACTTGACCCAGTCCTTGGCGAGCCCTTGTCATGACTGGCTGGCATGGCTTGAATGCATCCAAGTCGCCAATCCAACGCTTGATGGACTTGGGAAGGCAAAAACAAATGGAAGAAAAAGTCATTTTATTGTAATTTATATACAGTCTAATGGCATTAGGGTTAACTTTCTATGTGGGGTAATCTGCCTTGTATGAATTTTCGGTTGAAAAAATCTTATTGGAGTCACCAGGGACTAGAAGTAAAACCATCCGCGGAATTGATAACTATATTTTTTTTGGAGTCGGTTAAAATAATAATTACGGCTTCAGTGTTCGCTTGCAGTCAAAGAGTAGAATCATTATCTAAATTAGACAAGAGTTGTTAAAAAAATGAAATCTAATATAGAATTCTTAAAACAAGCATATCCAAACCTTCACCAAGACGGAAAATATCCAACGTTCAATAAAAAAAAAGAAGTATACGTTAAAAAAGTCTAATTCGTACAAATTGGCACCTTGGTGAATGATTGCATTAGCCCCTCTGTCATGCTTCACTCAGGGTGCGTTTTTAAAGGCGTGAATTTGGAGGTGCTACGGAACTCAATAACGCGGGGTAATTTTTCAATTGGTCGCGTTAGTGGGTTTTTTTTTTGGACGAGTTTATGCAAGATAACCAAATCTCTTATCTGAAATAGCTAGGAGTTACTGCCTCAATGCTATAACAAATGTAACTATATTTTAAATTGAAGGGTGTTTTTTTATTGCAATGAATGACGAGACGCGCATGCCATCGCCTGATGGTAAGCGATACGACCGCTCATGGACAGTAGCAAAACCGAACAACACCATGAATTACAAAGCAATACTTGGCATTCCACTGCGCCCGCCAACCTGATATGTTAAGTTATATTTATAATTATAGTTTAATAAATATATTTTGATTACACAAACAACTTTTTCGATGCATAGATAAAAACCACGCTCTTATCCATGAATCAACTTCTTATGTATTTCATCATAGCTCTTAACAAAACCTGGTTAAAGCTCACAACGTTTACTACAGTGCGCTAAAATGTTTCGATATTGCATAAACCCATCCACTCCAATTTGCATACGATTTTTCTTTTTCGTAATATTGTTTCTTTTGTTCGACAAGTAAGTATTTACTCTAACAGCTCGTGAAATCGTCTATCATCTACTTAAACCTGTATTGTATTAACTACAGTTTAATGGTCTTGTGGTGACTTACTGGTGGTAGGTATTTCATATGTGACAGGCCGCCTGGGTAGGTACCACCGCAATGTCTATTTCTCCCGCCAAACAGCAGTGTAAATGCATTGTTGTGTTCCGGTTTGAAGGATATTGTAGCCAGACTAACTACTGGACATAATGAGACTTAACATCTTATGTCTCAGGATGGTGAGCGCAGTGGAATGCCAAGCATTACTTTGTCATTCATGGTGTTATTTCAGGAGTCCAGGAACAAAGCCTAATTTAGTACAATAATATTCTTGTTAATATTTCCTAACCCAAAACCAAAATATATAAGTTTTTTTTTTTTGTTTTGGTCATATAAAAACGTAAAATATATTTTCAAAGACATTGTAAGTAATGCGTTTAATGCGTTTAATTCTTTTGTAAAGCGCACAAGTCAAAAGTGCATGTCAATGACGTGTTGACAGCCGGCAAATTTTGCCCACCCACCATTCTACGCCCCGGTGCTTAATGCAGAACATAGAAGCTGCAGACACGGCATTAAAAAAATCTTCGCCTACTTGGCCTTATGCTGGGCCTTATTGTCGCAACATATTTTCTAAAGTTAGTGATAATTTTGGCTATAATTTTATTTAGCGACCATTTTGAAAAAATATTCAGTATACAGAATACAAAATCATATGTGATTTTCCAGCAGTGAAAATATTTTTGCAGTAATAAACTCCTTAATTCGTCATCTTCACTCACATAAACTTCAACCAGGATTTTGTCTTTTATCTAAAACAATGCTGTTGATCGTTGAAAAGTCAATTATTACTTCCTGAGCCAAATAAAACTTATATACTAAATATAAGCTTTAGTAAAACGTCAATTCTATACAACATTTCAATATTATTTTTCAAACTCAAAAATAATATAAGTTCTATTTTTTTTTTTTTTTTGTCGACGATGTAAGTGAAACAGTCTATAACATTTTTAAGTCTACAGTCCACCCCAGAAACGAAAGTAAAAAGGGCAATTCTGTGGGTGAGCGGAAAATTAAATCGAAAAAAAAGTTGTAAAAAATGTCCCTCAAACACGACTCTCGCATTAATGCAGAATTAAACACGTACTTGTTACTATATTATTGTATTCATTCTATAAAGCATTTATTCCTCTGCATTTTTAAAGTAAAGTCCGGAGGTATAGACTATAGAAACTCATTTATGCTCGTAAGTAATCACCGTCATCTATGAATATACAAGGTATGCAAGACTGCAATCGAAAACGAAGCCAGGTAGTTTTAGTGGTTACAGACATCCATCAGCCAAAGGACGTCCACTGCTTAACATAGGCCTCTCCCAATGATTTCCACAGTGACCTGTTGGAGGCAGCCTGCATCCAGCGACGTCCCGCGACCTTTACCAGGTCGTCTGACCATCTTGTGGGTGGACGTCCTACGGTTACAGACAGAATACAACTAAAAATTTCCCAAAAAAAAAAGCGTGATTTTTTTTTTAAATTCGTCGTGTTTTCTTGTAATATTTATTTAAACCCAACCCAATGGCACGCAACCCTTGCGTGTTTAAAATTAAAAAGGTTTACATTATTATTTTAGGAAAACGATGTATTTAATCAATTACTCAAACTCACATAAAGGAACTTACACGATTTCGAAACTGAACTCAGAAACTCATGAACACTTATATCTATAACATATTAATTGAACGATATTTTATCTTGATATAAATATTTCCTATCGGAATGCGACAATTCCCAACAATTCGACGCCAGTTTCTAGCCTTACTTTCTGTTAAATTTAGTTAATTTCCCCTTGTTTTTGCGCCCACAAAACAATGAATGAACGGGACCGCCACTGGGCCTGACAGTAGCCTTGGTATGCGATAGTTCGTAGACTCAACGCCTACTGATTCGATAGTAGGAAATACCATATTTGATACTTGGAATTTAAAGTCATCATTTCCAGTTGTATTTTTGTTTATTCTGGTTTGGGTTTGTTTGTATTTCAGTTCCTGGTAATTACAATGCGGTGCTGTCGCAGCCGACTGATATTAGTCTATCAGTACTTGATACAATAATGCTTTTGCAATTGCTTTGTCACACTCTACTTAAGGACATAAATCTCTACGTTTTGGCATAGGCCTCCTTCATGTTCGTCTACTCTCTTCTATCTTCGTGCAATTATTATATATTGTCCAAATGTTCACTTCAATTCGCCTTGAATCATCAAAAAATTTAATTGCTTCGATATTTGTACCTATCCACTCAGATTTACTGGTTTTAGATACATAAATAAATAATAAATACACCCGACAGTCACATATATACACTTGAAGATCAATATAAATATTGTGTCGTGGGTATAAGAAACTACAAGAGACTTTACGGTCTGTCAAACACCCAGACCCGAGACAAATATTTGTAGGCCGCACAAACACTTGTCTTAGTGCGGAGATCGAACCCGCGGCTTCTTGTTTCACAGCCAGCGTCCTACCAACTATGCTACGGAGGTTATCAACACAGCATGTACTAACATAGCATTAAAGAATGTTCATCATTATTATGTTCATTATGTATCATCAACATCTGTCCCTCTCTGTTTTCGAATCTCAATGTAAGGTAATTTTTTAAAATAAATCTACCAAGTTGGAAGCAGCTGTTAAGTTTAATCAAATCCCGAGACTTTCTCCCAAAATGCAAAGCGACTTCATCTAAAAATTCAAGTATCAAAATCAATCAAACGTCGTATACCTCGGATGCTCTCAAGAGTCACGTAGAGGCGCGGTCGCAGCGCACGTACACCAATCATCTGAACCATGTCCGTGACCATACCTCCGTCCCTTTCACTCCTACACCCATCCCTATACATCCGTCCTGCTCGCACGCGGCGATCCGTCGGGAAATCTGAATAGTGGAAGGCAGAATTAGGTGCTTTGACATCACTCTATAAGGCGTTGATGGATTTTCTTTGATCCTATAGCATCGGGACTGGGAGGAAAATTTCGTGTTTATTTTAGAGTATTGCGCGCGTGATGGGAATTGTGTGCTCGATTGCCTGTTGAGAAGTAAGAGTACAATGGTTTCTTAGATTTAGGCGAATGTTACACTTTGGAATAAAACTATTTAACTATTAAAATAAAATTAAACCAAATCGCGATAAAATCCGTAAAAAATAGTTTTATTTCAAGTAAGGGTACGATTTTTTTTTGTGTAATGTTCTATATAATGTGAATTAATAATTAGTTCTGAGTGAAATTGTTTGTTATGATTACGTGTAACATTTTTGAAATCACATTTTCCAAATTTTTCGATCTCAGAATCTAACACATTAAAATCCTTAAAACTAGCCGAGTAAATCCATTGCTTTACGTAAATTTTCTATGAGAAGTAATACCATCTCGATTGAGCCGAGCTATTCCTACAGTAACTGAAGGTGATACTGTCGCTCTACCACGTTTTAAAGGAAGGTATTAATTGTAATTGGCAGTTAACTTTGTTTATCAATATGTTATCACCTAAGTACCGTTTTAGGCTTCGTAACACAGTTGGTTACGACTTAAGTCCTCTATTACTACAGCCTCCCTGATTACTGTCGGGCTCTCGGTAGTGGGTTCGATCCCCGCATCAAAATATTTGTGTTGAGTCTGAGTGTTGTAAGACACACACATCTCCCGTTGTATTTAATACCCATAAGATACGGCAAGTCTTTTGCCGTATTTTAATAAGGTTAAAGAAAGGATCCAGAATGTTCGGTAGGTAATTAATGTATTGATAAATCAAAATTTTGTTCTGGGAACCTCTATTGACATACGTCACCGAAACGTGGCCTCTTACTTTGGGCCTCGTAAGATAGCTCAGGGTCACTTAACGCGCTTTGGAGAGGGCTATGCATTATTTCCCTGCGAGATCGAATCAGGAAAGAGGGAACCGTTGGAGAACAAAGGTTACCGACATAGCCCATAGTATAGCAAGTTGAAGTGGCAGTGGGCCGGGCACATAGCACGTAGAGCACATGGCCGCTGGGTCCGAAACGTTCTGCAGGAGGCCATGAATAAATAAATAAATACAAGCAAGCGAGGTGTCGGACGCCCACCCACAAGTTGGACGGACGACCTGGTTAAGGTCGCAGGAAGTCGCTAGATCCATGGAGGAGGCCTATGTTCAGCAGTGGACTTCCTGTGGCTGAAGAAGGAGAGAGAGAAACTTCTTGTATATTTTTTGTGTGGTCATCTACAATTGAATATGATGTCAATAATCTACACAATTTGAAAATCTCTTTCGTCTTTCCGATTTCTTATTTAATAAGAGGATTTTATATGTATATTTTTGATTTCCTGTTTTAAAAAGGTATCACAACATCGCTACAACCGATCACAAGTAATCTTTCACTAAAACCGTACTCGCCTTTCAATTCCTAACAATTCCACTTGTCACAAAGCGACGTTTTTCTAACATCGATCCGCGATTCAATTCCGTTGGCGGCACGCACGACTGACTCCTGGGTTTTGGGAGACAGGATCTTGGGTATACTCGTCCTTTTCCATCACATAATGCTGCGGTAAGAGCGAGCGGGATGGAGGAATCCAAAAATATTTCCCGTTGCTAAAAATTGGTATTGGAAATGTGAATTTATAAGATGTAAATAAGCGGTTGCGGTGGATGCTTGTTATGTGAAGATATTTGATAAAATACTTGGAAAAAAATTAAAGTTCATTGTCTTGAGGACACTTTCCTTATTCATACATTTTGTACCTTTTCAAGTGAGTAATGACCAGTTATTTATAGATTTACCGAAAGATTTATCACTGCTTATAAGATATAATGATCAAGATAATGTACGTGTTCAATGTCCATCTATATTCAAACTTAAGTTAATTATTTAGTCAATGGTAACACTGAATTTCTTACTTGTCGTTAAAGATATCTAAGCGAAATTAACTGTGACAAAAAAAGAAATCTCATTTCCTATAAAATTAACATAGAACATTTATTATTTGTTTTACATCTAAAAGTAAGAAGAAACATAAAGAGAAAAAATAAAGAGTCACTGCATTCTATTTTCAAAACAATTTGATCTAAGCTATAACCCTCAATCGCCGCCGGTCATGTGAAAAAGGCCCCGGTCGCCAATTTTTCTGGTCAAATGCACCGACGACCCGTCTTGCGTGTACCCATCACCGATCTATCAACGAGCTTCGCGCGCTGAATCACAAATTCGGAATCGCCAATCACCGACTCCATTACAAACGGGCTTAAAGCCACGCGACGCCATATCAATTTTCAAACTAATCACTACAATTTTACAGATGTTATTCGTGGTTTCTAATATCATTTTACAGTTATCAATGTCCATTCCAATTTGGAGTCTGTTATGAGTCACTCAAGGTCCATTTTTGGGTGGTAGTGTTTGACAGTAGGCATCAACCGTTTATTGCAATTGTTTTAAGAATATAAACTATTTCCTGTTAAAGGTCTCTTTCGCCCATTGTGTTTGGTATCTCTGAACCGGCGGTGATGTCACCGCGGCTTTCAAGGGAATCATAAATATATTCCGAGTTTTATATAAGTACATT
Organism: Deilephila elpenor; assembly: GCA_949752805.1. NCBI lineage: Eukaryota > Metazoa > Arthropoda > Insecta > Lepidoptera > Sphingidae > Deilephila > Deilephila elpenor. Next base: position 3,461,076 of record OX457116.1, read on the forward strand.
TGTTTTATGTACATAGTTGTTTTTGACTCACTGCGGAAGTCGGAGACGCTATTAAATTGTTATTTACGTGGCAATTTGCGAACGCGGATTGTTTGCCTAATTTTGTTTTCAATTTGTGAGTGAAACTGGGCTTTTTTTCGGTAAAAACTAGTTAGAATGGCTAACACAACATAGTAACAGTAGAATGTTAGACTAAACATGTATACTTGGTTTTAAAAAAACATTTTTGTTTTTATTATCGTCCAACTTGAAGGTGAACAGACCACCCAATAAAGGTTGCAGAGTGACACTAACTAGCTAAATGAAAGCTAGTTTCAACGCCGCTTCTAATAGGCGAAATAGAAAGGGGTGAGGGGGAGGCTTTGTACGGTAGTAGATTTCCTATGACTAAAACCCATGAAGGCCACTTTTTAAAGAACAGAGGCGGCAAATCGGCGTTCAACTGTCAAGAACGGTCAGTGCATAAATATGAACATGTACGTAATAGTAAATATTCATGCACGTTCGAGTATGGATGACGAAAGAGCCAGCGTGGTTTCAGGAGCTAGAATAACTCTGGCAATCATCAGCCGAACAGAAAAGCATAACAGGATTGTTGCTTCACATCGATATTCAGTGTTAGGAATAGGTTTTACCTCGGTATAAATAATCAAGACTGGATACAGAGTGGATATAATAATTGAAAATAAAATAATATTACATAATAATGCACGTTTTTTTTTGTCAATGTCTTTGTTTGGAAACCGAATCATAAATAATTTAATAAATTAAATTTAAAAAAGTCAAAATATGAACACTCACATTGAGAAAAATTCACTAAAATAAAATACGGGTTAAAATTCAAAAATATAACAATCTCAGGCGACGCGGCAATAAATAATCTTAACAACCCTTCACTGCAGGTGGATAAAAGTAATTTATTCAAATAAATCTCGCGAATTTCACTACAGGCGGGGTATAGGAGGCCCATGGGCGTTGTTCCGCGATTCTTTTAAGTGCACCGAGGAGGTCGGTTTTTTCGTCGCCGCATTAATGAAAATGCTAATGAAAAGTACTTTTTAGAAAGTTGATTTTTTGAACTCGCTCTTAGAAGTGCACGAAAGTCTTTCATATTTTGTCGTTAGTTCATTGGGCGGTTTTATTTCGATGCTTTCTGAGTATATTTTATCATTGACTAATTTCGACTACAAGCAATGCAATATTTTGAGTATATTCCATTTTCGTGTACTTTAAGGAATAAGCAAAATATTAGATAATTCTTAAATATGGTGGTTCTTATTTTGTAATTACCGATTTTGATACTTCTATTTACAAGCTATTTCTATTTATCCATTAACAAAATCATCAAAACTACTAATTCACCACCTGATAACCAATCTTTTTGTAATAGGAAACATCACACTATCTAATTAATAAAGAACAGATTCAAAGTAAAATCTACAGAACCCAATAACCAGCTCGTAACAATTTATTTTTCAGTCATTAAAATTGCATTAAAGCAACATTGTGGAGCAAACAACTCGCACGTATACCGGCAAAAAAACTGTTATTTAATGGAAAAAACATCGAATAAGTTTCGCTAAATTTAAAGGAAGTGAGCGCGACACAAAGTCGTAAATAAACTGAGATAAAAATAACATTATCGCGAGCTATTTTAATTTCGCTGTGCATTAATCATACCGGGCGGTACTTTTTAATTTAGCTTCGCGCTTGAGGGTTAAATTCTGTGCATTAGGAGATAAGTTCTTGTTGTGTCGGAATAGGTTTTTAAGCGGAAGGTATAGGTTCAATGCATCAAATATTTTTTGTGTTGAATAAAATGTTTTTAATATTTTTTTATAAAATCTCTATTTGCATTCTTCTGTTTCTAATTTTAAAATTTCACCAATATATTAAACACATAAAAACACAGCGATTATAAATAAATAACTTCATTTACTTTGGAAATTTCTTTTAAATTGAATTCGTTCTTTATACTTAACAAAAAAACATATTTTGAAACAAATACAAACTAAAAATACTCCCATCAAAATAATACCAATCTCATACCATTTTAACATAAAATATGATTTCGAAAGCCCATAATATAAAATTCCCGAGGCTTCTGTCATCGGTTATTGTTCATAGACAGCTACCGTGCCGCAGTATGAGGCGTCGTAAAGTGCTAAAATTATGGGAGGCCGTCGATACGCCACTTTTTGTGGTGACGCTATGAAAATATGCTCAAACTATGAACGGACCTCATAATATGATGGAATAGTGTGGATGTTCCACGGGTTTTCTTTCATTTTTTGAAATAAAATAACATAACAGTGCAAAATAAACATCGAAATGTAATTGTGGTATAGCAATGACTTGTGGTCTGGAAACAAAAAAACTGATAAACAAAATAATTTGGTTTTGAAAAATAAACACGAAGCCTCTTTAGGGTTTAAGCAATAAATATTATAATAGTGTTATTAACGATCAACTTACACAATTGAGTACGGGGATTAGTACCCCTCTTTTTTTAATAAAATGAAAACTCATATCACTAAGAAAATCGTCCTTCTACAAAATAAAATATTCCATATCTAATTTTTTTTTTATTTTTACTTTTTATAATCCGTATCCACACAAATCCATTGGATCCGTGCGTTTTGTCAACAAGTGTTTGTGGTGCGCGGGCGCCGTGCTTTATGACGCTGTAAATCTCCCACAACGTTATGATCTCGATAATCAACTGTCAAAACTCAGGCGCGTACCTGCGAGGGGCGAGCTTTCCGTGAAATAGGAAAAAATATGGTCGTTAACATTTTTGGTGCTGTTTTAGGGGTTTGAGCTAGGTTAGGAGAAATTAGTAGTGTGAGGCTAAGTTTTTTTGACTGGGAAAGGAAATAATCCTTTCATGAGCAACAATACCAATTGATAACAAATGATCGCGATGAGACGTCATCATAAATAAGCAGAGTTCGTACCAATCTTTGAAGATGGAGAATGGGCTGCATAATAAACCATTTTGGATTAAGGTTACCCGCAATAATAAGACAACAGACTCCAATTTTAAAGGTGGAGTGACTTGGACAGAGGACAAGAGGAGTTTTTGACCCTAAAAAAGGAGCTCTATCTACAAAGATCTAGTGAGTAAGCTAGATCAATACTTTAATTCCTTCACCTAATCCAAACTCAATAAACGCAACCAATGAGGCGTTACGTCAATAAAACATAACAGCCTTTTCGTGAGCACAAATAAGATCCAGATAAAGATGTAACTGCTCCGCATTACGGTGTATTATCCTACGCATTGTAATGAAGACACCTACACTGCGTTTATGTCCGCAAGTAGTTACTAATCAGCCCTACATCTGAACTCATTTTAAACCTACTCAACTGACCATTACGTAGGCAGCGCTTTTTTATTTCATCTTTAATGTATGAGGAGTACTGACCTCTTTATAAAAAATACTACAAAAAAACATTGTGGTAGTCAAACCCATTTTTTATTGAGATAAAATTATTGAAATCGTAATAAAATAATAAGAATTTTACAAAAAATTAAGAGCATGCAGAAGGCACAAGGCGATAAGACCGCCATTTGTACTTTATTGTCTTATTACCTCTTTATACGGTTATGTTTATTGTGTAAAATAAAGCATAAAATAAATAAATAATGCACGTGTTAATGCAATAAACATATTTGTGTTAGATTTTTCTCGTTAAGCTATAAAATATAATTTGCTGTTACACATGATTGTTATTAGTCTGAAAAATATTTATCTTATATTTTTCACTTCACTTCAAGGTTCCATTAGTTTGGTAACATATCTTAGCAGGCTACAAAATGTCGGCCTCGACAATTATTTTTGCGAACACTTAGTGTAATATTATCCTTTTAATTCAATAATAATAGAGTTACCTGTTTCCAAAACGATTATCAGAAATAAAAAATACTGTTGATAGACTAAGTTATTTACTGTAATCAAAACACGTGCGCTTTGAAAGTGTTAACACTCAGTAATTACACCTCACACATAGACAAAACTCACGCACACACGTACATTATTCTGCTAACCCTTCGCGCGTACTCGGAAACTTGAGATCCACATCTAAGATTTTTCTTTGAAGTGGAAATAAAGTTTTGGGGTAAAAATTGAATATTAATAGCGAAATTATACTCGTGGCCGTCCTTTTGGGTTTTTATTACTTTATTAAAGACCCTCTATTCCTGTTAATGCGATATAAACAAATCGTTGTACAGTTTTATACGTGTTCCCGGAATGGGGACGGTGTCAAAAAACAGTAGCATTTTTATGGCTTAATCGAGTTTGTTTTGTTTTTATTTATTTACATTGCCCTTTGTGTTCGCTGCAATAAATGTCAGTTTTAATTGTTATTCGAGATTTTTTGATGTTCTGTTGAGATTTTGTGATTTGTGGCGGATTGCTTCTTGTTCTAACATGATCAGATAATATATTTTATAGAGGTAATATTTTGAAAAAGATAAAAAAGGTTTTTAAGTTTTTGCAATGATTTAATTTGATATAAAGCAATGTATTTTTTTATGAAAACTAAAAAGGAATAGTTTGGAGCAATATATTTTTCACTATTCGTGCGACTTATAAGTAGCCTCGTTAAAAAAGAATTTTGCTATCATTTAATCAGCTCTATCAATCTTGGTTCAGCCAATTACAATCATATACCAAAATCATTAAAAAAAAGCAATAAAGTAATTAATCACCAAAAACAAATTGTTTACAAGAACCAACAATGTCCTATCCTATGATTTATACATTTTTTGTAAAGCAATAAAAATCCCGAAGATTCCCGTTTTCGCTCAGATTAAGTCATATATTACCGCAAATAGTGGTAGATACAATCAAAGGTGTTTTGTTACAATATTTAGTGGATTTCTAAAGAAAAGAAATATTTTTTTGTGCAAATGTTGTTATTTATTGACGATTAGATTCTTGGGTTGTGTGAAATATATAAATATTTTTAGTAGTGAAACATAGGGGTGCTATAGTTGGGTCGGCCGAGGATTGCAAACCCGAGTTTGACCGTTCTAAAATTAATAATTTATCAAAAAAAAAAGATTTTTTAGCTAAATACAAATAAAAAGCCTGTATTTCAATGTTACAAATTACATGAATGTGTAGATGAAGAATTAGAAAAAAATAGACAAATGTGTATTATATTTTACAAGTAATTCAGCTCGCCATTTTTTTGGAACGCACTGTATTTACCGTCATTGTGGTAACTAGGTCGTGCCAATATCAAATAAATCATATTTTGTTAAATGCGTTAGTATAATAGGTAATATTGGTTGCCAATATACCTCGTAATTTTTGTAAGTTGATGCACAGCCCGGATAGCTCAGTCGGTAGAGCATTGGACTTTTAATCCAAGGGTCCAGGGTTCAAGTCCCTGTCCGGGCGGCTTAATTTTTTCGGGATATTTCTTTGTAGAGATATCTTTTTTAATTGCTCGATATTTACTTGTGAATTGTGACTTTGTCGTGTTGGTATTAAAACAGTATAGTTACACAATTCAACCCGCAACCTAATCAAATATTACTATTTTATTAAATTAAATGTTTAAAATTTTCTTCTCATTAAAAAATAATAAATTATAGCTGCCGTTTTACATTTTGCAGTTGATACGATTGCTGACAAATCATTAATAGTCGTATGCACAGTCGTATTTTTTTTTATAGAAAAAGGAGGCAAACGAACAGACGAGCCACCTGATGGTGAGTAGTCACCGCCGCCCATAAACACCTACGACAACAGAGCTATCGTCGGTACGTTGGTGTTTCAAATGCTGGCCACTATTTTAAAAGAAAAATCAAAGACTTTAAATAAACCTCACCACACGCAAAAGTAAACACCAAGTATAATAGACTGTTTACTGTACCGTAGCCCGTTGTCCACGGGTGAAGTCATTTTTCACTCCCTCGAGTTAATTTCTGCACGGTCGTTTTTCATCCAACCCTAACCTTCGCGCGAGTGGCGAAGGTGGTTAAGTCAACATTTGAAGAAAACAGGTTTAAATTCTCACAAGTATTTTAATGGGTCATTTGTGTGAGTATATTTTTTTATTGTTGGATTAAGTAATTGACGGATTATTAAACCTTGTACTTCTTCCTATACTAAATGATGCATCCCATGAAAATGAACTGCCTACATTTTCATTGCAGCGCATTGCAGTATGACGGGATAAATAGACATTGCGGTGATAACTACCCAGGCCTCTCACTTATGAGAGACCTACCACCAGTTGAAATGAAGTAAGACGATTAAACTGCCTGAAATTGTTGAAAATGAATATTGTCATGTTTCAGAAAACAATGCCTTCTTGATGTCTAATCTAGTTTAAACCATCTGTCCACTGACACTTTTATGTGTACTCACAATATTCTTCAACCCTCACCGTGATAAATTTTATGATGCGAAATACTGAATATCTCAAGTTATCTCAGTTTGCTTATAGGGCACTATGAAAGGTCCCGCGCTGTCCGTGCTTAGAATCGCACAAGAAACAATTTGTTTGGAGACTTTTTGTCCTTAAACAAAGTCTTGGTCCCTTACTGTAACATATGGAATAATGGATGTATCACAATTTATACGTATTTTGAATGTTAATTATTATTTATTAACAGATATCTTAGTAATTTAAAAATTAATATCAAACATGTTCCAGTGGCAATAGCTAGTGGTTATACATATTTTAATTTAAATCCACTAAAGATTAGAATTTGATAGAAACAGCGCGAGTTTGGTCGAATGAAATCACGATATGTCTTTAATAAATCTTTTAATCTCTACCAACTTGTAAAAAGTAGAATGTAATGTATTGTTGTGGTACATCCGACTCGTATACTAAACCAGCTAATTAAAATACATTATAATTTTCAAATAACTATAGTTACTGTAAAAAATTAAAGTTGCTAAAGTGATATTTTTCACTTTTCTAGTTCTGGTTAGGAAAATGTATTTGTATACTACACATACTTATATGGGCCTAGATACATATTATACACGATACTGGATAATCAATTAATAAACAGATAAAGGGCTACAACAATTATAAGCTCAGCTGCAAACCGGGCTCTGTGGCGTACTTTGGGAGAGGCCTATGTCCAACAGTGGACTGCAACGGGCTGATGATGATGAATTATAAGCTTATTTATAGTTGTACTACGGTACGACGACAGGGTTGAGGTCTCGGGTTCGAATCCCGGGTCGGGCAAAGTGATATTGGGTTTTTCTATTCATTATCAGCCCGGAGTACGGAATATACAAGGTGGAAAGTGGGTGTCCTAGTGGCGCCTCTGCCTACCTCTTCCGGGATAAAGGCGTGAGTTTATGTATGTATGTATAAATAATCACCAAAATAAAACAACATGCACCACTCCTAAATCGTCTGCGTATTCCATCGATTTGTAACGTATAATATTGGATGGTATTACCCAATAGCGCGACAAATTGTCGATTAACGATCATTACACACCATTCAATGCAACGTGACCCCTCATTACCATGGAAAATACTGGCTTTTTGCCATAGAAAAATAACTAGAGCCGTGGAGTCGACTTATTTAAATATATTTTGTTTGTTATATTTATTTTTATTAGATATCATGTAAGACGAGATACATTGAAAATTACTTATAAATACTTACTCAGAAAAATAACTAGAGCCGTGGAGTCGATTTATTTAAAAATGTTTTGTCTGGTTTGTTGTTATTAAACGTCATGGAAGACGAGTACGTATTATAGCCCTCCAACTATCTAGTGGGCCTTACATTCCAGGTGTGCGCCGTGCTGGGGAACTGTCAATAGCCCGGTGAATGTTTTGTTTCCACAAGCAGACATATAAATCAACGCAGTAGAAAAGAGACAGAGAGCATCTCTTTATGTTATAAATACCGCTATGTCCATCCTTCGTGTTCGTGTGGTGTCAGTGCGATGTCATTGCAAACACATTGTAAACAAACATGACGTTTGACACATCGTTGTAAATGAATTATTTTAATTTCGCATGTTTTAAGTATTTAAAGGTATAATAATATCAAGTGAAGTGTATAATGTCAATATGTATTTATATAAGGAACGATATTAGGTATTAAATGATTATAAAAGCATCAGCCTGCAAAATAATACAGAACTTCCTTTTCATTCGAATTTACGAGTATTTTGATTCATTGTACTTAGAGAAAGAATTCAATTGGTATTTTTGTTTGTATCGGCCTAATTCCAACCCGTGGTATTCGTGATAAATGCAATATAAAAAAATCCTACAAAAAATATCAAATATTTACGTATTATTAATGTTGCCAACAGTAAACAGCAAATTTTCCAGAAATATGATTTGAATAGTTTTTTGTATAAACAATACAATAAAAAAGACATGATTATTATATTAGATATTTTTACAGCTTCTAAAATAAGGAGACACTGCACGAAATGAATAATTACATCTGTTCGTAATATATGAGAATGCTCTTAAAGTAAAAAGAGCTCTACACTGGCTATCAAAAATATAATAAAAGTAGCTTTCTCTACTAACCTCTACCTCTGCCTTCACCAAAAATTTAATAAAACATAATTTTGTAATCAGGATTAACTAGGAATATTCAATTCAAAAATATATCTTATATTTATTGGACAATAAAGTATCTAGTATTAATCATTAAATATTAATAGGAAGGTGTTGAAGCATGTTCGACGAAAATCTCATATTTAGGAAGACACTTTTACCGAGCTATCAGTTTCAAGTACGTGGGCGGAACCGCCACCAAATTTACCTAGTAAACAATAAACGCTTTTTTTTAAATATTACTTCGAGATCGCCCCTAAAATTGGGTAATAGTTTTAGTCGTGCAACACTAAGCGTTGTATTGCATGTTATTCCTAAATTCTCTATCTCACTTGATCTTTGCATGATAGCTGTCACTGCACATCTCCCCCCACTTCATGCCCCGGCTCTCTAGATAGTTGGAGACCTATAGTACTACTCTAGTTATTTCGAGCCATTAGATTAAACGGTAAGCATTTTAAACCAAGAATTGAAGTTTATACTGACTAAGCCCTAAGACACATTTGTGTAATTTTCATTATTGATAAAAATTGCTTCCATAATTACATCTTGGATTATATCCGAAATTACAAAAGTAAATACATTACAATTAAAAAATATAAATAAATACTATTAATAGACTAAACTGGTTTCTCCTTAATATATTGCGGTATCTTGAGGTATACCTGAAGATAACGCAATAACAATATAAACAATAACAACAGCTTCGGACGTATTCGAAGTGACGCCGGACATCGACGCGTCGAGCCAACGCGACGAGCTGCAGTCGTCCCCGCCGCCACCAAGACCTGCGCGGCGAAGAGGACGACCCCCTCCAGTGGTGGGCTTGGGACCAGTGGGACCGAGTGTCCCGCCTACGGTCCCCGCTACCGGTGGAGTAGTGCGCCGCATGAGATGGACTCATCAAATAAATGAAAATGTCATGCGGGCCTACTTTGGGGCAACAAGGGGAGGAACTCACCTTACTGCGTATCGTGCTAAAATGCTGTCTCTGTTTCAGGCTTTGGAACCAACAGTTGAAGTATCATCCCAACGATTGTCGGATCAAGTGCGATTTATTCAGCGGCGTAAGTTGTTGGATGATGAAGCACTTGAGCGGTTGCGCACAGACTTAAGAGTTGTCCAGGACAACAATGTCCAGCCCGTCAGTGGAGATCAAGCAGCAGACCCAACACCAATACCTATTGCTGTTATTGAGGTGACGGACAATTTGGACGACAACGTAAGTCCCCAAGATGAACAGCGTCTGAGAGGGGCTTTGGAGCGTGCGATTTCGGAATTCATGCCTTTGTCGGCGTCTTGTAGACCGCGACTTCCGCGTTTGCCAACGCATAGAAGAAATTTGGCGCTGATGGGAGCTTTGGACTCCATGTTACCTATATACCTGGAGTCCAGTCGGGATCTTGTTGATACGCATTCGATCCTTTACTGCGCAGCTGTCGCAGCATGTCGTGTGGCTAATGTTAATTTCCCAAATGAACGTAGAGCCACTCGAGGTGTTGCGGCTGTGCCTGCCTGGCAGCGTAGGATTGAGGAACGTATCAACAGGGCCCGAACTCTCATCGGCAAGCTAATTTCCTTCAAAGAAGGAAATAGTAGACCGAAGATTATGCGTTTTGTGGCGCAGGCTTTTTCGGGGACTAACACCAGTCCTCGCAATTATAGACTTTGCGTCACGGAACGCATAGACTTCTACAAACAAAAAGTCTATGCGTGGGCAAACCGCATCCGCCGCTACAGGAGGCGATGGGATCGTTTCCAACAAAATCGTATGTTCCAAAGTGATCAAAAGAGGGTTTATAGATGCTGGGAGAATTCTCCACAAAGTGTGGTAGATGGGCGGCTACCTAGTGCTCATGAAATGCGTGAGTACTGGACAAATATCTGGTCGTCGCCTGTCTCTCACACTGAAGCCCCCTGGTTCAGTGTTGTAGATCGAGCTTGCAAGGTGATACCGGCTATGGAGGCCATTTTAATCAGTCCAGAGGACGTTCTGACCGCGATTCGTCCAACCCAAAATTGGAAGTCTCCGGGACCAGATGGTCTGCACAACTTCTGGTTAAAATGGTTTCCAAGTTCGCATGCTCGATTGGCAACACAGTTCCAGGATGCGCTTGAAGGGGGATCGCTCCCAACATTTATGACAACAGGTGTCACTCACCTACTCTTTAAATCCGGTAGTACCACGGAACCAAAAAATTATAGACCCATTACATGCCTACCCACAATTTATAAAGTACTTTCGTCGATAATTAGATCAAAAATTCAATGTCATATTACAACTAATCAAATTCTTTATTCCGGACAAACAGGTTGCAAGAGCGGGTCCCGTGGTACTAAGGAACTCCTTCTCATTGACATGGCCATTTGCCAACAGGCTCGTCAGAACCGAAGGAATTTATCAGCTGCCTGGATTGACTATAAAAAGGCATATGATTCGGTGCCCCATACATGGCTCATGAGAGTGCTTGATTTGTATAAAGTTGATACAAAATTGAGCACTTTTCTTGGGGCATGTATGGGACAATGGACAACTGTTCTTAAATATCCAGGCGCTACCAATCCTTCGGTGAATGATGAGCCGATTAAAATCAAGCGGGGTATATTCCAGGGTGACAGTCTGAGTCCACTGTGGTTTTGTATGGCCCTGAATCCCCTCAGTACTCTGTTGTTGGATTCGGGGTTAGGCTACCGTCTGCGGAGAGGGTCTGAGCCTATCTCTCACTTGCTCTACATGGATGATCTCAAGTTATTTACATCAAAACAATCTGAATTGATTGAGTTGTTAAAAATAGCTGAAAGATTTAGCAAATCAATCAATATGGAGTTTGGTGTAGATAAATGTGCGGTTATCCATGTAAAGCGAGGCGTGGTTGCGGTCTCTGATGACATACGTGTCTCAGAGACTGTAAGACTCAGATCCCTTTCGCCGACGGAAACCTACAAATATCTGGGTATGCCTGAAGCTTTAGGTATTAGGGGTGCAGACGTAAAACAATCGATAAGGGAACGTTTCTTTAGCCGCCTGACAAAAGTACTTAACAGTTTTTTGTCAGGTGGAAACAAGATTCGCGCCTTTAACGGTTGGGTTATGCCTGTACTTATGTACTCCTTCGGCATACTCAGATGGACTCAGACCGAATTGGACGCCCTGGATCGTAAAGTCCGAACTCTACTGACTGCACATCGTATGCACCATCCACGTTCGTCAGTAATGCGATTGTACATCCCGCGGAGATGCGGAGGCCGAGGTATGCTTAATGCTAAGGACCTGCATAATCGCGAGGTGTGCAATCTCAGGGATTATTTCCTTCACAGCGACGTGGATATGCATGGGGTTGTAGTGATGGTAGATAAAGGATTTACCCCGCTCTCTTTGGCGAATGAGAACTGGCGGAAACCTCTGGTGATGGGTATTAAGGATCGCGAGGAAATATGGAAGGGCAAGGAGCTGCATGGTCGGTTCTATCGGGCCCTCCATGGGCCTGATGTGGACCGATTAGCGTCTGTGTCTTGGCTACGTTTCGGTAACCTCTTTGGGGAAACTGAGGGTTTTGTCTTTGCAATTATGGACGAAGTTATTAAGACGAACAACTATAGGAAATACATCCTGAAGGACGGTACCGTCGACATCTGTCGGGCATGCCACCGTCCTGGCGAGTCCATCAGGCATGTTATCTCCGGTTGTTCGTATCTTGCTAACGGCGAGTATTTGCATAGACACAATCTAGTAGCCAAGATCATACATCAGCAAATTGCTCTTCGATATGGACTTGTGACTCCTGAAGTGCCATATTACCAGTATGTTCCCCAACCAGTTCTTGAAAATGGTCATGCTACGCTCTATTGGGATCGGTCTGTTATCACAGACAGGACTATTGTTGCCAATAAGCCTGATATTGTGATAATAGATCGATTGGCGCGCCGGGCAATACTTGTTGACGTCACCATTCCGCATGACGATAACCTCGTTAAAGCAGAAAATGATAAATTGTCAAAATATTTAGATTTGGCACACGAGGTTACTGAATTGTGGGATGTCGACTCAACAATTATTGTCCCGATTGTTGTTTCTGCACATGGATTGATACCAAAGAGCCTCGACCAACATCTCCAGAGGCTCTCAATGGGCCGTTGGGTCATGAGCCAGATCCAGAAGGCAGTATTGCTTGACACGGCACGTATAGTGAGGAGGTTCCTCACTTTGGGGTCCTAACCGCCGGTGGCTTGGGTCTCGAGCCTCGCCATCGTTGGGTTAATCTCTTTTTTTTTATATTTTTATATGTATTTTGACTTTTATTATATATGTAAAAATGTAAAAAAATAGTAAAATAAATAAAGAGAAATATTAAAATAACAATATTCCTGGACACGGCACGCATTGTAGGGAGATTCCTCATTTTGTCTCACCACGCTTGGGTCTTGAGCTATACCAACGGAGGGTAAATCATATTATTTTTTTGGATTTTTAAATTTATTCTTTTATAAAATGTGTTAAAAAACATGAGAAGTAAAATAAAGAGAAATTATAAGAATAAATTGACTCCAAAGATTTCTTGTGCGTTTTTACAAATGCGCTGCATGGGGTGTCGGGCAGCCGGTAGTAATGTGCTAGTTAATTTGGCTAAATTAGCTCGATTCTATCTCCAATTCCCTTGCTATAATGTAGATAAAGATTCTAAGCTAGTTTTGGGTGCGGTGAAATTGCAACTATCCAAAATAATAATGATTTCTTAGATTTACGCGAATGTTACACATTGAAATTAAACTAATTTTTACGGATTTTTATCGCGATTTGGTTTAATTTTTACATTTTTTAACTTCCCAACGTTTCGAATGCTTTCCAGCTTTCATGGTCACGGGGCGGACTCCGCCCACGTCAAAATTAGTTTTATTTCAATATCCAAAATAATATATTTGTATGATCACTTTGAAAATTAACATGATTAGTAAACCTACTGTGTGCGCCGGATTACTCGCGATGAAAATATTGTTTTTGCATATTTTCCATTACTATTATCCTTATTACATTGACAAACTAAGGACTCGTTACACTCGTATACGTCTACGGCTAACCGTTATATAATATGAATGTACTGTGTACTTTCTACAATACTTAGAAATTAGCCATTAAGACACCATAAAGACACCTTGTAACAGGCAAGAGATGATAGCTCTACTCCGTTTTGTATGGTTAATGAAGCCTTTACGGCTTTCCAAAAATTGCCATAGCGGACGGTATTTCACGTCCACACGGCGGGGTATTGGTAAAGTTTTCAACTAGCAATAATCGCACCTCGGATAAACCTCATTGGTTACGATATTGCCTCTGCGCAAAGTTAACATTTTCGTCGCCGTCGGGTCCTCTTATACTTCCGCGTGCGAATCTTGATAGCGCGATTCAATTCGACTGTGGCGCCATCTCTTAACAGAGAAAATAAACTTGACAAAGTGGGGTGACAATGTGAGTGGAACGCGCAGAGTTGCATAAAGGCATTTAGATTTAAATAATGAAAAAGAGAAACGATGCAAATTTTGCATGGCGCCAGGCGATTGGCGGACCCGCGGCCGAATTTCACCGAACATCAAAATTCGGATTGTAACACGATCACGCACAGACGGACCGTTACTTGCACATTTCAGAAATAGAACACACCGGCCATACTGAGTAGGTGGACAGTACGGTTGACGGTAGCGTGTCATGATACGCTTATTAATCAGTCTATTCATTTTATATTGCATATAAAATATTCAGAGTGCGCGTCGCGTACGCTGCGCATTCCTCACTAAAATGACTATAAAAACTAATGCTGCAATTCGACAATATAATGCGGGTGTTCTTAGAAAGCGTCAAAAATATACCATTGTTTATTCAGCACGTTGGGAACGGTTGATGAAATTTTCCAAAGATAACTCCGAGTTACTTTGTGAATGTATATGTCTAAATTTAACTTTTTTGCAACTGGGAACTACTTGCAAAAGTTTCTTACATAAAACTATGTTTTGTAAGTTGATTTTTAATTAAACTGTATAAATCTATTTCATTTGGTGCAATTTTAAAACCTACCACCCTTTCTTCGGTAGAATGCCGGCAAAATATATTCCGCTTATCAACAATATAATAATCTTTCACATTTTGAAAGGGTGCAAACTCTCTTGGCACGAGCGTTTATCAAAAAGCCCTTGTTTTAGGCGGATATTAGACGACCAGTTTATCTTGATCCCTGGGTGATGATGATTTATCCGTTTTTTGTACTTACTCAAGAGGGAGAAGGAAGTGGAGTGTGTCAAAGTAAAGTGGTCGTGATAAAAAACCATCATTTGTCATGTCAGATTTTGGCGATATGACGTCACACGGGCTGGTGGACAGATTCGTGTGACTCGTCATGAATATGTTTTCTTTATTATGTTTGCAGATGGGAATCGAGTGGCCACGAGAAAATATCACAACCAACAGCCAATTCAACTCATGTACATGGATACTTTATTACGTCCATCAACGATATATTGTATATAGATGAGTATATTACTATTTGGTCCAGGTCAATGTTTTAAAATAATAAAGTATTCGTATTATTTTAATATTTTAGTATGTTAAATTTCGCCAATCCAAAACAGAAACCCATTACGGAGTCAAAATATTTTTTCACCAATTTAAACATTTTGAAATTTATCCCGTCTTTTCGTGACAATTCATGGTTTGTATTTCTTTTTATATTTCGTTCCTTTGATTTATAAAATCCTAAGTACAATTAACATACATTCGTCATCCACCACATAGGACGTAATTTAAATAGAATTCATTTTTTTACCCTTTTTTTACCACAAATATTTTTTCAACACCCAAAAGAAAAATCACCACAAAAAAGCACGTCTGAAACGTTGAAATCCCAGTCGGCATCACGGCAATCTTCACAAATGAAATATGTTAATATTATTCGATGGAAAAAGGAAAAAAACCCCGCGAAAAACATTGCTAAGTAGCTGTTCGAGGTGCCAAGTGTCTTAACACGATCCCATAGCAAATGAATATTTTAAAAGTGTCTTTGTGGTTTTATTTTTATTTATGGTTAGGGCAGTGCGAAGAGGGTTGATTTTTGGTGTAGAACCGATAATTGCTTGTGATGTGGCGTGAATTAGTAATGTTACTTATTGCATTGATGTTGCAGCCCTGGGTGTTTGAAAAGTGATGTCATTTTGTAAAAAAACAGTATAGTCATTTAGTCATGCTAAAAAAATCCAAATTTATAGATATAGGTTCAAATTTTATTTTTCTATGGCGAAATGCTGATGGCCCGCTATGGCGATGTGCTCGCCCCCTATGTCATCGTGGGACGGAACATACAAGGCGAAATGTAGGTGTCCTAGTGGCGCCTCTGCCTACACCTTCTGGCATAAAGGCGTGAGTAGTATGTATATAGATTATATTTTTCTATTAGCTACAAAGTTTACAGAACAAGTTGTTTTTTAAATACGTTTCCAAAGCGTATTCCACAAATATTTTGTTAATTTTGTGATATGTTCGTTTTCTTCTACTATTGCACAGAAATTCCTTTGAAAAATTTTGCACCCGTTTAAAAATTGCCTACATGTAAATAGCATAATATGATTTCCGTGTGTATTGGTATCCAAAAAGATTATTATTTTAAAGCACAACCTCCACTAAGATCACAGCTTAAAGCTTACCAGTTAGCACTCGCAGTTTTAAGCGTAGTAAAAGTTAAAAGTATCATAGAAAGAAAGCTCTACCATTCTCGCCCTTGAAAACGTCAGTTATAATAACATAGCCATATACAGAAAGTTGATTTAGTATCTTATTTTGTGACATATAAGGTGCCTAGCGACCGAGTACTATTGCCCAACCGACAGCCTGGCAGGAAGCGGTAGTGGGTTCGATCCCTGAGCAGAATAATCAATTTGATTGATGTCATAGCTGTCGTCGCACGTTACTATTGGATTTCGTTTAGAATTGTAAATAAATTCACATATTTCTGTCACAGGTGTGAGTTGTGCTCATGGTGAATGTTCTTAGTATCACGAATCAATTAATTTTAATGTACGTTAATTATTTAAGAACATGACATGTAATTGACGACACTTGAATTTATAAAGCTGAGTGTTGATGAAGAAAGATCTGATAAGTAAAGAGATCTATAAGGATTAAAGAGTTTTCAGCAATCTCACCCACACGAAAACCAACAGAATTGCTATTTCTTCACCTCAGAATTCTGCGAGACAGTAGTAACACTTCGGCTAGCTGATTCATTCAGTCAATCAAAATTGGATATGACCAGTGACCACACTATAGATACAGGTGCTATACTGCTTCGAGTTCTTTGGCCTCAATAATATATAGTACGTTATGTGCTACTGTATTTATCAATGGATGCAGTAAAATTACAATGTTTATTAAATCCGTCAAGTTTGTTCAGAAATAACAATGTCATGGATTGAACGAAATCATTACCAGTTCCGGTAATGATTTTATTTATATAAATCAAAAGGTAAATAATTACCTATTACTAGTATCCATCTACAACACTTGAATTACAGGTGTGTTGTAAGCTTTTCAAAATGGAAGAAGTTTGGAAAGAGTGGATTAGTATAGAATCACGATAATCGATAATCTAGTCGGATAATCAGTGAGTGCACTGAACAAAACAGAACAGCAAAGCCGTCGCTTCATTATAGTTTTCTGTGAGCTTTAGTACTTTTAATCGAGCAAGTTAATATCTATTTAAACTAATATCATGAAGAGGAAAGATTTGATTACTTGCTTGCATTGAATAGGCTCTGAAAGTACTGGACCGATTTCAAAAATTATTTCACCATTAGAATCTTACATTATCCCTGATGGAAATAGGCGATAGAAAATTTTCAAAAAAGGGTATTTGCAACCGGGCGGAGCCGGGCCGGGCCTCATATAATCTATAACTATTGCTGAGCTCTACTTTCAGATACTAGGATCATCCCAATATCCTATCTTCCCCATATTACCGGATCTTTGAATGTCAACCTGAATTCATGCCACGCAACGGGCAATCCATCAGTGACATTGAAATACGTTTAATTAAATTAAGATATGAGCACTTAAAAGCTAGATTAGCATAAATGACATGTCCTCGCCATCCCAAGTGAATCTTAATTAATTAATTAATTCTTATAATTCAGAGAAAGAAGGATGTTAGGTCATGTTTAATGTATATTTCGTAGGGAGATTTATGCAGGAAAGCGTCAATTTGGATGTGATCTTAATGGTAATATGTGACGGTCAAAATAGGATGGTTAAATTTGATTTAAATCAAATGTTATATTTATTACATCCAGCTTTTGGTGTGGAATACTAATTGGTTGTTCATCTATATCATGAGGTAGAAACAAACAAATTATGAAAGTAATTATATATTTTTTAATAGATTCTTATTAGTATGAATACTGTAGCTGGTGCTGAATAATGGCACGAAAATCTATACATCATGGTTTAAGTATTTAACTATGACAGATACTGCAATCAAAACAAAACAGTCATAAACTAGAAAATTAATTGAACCCTGGAGAATCCATTGACGGTGTCTATATGCCTTGTTAATAGGACTCTACGACTAAAAATATTAAAAATAAAAGCTTACACCCATATAAACCGTAACAAATTATTACACCTGTTACAAATACAAAATATATCCCCAAAAATTACAACCCCATCTCGTAGCGCATCGCTACAGCACTTAAGGGGTCGTCACTTTAAAACACCCCACAGATAATAAAAACGCTTGTCTATGCCTTAGACAATAAGAGACAATCGTAAAAACGAGACCAGTCAAACATGACCCACGCTGCTTCCAAAAATGCATAATATACAGATATCCTTGAGAAAATTCAGGGGTCTTGATAAAATGGATGGTATGAAGACAATACGGTCGGGAACAAATGGTCCAGAACGGGAAGTTTTTGAGTTTTAAATTGTCATTACACGGGTTACGGTGTTTTTATATTTCGCGAGTAAAGTGCTTAGTTTAACATATTTCTGTGTTTGGAGAGGGTTTGCGCGGAAATTACAGGATGTGGTTTTTTTCAAAACGCGATTAATTGGGTTGAGGAATTAACGTTTTAATTGCTAAGCAAGCACTTATCCAGGCAAGGGAAGTGTCGGACGCCCGCCTACGATGTGGACAAACGGCCTCGTTAAGATGCGGTCATTCACTGGATTGAGGCCGCTATGAACAAGTCGATGTGGAAACCATATTTGAGGAAGCCTGTATTCAGTGATGGACTCCCTGAGGCTGAAGAGAAGAAGAAGAAGAAGTACTTGTAGAATATTCCCACAAATGTGATGTTTTTTATTTAACTTATATTTTATAAGTATCATTATGAGCATCGATGAAGTTGCTGGCTAGAATCAGCTTATCAATTTCGTTCTCTTCCTTTAAGATATTAATATCTACAGACAAATGAAGTTGGCCCCGGAAAGTCTTATGTGTCTTATGTCTCATCAAAGTGGTATGGCAGTATTAACTTTACTTCATATAAAATGCATTATTTTTCATATAAAACTGTTACGGACATTTCAAGTTAAAAGAAAATTAACATCTTGATAATTGAACACCCTTTACACGCAGCATTAAGAGCACCATCCAGAAAGATTCAGTGCACTAATAAAAATAATAAAGAAAGCAATCCTTTTTGCTTATGCTCGCGAGGGCGGCTCCCTGTGCACCCACCTGCACTTATTTATAGACATCGTTTAAATCACGCTTCAATGGCGCCAGATTGACAATTTAAAGTATTTTATTCTGGTAAAATTGCTTCCATGCACCTGAGATTTTTGTCACTCCATCTAAGTTTATAATACTTTATATATATACCTATAGTTGGAGATTCTTTCATAATAACATAAAAATGGTTTTCGGGATATTTTTCGAATGGTCAATGTTCAATAAAAGGCTTAAAAACCATTTAAAAGTATAGATGTATTAACATGTAATTCGAATACATTAAACAGATACCATTGTAATTTGATATTCAATTAAAAATATTATGTACCTTCACGTTTAACTTTTTGTGAATATTTTTTTACCCCTTTGTTACACATGAAGTTAAAATCTCTCAGATTTTCTCTATTTTATGTACCCAAAAATTCTTACGAAGCTGTCGTCACGGAATTAAAAATAATGGTCCTAGGGGCGCTGACAGACCCTCTTGTAAAAAATCCGATAAATACACGATAAAAATGAACTTATTAACTTTGTATTTGTCACGGGTATTGAGTAGAATCCTTCTGTAAAGGCCTTTAAGATATTAATGTTTATGAAGTAGATTTTTTCATGTCTGATTTAGTACACATCTGACAGATGAGCGGATTGGCGAAAAGGCAACAGTGAAAGAAGTGGAACTTGTGGGTTTTCAAAAACATTTTTTTTGTTGTTTTGGGGCCAAATGCTCTACCAAGACTCTACTATATATGTTTATTACGGCATGTATCTTATTACCAAAAAATAATCATTTTCATTTTACAAGGTTTCTGTGTTAGTTTATATAAAATCTTGAACAAAAATATTATTAAGAGAAAGCCGCCTTTTTATTACTGCCTATTTTTCTTCATTTCTTAACTTATCCTTCAAAAAGCTTCTGCTATTAAGTACATTACGAAATACGTAAAAACCGTGAGAATTTTTTCTAAACTAAAATCTAACCTATTTTTTAGAACGTAACAGGTCACGAATATCTCTCTGGTTAAACCCCGCCCCTCGGATAATCTTGCGACGAAACATCAAAGGCGCCGACACCGCGGCGTGAATTATAAAGCCGCGTGGTTTGTAGGTATCTTTGATAATCGCGTGTCAAAGAAAATGTACTGAAATAGAAGTGAGCTTGTTTTAGGATGGATACCTCGTTTTTGACTTAGATTAAGGAGTCGTTTATATTTTAAGAATGTATATGTATGTGTATTTTAAGAAGGTATTTTTATATTAAATTCCAACACACATATCTACATACATTTAAATAACGTTTTTCATTATCAGACTTTAACAAAAGGTCGCAAAGGTCAATTTAGCAACAAGATTTACTAAACTATTTTTTTATTGCTATGAATGGAGAGACGAGCGTACCATTCGCCTGATGGTAAGCGATACGACCGCTCATGGACAGCAAACTAAGTACAGTAGTAGCAAAACCCAACACCATGAATTACAAAGCAAAGAATTATTCAGTAATTAATAAATATAAATTAATAGAACACGCACTCATAGGCAGCACAAAGTAAAGGTCACGTGGGTGACCGCCGACAGGCTCACAGTCCAAAGTACCCGCGGCTCAACCTAACGAGCTTTCTTTAATTCGCGAAAAATATTGAATATAAATTAAAATCCGCGCCAGTTATACATATTGTTCATTTATAAATGGTATTTCACCGTTTCTTACATTAATTTGAAATTATAGCCCAATAAAATTATGGCACATTGTCATTTTTATTTCAACAACTTTTATAGATTTTTTTAGTTCAGTATTTTAGATTAGTTTACGAACATCAAACTCAAAAATAATTGACAACCTCCGTGGCGCAGTTGGTTAGACGCCGGCTGTGAAACGAGAAGCCGTGGGTTCGATCCCCGCACCGAAACAAATATTTGTATGAACCACACGTATTTGTTTCGGGTCTGGGTGTTAGTGAGACCGAAATATCTCTCGTTGTTCCTAATACCCACGATACAAGACTCGATCTTGGTGTGGGTCAGGACTATGTATGTGACGGTTGGGTGTATTTATTATTATTTATTTATTAATACCTTTTGTCTTGTCATTATTACAACTACACAGTTTCCAAAAACTTTCCTCTAAAATATTCGACGCGGGGCGAATTTCGTACATCTGAAACATCTGTAGCTAAGATACAATTTATATGCAAATAAGGACGACGCGCTCCATACCGACGGTACCTATTATTGAATTATTTTATGTATATTTTGTTGAGACGCTGTGGAACACGAAAGAGCGAGCTTTGAGTAATCTAAGACTAGGATTTTGTATAACGTTATGGTTAAAAAAAACAAATTATAAGTAATAATGGTGTAGTTAATGGTAATTTTCAGCTAGTCAACCTTTGTCCACCAGCCGCACTAGGCCAGCGTGGTGGACTATATGACCTAACCACTCTCAATCGTACCCTCGATTGTAGAGTAGGCCCGAGCCCTGCAGTGGGACGTATATGGGCTGATACAATGCAATTCAACACTATACAATACAACCTTTGAGTGGTGAGGTAATATAAAAATCAGTAAGAGATGTAGTTCATGTCAAACTACGATCTAAGGATGTAGGTACTAAAGAAAATAATGTTGATGTGTAGTGTTACTTCAATGTTTATGATGGAAGTATATAATGTATACACATTAAACATGGTATGCTAATAGGTATATCAAAAAAACAGAATGATCATTGGTAAATTCTTGTAATTATGAGACCTGTTTTACTTCCAGTTGGTTTGAAAATCTGACCTAAAAACAAAGTGCATAACCAATCTAAAAACACTAATTAAAAGGTACAACATAAAAAAATAGCAAAACAAATTAAAACCATAAAAAGACTTAGACCATTAAATATTCACAAAAAAACAGCAAGCTATCTGAAGCGAAATTAGTCAACAATGAAAAATATTACACGGTCAATTTGCACCCGGCAGTAACATAAAGTGTTTAACCCTCGGATACCTACGAATTACACTTTTAATTCCTCAAGAGTGGCTATAATTAGCAACGGAAGGGTTGACGCTCAACGGAGCCTGAAATAAAACTTCTTCGTCTTTTAAGACAATAAAAGAAATGAGGTTTAGTCTATACCCTCAAGGCGCGGATGTTTCGTTCGAAATTTAAATACATATTTAAAAATCGAATTTAATTTTCAACTTTAATTTTTAGATGTGATTTTATAGCGGCAAATTAAAAAAAGCATAAATTTAAAAAGCGAAAAATATAATATAAAATTTACTTAACCAGTTCTCTTGTGCATAGTATCTGAAACAATTTATTACATATATTAATATACGTACTTAAATAAAAGACATTACTTAAATACAATTACAAAATTAGTAAAAATAATTTAAGATAATGAAGCAGCGCCATCTTTAAGTACGAGGACACACTACTTGTAAGTTACTCAGAGTTCTGAATATTACCAGTAGATGGCGCTAGTTTGTATGATAGAATAAGTACTGTCAAGTTATAAAACTTAAGATCCTTATTTTTCTCTTTAAACTTTTACATTATTTATCTTAAATATGTTTAATATAGATTTACTGATATGTTAAGGAGATTCTAACAGATTTGTTTCTCAAATAGATACAATCCGGTATAGATCATGTTGATCTTTAAATCGTGATAAAATAAATCAATTGCGTAGAATATAAGCCTGGAACATGTGGCATTGGGAATGCAGTGCATTAAACAATGGACGCCGGTGAGTGCATTTCCTTGGACATCATTTTAATACGGATAAGCTTAGAGCTATTAAACATTTGCCGCGCTTGGTTTAATGCTAATTATTCTTTTATTTACAGCATTGTATCTTTCTACTTCCATTTATTTTTTTCTATCATGTAATTTTGGTCATTAGGATCAGAAGTACTATCGTTATGCAAGGTACTTAATGTTTTTTATTTTTATTTTGGGAAACATCGAAAGGTCCCAATACCGAAAAAGTTTCTCAAATCAGAGAGCTGAGCATAAGACTCCCCTACACCGGAGAAAAATTTAATTGAAAAATAAATTCAATTGGGTATTTGACTGTTGTGGCAATAAATTATAAAATGTGTTGCATATGATAGCTTTTTGGTAAACAATAATTATAGGTATTTTTATTTACATTTATCTAAATTATAAATATTTAAATTGTCTAAAATAAGTTTGCCATTTTTTATCTGTTGATTAAAAGTAACAAAACACGACAAGCTGTCATTGTGCAGCGTGTGATGTCACGATTTCCAATTTTCATTCATCTCTGCCACTAAGATCATTCACCATTTATAAAGCGTGACGTAACTTTTTCAAAGTCACGTGACCTACCGTTTTAGTGACATATATGATGATAAAACTGAAAAATGTGTTTATTCGTTATAAACAACTCTTTAAAAATAAATTAATAGTTTGAAGAGGTATAGAGTGATTATATCTAGACTTTAAAACACTTTTCAGAAATTAGTCAAATAGCCAAAGTTTAGACAAATCACCAAAATCTAATAAGCTGGCCTAGTTAAATATTAAGAGATATTGTGCTAATACATACCTATACAAATTAAATAAATAAATAAACCCAACAGTCATATACATAGACCTGACCCCTCACTAAGATCGAGTCTTGTGTCGTGAGTATCAGAAACTACGAGAGACTTTTCGGTCTCACAAACACCCATTCATGTGCTTCACATAAACATTTGTCTCGGTGCGGGAATCGTACCCACGTCCTCTTGTTTCACTGCGGCGCCGGCGCGGCGCGGCGGGGCGATCGGAATAGGTATAAGGGACAATTGAATAAAAATAATATTTACTTTTGGTAGATGCATCAAAGTTTTTTATTCTCAAGTTCCGGTAGGCCGATCTCACTTACCTTTAAAATTAATAAAATATTATTAACTTTGAAAAGTCAAACTAGCGCTAAAATATTCAAATAGATATTTTAACTAATATATATATATATTTTTTTTTTTTTTTCACCCAACAGTCACACACATAGTCCCGACCCCACATTAAGATCAATTAAGTCTTGTGTCGCAGGTATCAGAACTACGAGAGACTTTTCGGTCTCACAATTAAAATATCCCTAACATGTTTACGTTGGAATAAATTTACTTTTCTTAGTTTATAATAAAATATATTAAATTCAGTGCCACTAAAAAGCACAATGCCGTCTAGGGTTCACTAACAATTGATTTATATCCGACAATATCTGACGCACTGACCCCAACGCTCATGCTCTTTTACTAAAGGCAATTTCAACTTTATGTTAAGGCATTAACGTCTATTTTTATTTGTTCGTGCGGAATAAATGGATGTTATTGGAATAGTGAGATGAAGACCTAACAGACAGCAATGGAATGTTAGGAATGTTTCGGATTAAAATGTTTGCTTCAATTTATTGTGACTTATATTGTGGAGTTAGGTAATAAATCAGTAATATGCAGTTTCTAAGTAATTTGATAGCCACTGGCACCATTACGAGAATCCAGCTTCATAAGAATTCTAACGAGTTCGACATACTTGCTTCCGGCGTTTATGATACCACCACCATCGAAATATATCTTGCCGAGGAGTTGGTACTTGAGAGTATACATTCATGTCTTTTGGGTTAAGTGTATTATATTTTTTTTAAGATTTCGTGAAAGAAAGATTCGTTGATCTGTTCATATGACGCACTTTCGTAAAACCAGTGCCGGAGTTCTTAAGATTTCAATTAATAATCAGGAACGACTACCTTTATGGATAAAATCTCAATTCCCTTACCACTTGCTGATAATTCGTAACTATGACTAGTCAGAAACTCTACACTAAAACTTTGGCTCTAAACGTATTGTTAACGGCCCGGTCCGATTCCGGATGCAGATACACTTTTTAGAAAGTATTTTATCGCCTATGTTCATCAGGGATAATGTAAGGTTCTAATGGTGAAAGAATTTTACAAATTGGTCCAGTACTTTCAGAGCCTATTCAATGCAAACAATCAAATATTTCCTCCTCATAATATTAGTTTAGATGTACCTACTAATGACATTCATCATTTTACCAACTTCTTATAGTCCAGCATTCTTGACTTACGACTTAATCCCAATCTGCCTGAATAATCCTTATACAACCAGTACAGACATTATTTTGAAAACGGTATATTTCCACCGTGTTTTCCTTTAATTTCCCACCCACCGTGACAAAAGCAAATCACAACGCATCATTTCTCAATAAACGCAAAAAACGCCCCGCATCAAACAAACATTAAGAAATAATAAGCCAGCACCTTAATCTTATTACATTATAATAACTTGGAATAACTTACAAGTGTTTTCCCAATCAGATTCGTGCGATCCCCAATTTTTCATCGCGCGAAATTACATTAGCGCAATTTGCATTGCCGCTGGCGCCATCTATGAGCGAGTAGTAAGAAACATAAGTGCGTGGCGTATCGGAAATCGATAACTGCGTTTTCTTAATCTTATTCTTCTATGACAAGGTTGGAAATTGAATGGCTGGGTCTGATATAAATGAATGTGTAACTTTGTAATGGTAGGGTGAGATTAGGGGTTCGATCCCGTTCCACGCCCTTTACAAAAACAGTATGAATAATAATGTGATTTGCATAATATCGGGAGCTCATCTAACGAGGTTGTTTACTTTGATAAGTTGCCATCCAAGTAGTTAGCTTTTAAGAAATTTGTTCGAACCAACTACAGTATGCGAGAATTTATATTCATGTTTATTAAAAGGGACTCTCGTATGAGTACAATGAGTATATGCGACTTGTGGGGTCTTGGGTTCAATCTCCACACCGAGTTAGTATGAAATTCAATAATACAATAACGTTTCAAATATACGATTGAACTGAAATAACATGTAGAAGCTGTGTAGTTAAAATGATGCTAGATTATTATTTAGTAGATACATAAAGACATCATTAATTTTCACCGTGTGTATTAAAACTTGATGCTTAGATCATTTATGGAAAGGAATAATCATACTTATAATGGTTTCTAGTTCAGGTAACAACAATCATTAGTAATATATAGTGTAGTAAGTTCAGATCCATGGCTAGGATCACATTTTTAGCAACAATCTTATTCCAGTAAGGAAATGAAAATCATAAACCAAAATATCTCTTCAGCCACAGGACACTTAAAAAAACCCAAATTAATGAATAATGTTATTACTATAAAGTAGCAAACTTGACGCAATATATTTTAGATAAATTTTAATAACTTGTTATTACTGATTCGAATGTACTCATTGTAGTAAAATGGGGGAGCCATCATAGGACATCGCCCCAATATTCGACAATTCTCAATAGTAATATCTACAAACATACATAAACCCACGCCTTTATCCCCGAAGGGGTAGGCAGAAGCGCCACCAGGACACCCACATTTCGCCTTGATGGTCCGTCCCACGATTTGATAGGGGGCGAGCCTATCGCCATATCTAGCACAAATTCGTGACTCCGGGCTGATAAAGAATGGAAACATCCAATATCACTTTGCCCGACGCGGGATTCGAACCCGAGACCCCGGCTTTGTAACCGTACCGTAATACAACTACGTCACCGAGGCAGTAGTAATGTCTAGCAAGCCTAAAAACAAACGACATTAGCATAAGGATATTGACGGATAGTGCGGTTGCATCGGGGGTGTTTCGGGGTGGGGGTGGTGTAAATAAATAATTGTAATTGTTAATAAAACTACCCCTGAGGTGACCGGTAGCTGTTACGAGCACGTGGCGCGCACTACTGCCGGGTGTACTGCGCTCAAGCATTTTGATACTTGGGTATACTTTATATTTGGGTTTTTTGTTCGTTACGTCTTTCGTTTATAGTTATGATTCAGATTTTTATAAGAACTTTATTTTGTATGCATTGTCTATTATTTGTTTTCAAATTTTTCTTTTTGATTTAGTTGCGGATTATAAAAAGCTTTTAATGTCTTTAAGAGACTCGTAAAGGTAGGGTTCTCCGTGCTGATTCTTTCCATGTAACTATTTATCCTGGTTTATACGATTGGCATTTGTGAGTGTAAAATGAGGACAGACTAAAAATAAAACACCTCACATCTCGATCCCAATAGGGAAAGTCAGACCACTAATGCCTGTGATGTTACAGAAGGCGAGTCTATCAAAATACCAGATATGATGGTTTCCATTTCCAAGCAACTCAAATAAGATCTTTCAAACAAAATGACTCATACAAAATATACCTGATACGGCTACTAAGTTATAAAATAAGTATAAATACATTTATATTTGATAACCAAAACATTTTCCCAGCAACCGCACTTACTAAATACTACATTTATCTATAGTAAAGTCAAGTCTCTCTACCAGTATCTGTACTGTATCAGCCCATATACGTCCCACTGCAGGGCACGGGCCTACTCTACAATCGACAGAATCGATTGAGAGTGGTTAGGCCATATATAGACCGTCAGTATCAGTCATTCTCAGTATTACCTTATTGTCTCTACCAGTATGCAAAATAAAACAATTTATACCTGCACTCTTACACAAACTAGCAAGTATCAAGACGCATACATCCTCCCAACACTCAAGATAGAGCCGTCAGTACAGATGGACCGTAATGACCGGACACTTTACATAATTTGTCGATCGACTGACCCCTGCGCTCTGACCGGTACCGATATTGCGTGGGGCAAATAAAACTTGGGATGCTGAATGAATTGTTTGCGCTTTTTAATAATGCGGTTTGATTAAAGTTACGGGGGTGTGATATTCGTTTGATTTTTGATTATTTGTTACACCACGTTTTTCTCTGTAAGATTGTAAATTTAAAGCAAAATCTGTTCCTATCTTAATTTTAATTTTGTTTTTTTTTTATGTCGATAGTTTATAAATAAGTTATTTCTTAGTTATTTCCTGTTGTTATGTACTATTGCATGTTGTGATCTCCTATAATTAATGTAGCACGATGTTTAAAATGCAACAGTACATTAGTAAAGATTGTGAAGTGTATTAAATAATCTGTTGTACTACGGTATGATTACAATGCTAAGGTGTCGGGTTCGAATTCTGCCTACCCTGTGTGGGAAAAAGGCGTGAGTTTACGTATGTAATACATAATGTATATAAAATTGATTGATTTTTGTGGTGTGGTAAGTTGCAACTTAGTAAATTTTGCTTAATTATTAATTTTATAATTTCTTTGAATCGTAAGATCCCTTTCTTTTATACCGGTACTTCAATGACTACAAAATAAAGATAGTTTGAATTTTGTTGAATGGTGGGTCGTCACTGTCGTGTACGGTGGTCGCTATGAAATACAGATACCAACAGCTTACTATCTACAAAGATGTTTTATTCAAGAACACGATTTACCTGGTTAACACCAGTGAATAGATTTTCAATAAAGACATTAGATCTCTAAAATTCTAAATCGTTATTAGACGCACATTAACAATCAAGTTAAAGACAATTTAGTTTAAAATAGAATTGCTAGAAGCTTCACAATTCCTTCCACGTTCTCTCTCTCTCTCTCTCCAGTCACAGGAAGTCTACTGATGAACATAGGTGTCCCCCACCTTCCACGTTCGTAGGTCTCAAAAGTATCCTAGATATTTTTCCAAAACCAATTACAATCCTACGATACTCAGACAGAATTTTACTTGGTATTTAGAAAACTATAGAGGCAAGCACTAGACTAACCACATAACTCCCAATCCCTCCCAAGCTCCAGTCACACGCTTATCCCCTTAAATCTCCCTAACAAATGTCCGCAGTTGATCAAAGTAAATAGTTGGGAACAATATTCATGAAATGCTAAAAAGTATGTTGAATAGGTAAAAAGCAGCGCGTACGGGGTGCGTCACAGCAGGACCCGTCAATCAACGTCCACTCGATATATATTGAAATAGTCGCTTTTTGTGCGTATGCGAAGGATAGAGAGTTTGGTGATGAGAAAAGCGAGTGTATAGCGGTTTCCTGGGGGAATGACGAATGTTCGAACGTAATACGTAAAACTATACGAATGTGCCTAAATACTCTACACAACGTTCGAATCGTCTACCGTACATCGTAAGTCGTAACCAATGATTAAGTTCGGAGTGAATGATAAGTTTCATAGAGAAATAATATTGATTTTGATAAGTGCAAATCTTTTATTTTATACGTGGATTTCGAACGTTCGAACATTCGGACTTCGTGTAGATAGAGTAACCCCCTATATTTGAGGGTATAAAAATCTTGGTAGAAACGTATTTTTCCCTAAAATGTTGAGTGATGCTCTTGATTTTTGAGGAGTCTCGTGCTCGACAGTGGGACATATGGCTGGATTATTATTTACTTAAAATTTTATTATTTGTTTACAAACATTCGTGTAAATATAATAAATGAGGTAGTAAGAGTTAGAAATACAGATAGAAGTTCACGTTAACCCGGCTATAAGTATCAGTAGTACCACTTGGCGAGGCTTATTTTCGTTCCAAATATGATAGGGGCGAGTTTAATTCTTGGTAACAAAATTCTGATCATTGGCTACTCATACGAGATTTTTCAAACTGGAACTCACACAAAGTGGATTGCCCGACTTGGATTCTGAGTCCAAGACTATGAATCACTGCCATTCGTGGTACCGTTACAGCGAGGCAAAAACCAAAAATATATGTATTATAAAATCGCTGCCGCTAATCGCTGCGCTCATAACCATAACCGAAGTTTAAATATATAATTATCAAACGGTCATCGACTCAACTTATAAATTCGCAATAAATTTGGCGTCTTAATTGTCCCGAGATCTTTACGTTTTTACAATACCAACTTGTAAATTGAGCTAAAAATTGTTGAAATGAGCTGAAAAATCCGGAATGGGTTGAAAAAATTAGCTGCGGCATCCTGTATACATTTTTATGTGCTAGAATTAACTGTCAAGCTAAGAGACTGTCGGTATCAGAAAGGTTTATATAAAAAGGCTATGTCCAATTAAGAAATATAAAGTTCTGGTTTTGAGTCTTAGAAAAAGCTTTTTACATACCGTATTCTACGGGCATTTTCCAAGGACGGTCATTTCTTGGTATTTTTTAGTTAATGACATAATATTAACTCTTCACACTTTTTTATTTGTTTAGTATTAGGATAAAAAAATACATTTTTGTGCTACTAAGGCCAACCGCGTGCGTAACTACCTACGCACGATTTTTACATAAATTTTCTTTTTTTTTTAGTTTATAGGACTTTAATACTATTCTATTTTGCGTGATCGGTTCGCTATTTAATATAACTAAATTAAACCGAATGTCAAGAGCCAGGTGAACACTTAACATTGTAAGATGTCATTGGACAATTTTTCAATATTTGTTAGCAGGTCGTACACCGAATCTTTAACGATATCATAATATTACACGGTACAGCCTCTGGATAATTTTTCAATGGGTAAATATGGGACAAACTCATTCGTTTAGTTTGAAAATGTTGCTAATTATGAATTCTATAAATTCTTCGAACTATAATAACATAACTATAATCAAGGGTTCTTTACAAGTAGCGTGAAGAGTGAAGAGTGAAAGCTGGCGTAGCTGAGTCGATGTACTCTAGTCGAGCCAATATAAAACACAACACTGACGAATAAGGGACACTACATACATAAATTCTATAAAACTATACTGTCCGATCTATCGTCAAAAATCCACTATTCCCCCAAAACTATAAGCACAGCCAATATAAAGCGCAAAAACGAAACACAATAGAATTAAAACAAATACCGCCATCGAACATCAGCTAAAGCCCAAAACATCAAAACACCGTAAATGCCATCGGACAATCGGAATGTCCATCTAATGATATAGGATACACCGGAATGACCCGGACAGTTTGCGGCCAGTTTATGAGACATAACCCCCCCCGTTTGGGATATCTGATGCATTTTTACTGAATTCGATTGTGGGTTAAGACAATGGTATCCGTGTTTGGGGCAATTGCTAAGCGAGAGCGATTATTTTTGTTGCAATAATATGATTATTGATACTGTGATTTTTTAGTTTGTTGATCTGAATTGGTAGCACCATCGTACCTTATACATATATCTACACAGCTAAATAAAATAGATAAAAAAACTAAAACAACAATTTACCTAGTCTAACAATTCCCAAAAACCAATTAAACAAGCATAGTAATTTAAAAAAATTGATTGTTTATTACTAAGCATTACAAATTTCGCTGCTCATGTAAGGTATCGAAAAACCAAATGATACAGGCTGTAGGCAAAATGTTCACTGCTCAATAAAAGTTTGATGTAAATTAAATAAAGTTAAATAAAGTTTGATGTAAATTAATAAGATTGTATCTCCACAACCTGTGTGTGTATCATTTCTTTTTTCTTTCTAAGTTCACTATTCGTCGCTTCTGAGCTAGTTGTTTGTAGAACCAATATATCCCTCGTACCTACTTATATCTATATGCAAGATATTAAAAAACAATCTTGGAGTATTCACTTATTATTGTTTATCAATCATAAACATCCGTCTCAAAGAGTTCACTGCTAATACCTATTAGCAGTGAACTCTTTAGAGTCACTTAGAGTCTCACTTTAGAGTCTCGGTGACCTCACCGAGACTCTAAAGTGCCATTTATTTATTATTTATTTATTTTATTTTATTCTAATTATCACTAAATAAATCTTAATAACTATCATTTATAATATTTTTCCCCAAAAAACTAAACCTCCAGAAGTGCATACCTTGTACCGCAGTCCGAGAAGCAATTGACTAGGAATTCAGTATTTTAAGGATATCGTTGAATGTAACGTTTGAGCCGCGGCCGGGTCGATGGGGCTTCTATTCAATTCCGAGCGGAAATTGAACTTTTACCAACAGACATGATAGAATTTATCTATTTTTGGTGCATTTTGTTAAGGAAGATGCAAACGGTTAACTGATAAGTCTTATGCGAAAGGACACCGACCTCCATAATGAATGAAATGTTATATACTCATACTATCCTAGTAATATTATTAATTTTTAAGTTTCTGAGGAAGTTTCTGCTTATTAAACACTGTGAATTCAAGATACTAACCTTTTTTTTATTAGACTACTTGGATAGTAGCAAAATACTACCACCGCAATGTCTATCTCTCTCTCCAAACAGCAGAGTAAATGCACTGTTGTGTTCCGGTTTGAAGGACATCGCAGCCAGAGTAACTACTGGACATAATGAGACTTAACATCTTATGTCTCAGGATGGCGAGGGCAGTGGAATGCCAAGCATTGCTT
This sequence comes from Deilephila elpenor, assembly GCA_949752805.1. Classification (NCBI taxonomy): domain Eukaryota; kingdom Metazoa; phylum Arthropoda; class Insecta; order Lepidoptera; family Sphingidae; genus Deilephila; species Deilephila elpenor. Next base: position 3,493,608 of record OX457116.1, read on the forward strand.
TGTTATTCATGGTGTTGTTTTGTTTGCTACTGTTCATGAGCGGTCGTAATGCTTACCATCAGGCGATTGCACTCCTCTCGCCATTGCAATAAAAAAACTTCGCTATAGATTGTTTTAACGGCAATAATGGTCACCGATTCTACCACCAGGTGAGATAAGTCGCTTTTTTGATAGTTGGAAGTACGCCATTTAGAATAATAAATTATGTTCAACGTCTAAGCTAGGCGTTTATTTTATTCAGCAACTATACTATTTCATGCACATCGATAAATCGACATACACCGGCGCGCGATCGTAAAACTGACCCCCGCATATTCTATTCCGGGGGTCAAACCCCGCAATGTACAGCATTCAATAATTTATACAATTGATAAATAATATATGGGGATGGACGTCGGTAGTTTATTTTTATGCGTTTTATGATGCGCTCTCGATGCAACATGACGCTCGTGGGTTCTTTATGAGGGTAGGTCTTGAAAGGGTAGTTTACATAATAGTGCTGTAATCTAATTTAGAAGTAGTAGCTATACGGTACCTGGTTATTTTCGATTAGTTAAGAAATGGGCAAACTTAACTGGATGACCATTGTCAGTGGCGGCGTAAAGGGGGGGCGATGGGGGCGGTCCGCCCCGGGTACCAAGCACCAAGGGGTGACAACGACAACTCGACAAGCGACAACAAACGAAGAGCGTGGACCACGATCGTGGGCGAAACGATTCTGCTTGCCGCTGCCGGAGGAGTACCTTTTTTTTTTTTACTCCACGAAAAATCCGGAGTAAGCATGTATAGTTTAGCTATATTTTAGGTAGGGGTGCTCAATACGAAACCGCCCAGGGTGCCAACCTACCTTACGCCGCCACTGACCATTGTGTCACAAAGAGCCGACATGAAGCAACGGCTTTCTGTCATATTTCGATAGGTGAGACCGAAATACCGTATATACAAATATTGTTGTATTTGGGTGATAAATACATATTTTTCCTAAAATAATAATGTACACCTTTTTATTTTTAAACACGCAATGGTAAGTAAGGGCTTAAATTACTATTTTCGCAAAAACTGAGGACTTACCACCTAAAAACGATAATTTTAAAAAAATTGCAAAAAATAATCTATGGCTTATGTTGAGAAATTTTTCGTTGCATTGTGTCTATAACCACTAAAACTACCACCTGGCTTCGTTTTCGGTCGCCGTCTTGATATACCCTGTATATAAAAACTTATAAAAGGAAAGGAAAATATAATGAAATCCGCACACCTCAGAGATTCTTCCAATAATTCATATGGTATCTATGTCCTTCGTCCCGCAATAGGTCGACAGTGAACTATAACCAAAGCTTTTTAACTGAACTTAAGATGGCAGAGAAGTCCTGAGATCTTATGCGTGTATGGCTTAATAAATCTGATATTCCGTGATTGTATGCGTCCCTAATGCATAGATATATCGTCATGAATATCGCCGTATATAGTATTAAAATAAAACAATGTAAACGGAATACATTATCATAATATTCACACACATTATTTTATATTGAAAAATCATTTACGTTTCATTTACCCGCATCACAATCGCAAGACGCGTCCAACGCTTGTTTAATTCATAAGTGTTTTTATTACAATGTTTTTATACTAAATATCGCCTCTTTACTCGTCGACACTGTATAAATACCCCATTAAGCCCGCAACTAATGAACGAAAAGCATTCCCCGATGCAAAAATCGTTCGGAAACATCACCGCTCGTCTCGTTCGGAAACGACTACGCGATTCCATAATCGATCAATTAAATCGATCCTCTCTACGGCCGAAAGCGAGATTTTTTCGCACGGAATCGCGCGAACAATCGAACGCCCGGTATAATATCGGGTAATACGACCTTTTTGCCGTTTTCTATACGAATGCACACTTTACTAAACACAGCATTCCTTTAACAAATACACCCCTTACATTCGCCGTGTTAAAAACCATTTTCGTTTGCGATGGTGAGTTAGCTCTCCAAATTTAAACTTTGCTGCCTTGTGTTAAAGTCAATTATTGACTGTTGTGTTCCACCATGCGAAATGTTCGAAAATGCGAGCTATTTCGGTACAGTGAGAAATCAGTTCTTCATAATGGTTCAGATGCATTGTCATGATTCGATATTGGATGTTGTTATCGGGAATGCCTTTTGGTAAAAAGGCGCGATTCCATTATTTCGTGTGTCTTTGTGATGCATTTATTGTCCTCGAGATATATTAGGAACTCCGTATACATTGTATGGATTCATAGACTGTCAAATCGCTCTTTCTGATTGACTTTTTCCTATTCGTTTACGCAGTGAGCCTGCTTTTTTTTATTTCAATGAATGGTGAGACCAGCATGCCATTCGCCTGACGGTAAGCGATACGACCGCCCATAGATAGTAGCATAACCAAACAACACTATGAACTACAAAGCAATGCTTGGCATTCCACTGCTCTAGCTATCCTTAAACATAAGTTTGTTAAGTCTCATTATGTCCAGTAATTACTCTGGCTACAATGCCTTCAAACCGGAACACAACAGTGCATTTACACTGTTGTTTGGCGGGTGAAATAGACATTGCGGTGGTACGTACCCAGGCGGCCTCTCACATATGAGAGACCTACCACCAGTTAAAGAACAGAGTGGATCAGTCCTCAGGAAACATATATATACCTATGTGAAAAGCACCTGTAGCGCGGTTGTTAATAAAGCCGCTGGTCGTAAAATGTGAATCAAAACGCTACGGGTTTGATTTCCATATCAGGCCAAATGTATTTTTAGAGACTAAAAGGACTCTCGTAGTGTGTTTATTATTATTTGTTTCTGGTTTCGATGTTGCCACTTGCCAGGCAAAAATTTTAGTTGCATTGTGTCTGTAGCCGCTAAAAGTACCACCTGACTTCGTTTTCGGTCGCGGTCTTGATATACCCTGTATAATATGTCATTTTCCTTTTATTTGTATTTGTTGTGTGTGTGCAATAAAGAGTATAATATACGAATTTATATACACATAGATACCAAAATTGTAGTAGAAGTGGTAAGTCGAACATTCGTAAAAAACAAACAAACAATCCGTACAATTCACATCAAAACACCGCAGAGAACATAATCCGGAAACTTCAGCAAGAAGGCCTTCAAAAATCCCAGGCGGGAGCCGTTAACTCCGACACCAGTTTATGGCATTCTTAACGACGTTCCAGCTCTGTTTAATGACATTTAATGGCAGCTAACGAGTCCCGACGCTTTCCTTAACAACTTTCCACTTTTAGCATTTCGGTAGAAGCCAGTGTAGTTGGAGCTGCGTCTTGGCAAATGTTTGTTGGTGAATGTTTGGTCCAATTGTTTGTTGAATTTTCATTTCAGACATGAACAGAATATTTTATACTGTATGTATCTCCTCTGCCTGCAGGATCGGCTAAACATGACTTTTTTCTCATATACCCGAGCATCCATGTTGTACAATGATTTGGCTTGAATTTGATGTCTGTTTAAGTAAAATAGACCCCTACGGAAATCGGATTTTAGTTCATCCTTGCCCGATGAAAATTGATAAACTTTACATACCTTTGAAATTCTTGTGGAAGATTCTCAAGAAATCCTGCATGATTTCTTAGGAGATTTTCTCCGACAAACCGCAGTGTGCGATCGTGGTGAGCCATGAAAGCCCTCTCAATCGAAAGCTCTATAGCAGAGAAACCCTGTACACCGCAGTGGGCCCGTATAAATAAATAAAATAATAAATACACCCAACAGTCACATACATAGTCCTGACCCCACACTAAGATCGAGTCTTGTGTCGTGGGTATCAGAAACTACGAGAGACTTTTCGGTCTCACAAACACCCAGACCAAACAAAGCAGCGGACCGGATTCTGTGGCGTATCTTGGGAGAGTCCTAAATCCAGTAGTGGACTGCAAAGGGGTGATGACGATAATGAAACACTCAGAACCTGAACAAATATCTGTGGTTCACGCAAAATATATTTGTTTCACAGCGGTGATCGAAAACGCGGCCTCTCGTTTTAAGCCGGCGTCTTACCAATGTGACCGTTTGAATAGGTTAAATTCATCTTTTTTGCAGCAAAAAAAAAATCAGAAATTGTAGAGGATGAAGAGGACAATTATACCTAGCAGTGGGATGTTATAGGGTCAATGATAACGTAAGTTAAACGTCGACTTGAAAAAAGTTTATCACACAATAAAATCCTGGTTTTTATACTAATTTCAAGGTGAAAACACGAAACCGTCCCGTACGCACTCCATAAAGCGCGCATTAAGACTCTCGACTAAGGGACAGCAGTAAAAGCAAATTGGATTTTTTCCGGACCCTTCTCAATGGGTGGATTTAATTATTGTTTTATTACGTGTCGGAGGGCGCGGAGGGCTTTATGTTAATAGCTGACGTCAACCTTCTAGACCTGGTGAAGTGGAGAGGACGTTTCCAGATTATTTGACAAAATTGTAATTTGCTAAAGGATGTATCACCAGAATTCTACAGGCCATCTATTCAGTTAGCACCGCTTATTATGTGTCAGCACTTGTTTGCGATATGAGGGATATTGTAGCCAATGATAATTAGGCATTAAGAGACACAAATAATGTCTTAGGCTACGTATTGAAGTGCCAAGCAGTGCTTCATGTCAATATTTAACTGATGATTCTGTTTATACGGTTTCCTGTTAAAGCGTAAAAGCTGTTCCTGTTAAGCGTAAAATTATAAGCATATTTTCTTAATTCGTGTCATCATCATCATCATCAGCCCGTTGCAGTCCACTGCTGGACATTGGCCTCTGCCAAGGTACGCCACATAGTCCGGTCTGCTGCTCTATGCATCCAGTCGCTGCCGGCCCTCTTGTGCAATTAATTAATTCATTATCTTAATTCGGGCATTGGGTACATAAAAATGCCAGTAAAAAAAATAAGGGAGCGACATCTACCGGCAGATGCGTGAACTATTTCTAGCAAATCATTTGCGTTCGTTCCCGCGGTACTTCAGGTCTGCATGGTTACCGCGTGACCTCCGACACAGATAGCATATATTTGATGTTCGGCTCGCAGTGCGCCGGTACTCTACGCGCGCAGCCGCCCGCTAGCTTAAGGGAAAGATGGTCAGAGAATATTAGTTAAAGATTTAATTTTTAGTCGCTGGATGCAAGCTTCGAACTTCGATGTGGACATCCTTGGAGGCGTACGTTCAGCAGTAGACTTCCTGTGGCTGAAGAGAGACAGAGATAGAAGCACGTGTCAAAGTGGAGCCCTGTGTAGTACGAGGTGTGTTTAAAAACATTTTTATTGTCCGAGTCTTCTGGTTAGTAGTCTCTAGATAACCTTAAGGTATATACATATATATATAACCTGGGAGGCCACGTCTTATTTGCGTAATCTACGCGATTGAAATTATGCTTCTAATCTTTAATTAAACTTTGACCTGCAGTTCTCCAAAATTTGAAGATACCTGCAGTAGAGCATACTCTTCATAATTCTCATTTTTCCTTATTCCTGTATGCAAGAAGAATTTAATTGGAATTAAATTTACATTTATAATCTACACTTTTATCTTCATCGATAAGGTATACTAATGAAAGTATTTATCTAAATAATTTACGTACTGGTCTAATAAAATTATTAGCTGTAAACCAGAGTTTCTGCAGTAGCTAATAAAACGAAAATAAACACTTTAATATCTCGATGAAATCGGATATAACCGTTGCATTAACAGCTCGCTATTAATATAATAATGATAGTATTAAACACATTTAAATTATTTAATTGCTTACTTCAGTGATTAGATATTATCCCGGTTTTGCAAGGTTTAAAAGTACATATAAATAAATAAATAAATACACCCAACAGTCACAAACATAGTCCTGACCCCACACTAAGATCGAGTCTTGTGTCGTGGGTATCAGGAACTACGAGAGACTTTTCGGTCTCACAAATACCCAGACCCGAAACAAATACTTGTGGTTCTCACAAACATTTGTCTCGGTGCGGGGATCGAACCCGCGGCCTCTCGTTTCACAGGCGGCGTCTAACCAACTGCGCCACGGAGGCTGTCAAAATGTATAATATAAGTAATATTATTCATAGTAATATTTATTTGATTTCAGACGCGTCCAATAAGTACCTGAATCTTGACACATACAGCCAGTTATTAGGCATTTTTATTATCAAACACTAATGCTGACTTACACTCGACCCACATTTTCATTCGAAATGTAAGATTTGACAGCCTCAGTGGTGCAGTTGGTTAGACGCCGGCTGTGAAACGAAAGGACACGGGTTCGATCCCCGCACCAGGAGAAATGTTTGTGCGGCCCACAAATATTTCGGGTCTGGGTGTTTGTGAGACCGAAAAGTCACTCTTAGTTCTGATACCTGTGCTACAAGACTGAATTGATCTTAATGTGGGGTCAGGATTAGAATCAAAAACTTTTAGTTCCGTTGAACGCTGCGTTAACTCACAATTTTACTCTATTTTATTTCCATTTAAAAAAACTAAATGTAATGACATGTCAAAAATACGCGGGCAGGATGACAAAGCACGATTTTCGCGCTCTATTCTGATGTACACAAACATCATAAAGTTTCGATGTAATAAAAATGTTGTCTATGGCCCTTAACACACTCCCATGAATCAAACGCGAAGCCTGTATGAATACTGCGCGACCTCTCAGTTATTATAACGTAACCGCAAACATTTCGCATACAAGCATTACGGCGAATCATACTATAGTTGTTTCCACTATTGAAATATTAGATTTATGCCTGTAATTGTATTATTCGATTGGTGTTGTTTGGTTTTAATTTATTTACGTAAAGGTTTTGGAGGTTATGTGTGTTTAAGAATAATGTTGAAATAGTGAAGAAATGTAAGAAAACCTACATAACACAGAGATGTTTACGAAAGTTCTATGGTCAAATATAGTCTAATTTCTATCAATCAAACTCGATTGTAGAGGCGGCCCGGTATCAGAAATAAGTATATAGACAGATATAATAAATAAAAAACAAACTTTAATAAATCTCATTCAAATCCCTTCGAACCTCCCTAAATTATTGTCATAACAAAAAAATCCTTAAACCATCCGTATGAAACATGATGCCATTTAGCAGTTAAACGCACTAGTTAAATCTGACGGAATAATGTACGTTCATGCAAATGTTGCTGTTACTCTAGCGTTTTGATTAAACATCCCCCCCCCTCTCCTCCCTCTCCCCCGTGACGTCACACGCGCCGTTAAACAACAGTTAGAATTATGAAGGCAATAGTCATAATGGGCTTGTTTTAAGATTGTTAAATATTAACTTTAGCGAATGAGGCCTGGAGCTTAGCAACAGGCAATTTATGATTTCCATACGGGAGTTTTGCAGGTTCAAATCCAAGTTGCAGTGTTATGTTGTTTGGTTGGTAATATTTGCGAGTTTCACATATAAGCCTATACCACTATACCTAAAGATGTAGATAAACTAGGTATGTTATTGTTACACTACGTCTATCATCTTACTATTATCTGCAAGCAAGAGAAGTAAATTGCTGAACAAAGGATTATGCAATAATTTTTTGCTCTAATATATCTCTAAGATCTCATTGAAACTTGAAACAGAACTTTCGAAATTTCTCAAAATCAAATTAGATTACAATGTTCTTAAAAACTTCCTATATTAAAAAATATCACTCTATATGTAGAGCCATATTGTTCCCTTTATCAAAAATGCTCAAGAACAAGATATCTATTTAAAACCACATTACTTCGGAAATAGAACTGCGTGAGAGGGAACTTGACAAATAAGTCCAATAAAACAACACAGTATTGGCTTAAGAAAGTCGGTTTATCAGCGCGCGGGACACCGGCGGTATATTACTCTCGCTGCATGGAATAAAAACAACGTAATGGTATGTTATATTATGTAAATATTTGATAAAACTTTTGAAAGACTTGGATAAAAGTTTAACGATTAACGCTAGTATCGGAATGATGGTCGGGATAAGTTTTATTTGCCTGATGACGAGCATGCCATTTACCTGATGGTAAGCGATACGACCGCTCATGGACAATAGAAAACCAATCAACACCATGACTTACAATTCTTCGTATTCCACTGCGCTCGCCATCCTGAGACATGAGATGTCAAGTCCCAATATGTACGTAGCACTTTGATTACGCTGGGTCAGTAGTATAGCAAAAGTACTCATTCAAAAAGTGTCTTTCGTCAATGATCATAAAGAAACAAAACAAAGCGCTCGCCTCCTTATTCGCTCCAAGCGTGTCGATAAGGTTTACCCCTCAATAAATAATTTGGCAACGTATTAGCATATGTCGATTTATCTCGCGGCCGGGGCTAGAATTATTATTTATGGCCCCTGCCGACCCCCGCCCCGTACATATGTTAAACGAAATCCGCTCGGATGTATGAAGATTTTCTCATAGATTACATGTCTGTGTATGTAGAGAGGAGTGTATGTCGAGGCGATTATTAAGTTTTTGGTATTGCAAAAATGTTTTACTAACTGTCGCCTAGCTATCTGTGAATAGCGCTACGTTATCTTTTCAGGTTTAGAGAAAATTTATAATGTATTGTGAATAGAAAAACACTTCAACAAATAACTCCAATATTTGTCTTTTTAGGACTAAGGATTTTGGTATTAAAAGTCTACTTTCTTATTCTTCTTTTTTGCTAAGGACTAACAGGATACAATTATTGAGTGCAAAATAAATACCAATAAGTATAAACCCCTAAGTGCCAGAACCATCATCATATTCAGGCCTTTAATACTAGCACATTAGACATACATACATAAACTCACGCCTTTATCCCCGAAGGGGTAGGCAGAGGCGCCACCAGGACACACCCACATTTCGCCTTGTATGTTCCACATACATGTAGCACATTACATTGTAACTATAAACGAAGTATCCACTCTTCGCAAGGTGAAATATTTTAATCTATGACTGCGTACGTATAAATATTGTCTGAGACGCGTCGACTGCGAATACTATTGGGAATTTCTCTTTGATTATCGAAGTTTGATGTCTTCATACAAATTTGAAGCTGCAATTTGCATTTTCCAATTTGCGGCTACATTTGAATGCCAGGATTGGAGGCTGCGGATTGACTTGTGTTCAAAATTCAAATATATATATCTATTTGTATGAAAAATACATGTCTACACCTTATTAGAAGCTAAATATTGTAGGTACTGACTATTTATTGTCAGTTGACTGCCTCGGTGGCTTAGTTGTATTACGGTACGGTTACAAAGCTGAGGTCTCGGGTTCGAGTCCCGGGTCGGGCAAAGTGATATTGGATTTTTCTATTCATTATCAGCCCAGAGTCAGGAATTTGTGCCCGATATGGCGATTGGCTCGCCTCCTATCACGCCGTGGGACGGAACATACAAGGCGAAATGTGGGTGTCCTGGTGGCGCCTCTGCCTACCCCTTCGGGGATAAAGGCGTGAGTGTATATATGTAAGTTGAGTAATAAATACATATATAATGATGACGTATTAATTTCGATTTAGTATCACATTATGAAGCAAAAAAGCAGTTCCTTTTCGAATAGACGATAGAAATGGGTCATCGGCTGATATAAATAATGGTCTAATGCTATCGAGTAGACTTTTTACACACTTTTATAATACTTATACTAGCATGCAAGTGACAGGTAGACTAGATGCGACAAACAATTATTTCTCGCCATTCGCAACTGCACCTTCTCAATTAATTAAAACAGTAACTCATACATACATACATAAACTCACGCCTTTATCCCAAATAGGGGTATGCAAAGTCGCCACCTTTATCCTGATACCCACATTTCGCCTTGTATGTTCCGTCCCATGATGTGGTAGGGGGCGAGCCCATCGCAATACCGGGTACAAATTCTTGACTCCGGGCTGTAATGAATAGAAAAACCCAATATCACTTTGCCCGACCCGGGATTCGAACCCGAGACCTCAGCTTTGTAGTCCTACTGTAGTTCAATTACGCCACCGAGGCAGTCACAATAACTCATCTACGGTGTAAATATTCATATTTGTTAACAAAATCAACTTGATTATATTTTGTCATCACAAATACAATCTTAAACCAGGCTCAATATAATTCATCATAGCAGCCAATGAATTAATTTAAATATGAATTGCTACTGAGGTGAGGGGCTGGGAACGATAGACGACAGGAAGACAAAACGATGACGATTAGCGACGACACGAGACACGACAGCTGAGACGATTAATAACCCGAGCTGTATCTAGTTAATTAAAATCAAACATTTTGAATATTTACATTTGTGAAGTGTGCCACAAGGGTGATGCTATGCGATGGTTTTAGCTTAGATTAATTATTAGCAATAGGTTACGGCATTTATTTTCAATAATGTATATTGTCCATATAAGAAAATTAATAAAGTAATTTAATAATATATTTTTGTTATCCAGGAAAAAAATATGTGGTTGAAATTAAATAAATAAATATGTAAATATATACATCTAACAGTTACAACAATCCTGACCCCACATAAGATCGGGTCTTGTGTCATGGGTATCAGGAACTAGGAGAGAGGTTTCGGTCTTACAAACATACAGATCCGACACAAATATCTGTGCACCGCACAAACATTTGTCTTGGTGCGGGGATCGAACCCGCGTCCTCTCGTTTCACAGTCGGCATCTAACAAACTACGCCACGGAAGGTGAATTAGTGAACGTATTTTAAAAAGTGTAAACACAACAATAAAGTCGCCTGATATTCTTTCTAATCATCACCTTAATAAAGATACAGATCTTATAGTCTATTACTAAAACCTTGCGGTCGTAAACTTTTAAAAATCACGTACATTGGGTTGCCAGCACATATGAGTAAAGGCATCGGCCTACTAGACCGATATATCACCGATTAATAACGTTCTATAGTAATTAGCACAGTTTTTTTTCTATCTAAAACGTTTATAACAAAGCCAAGACATGCTGCTTTTTATTGGACGGAGACGCTGTATAGCCAGAATGCGACAAAAAACGAAGCCAGGTGGTAGTTTTAGTTATTACAGACACCATGCAATTAAAAATTTCCCAAAAAAGCGACAGCTTTTTTTATAATTTCTTTATATATATCATCGTGTTTGGGTACAAAATACCTAGTTTTTGCTGAAATCATAATTTAAACCCTTACGGAACAATGTATCTTTGGAAATAAGAAAGTGTACACATAATAATTTAGGAAAACCATGTATTTCCCACCCAAATAAGAGGATGATTAAAAAATTCCAAAAAAAAAATGCCGCTTTTTATTTGCGAAAATCTTAGTAGCATTGTATCTGTAATCACTAAAACGACCACCTGGCTTCGTTTACGGTCGCAGTCTGGATACACCCTGTATATCAAAACGTAGCGTCGCATAGCATAGCATCACACCACAGATCCCCACAAACATTATAAGAGGGTGCGATGATCACTTTTATTCCGTTGATGAATGCAATTACACAGAACGAGCTGCGCTAATTAGCAATAATATGTTTGTACACCTTTTAATTATGCAAACAACGATATACTAATTATCTATGAACGTGACTTGGAACGAGGAAATGTTTTATTTGAATTTAAGATCAACCAATTTACAGCCTATTCTTAGAATGGGTTTTGAATTTGAAGATAAAAGCGTATAGTTCATGGTAAGGTATTTATTTTTACCCAGATAATGTCCATCGTACACAATAAATAAATACACCCAACAGTCACATACATAGTCCTGACCCCACACTAAGGCTGCGTCTTAGGTCGTGAGTATCAACTACGAGAGACTTTTCGGTCTCACAAACACCCAGACTCGAGACAAATACTTGTGGCTCCGGAAACAAATACGATGAGGGTAAACTCGTCAAAGTGACTTACGTGTGGTGTTGTGGAATCAACCTGTGTACTTATATAACAGATCAGGCCGGCATAATAAGTCGTGTATCAAGCTTTTACAAAATAGTGAAAATTATATTTCAATTACACTACATTTGCCAGGAGCATTGTAGCCATTTTATGCAGGATAGCTTATCTAAGCACGAAAGCTTAGAGCTTTCGTGCTTTAAGCTTTAACGACATCAAAGTGATCAAATCCGAATTGGAGCCTACGTCACTACTCAGTACTAAGGATTGGGATTAAAATTATACGATCGTAGCTAGACTCGAAACACAGTACAATGACACATTCTACCAACTGAGCTAACTTTAAGTTATGATAAACATTAAAAGTAAACTAAGAAGTCTAAAAGTTTTCCAAATTATTTATAATATAAAAAACGAGATCAATATCACAGTAATAACATGTTAACATTTTTAATTTATATTCTCGTCATGGCTGCTGTGGCAACTAAAGGTAATAATTAATTTATATTTGATGTTTTGTGATGTTAAATTAATGTAATTACACCTGATTTCCTTAAACAATAAAATATCAAAATAAAACATCCCCTATAACAAATAACAGTGGCCTGTCTTCGAGCCCGAGTGAAAGGGTTGCAGTTAATCAAGCATCACTGGTCACTATTGTACGCATGAATATTTATGAAGCGGTCGCTTTGCCCGTCAACTGTCTAAGAAGCTTTGTCACGTTTTTATGGGAATTTTTCGGATGAATATAGTTACAAGTGTGTTGTGGTTGGTTGTACGTCGTGTTATAGGTTCGATTCCCAGTTTGAAGAGTATTCCTTCTTTTTTATTGCGATTAAAAGAGAGATGAGCATGTCATTCGCCTGATAGTAAGCGATACAACCGCTCCTTCGCTATAACTTTATGATTAATTTCGTTGCGGGCTAAAGACAAGTTAGACATTCAGACAGACATCGCTGAGCTTCAATGCTCGGTGTCATTAAACTGCCACTGTTGATCCTGGCTTACAGGAGTTGCAGTGGCGGGTGTGAGGGCGAGACAGTCTCCTATTCTACGCTATGGTAGAGAGCCCCCATACTAAGTCATTTAGCGGCTTCAGCTTGTGTGTAACCGGTATCATAACTAATTGGTTTCTATATCTTGCCTGTAGATACTCTGTCTGAATTGCAACGCAGGTACCAACGGATGTATAGTAGTCACTCAGTTGTGCTTTTAAAAACAAAAATCGATAGCTTTCAAAGTGAATATCTTTATTTAGGAATCAAACCCACCATCTAACAATTCACACCCATTAAAGACATCAAACCGCCACGACCTACAAATGACGTCAATATTTCCAAATATAATTTTATATCTTGTTTAGAAATTTCCGTGCAAAGCAAACAATAGTAATATGAATTAGTCCAAGTGACCAAATCCCGTTTTAATATGACGTTGGTCATCCGATCCCGGGGATCAATTCGCTAATCCCGGGACTAATAGCCGGCAGGGGTGCGCTCACTTCATTTATCCCGGAAATTTTACTAACACACCATTTTGAACTCTATTTTTAGGTAACTAAGGTAGAAATTTCGTAAGCATAATTGTTGTTGTCCAAAATATTTTTTTGGGGTGACAGAAAATGTTCCGGTTGAAATGTGAAAGCATTTCTATGTAGGATTATTATATTAGGCGCATTGCTGTAAGTTTTACTTATGGCTCTCTCGGACACATTATATTTTATAGTTTTCCGCGATTTATTAAATAAAACACTTTTTGAAATATTATAGACGGGTCGTGCGGAAATTCGTTTGTCGTTTATTTTCCCTCTTAATTCAAGAAATCGAACCTTTCTACCTCATGTAGGTAAACCAAACGACCAATTGAATTTTAGACGCTCATTTATTATTATAGGAAATACTTCTTAATTGAATAAACCTTAATTGCAAAAATTCTTGAAGCTAGACAACATTTAATTATATTAATGCATAACCCAAAAAAAACTAATTTAGTATCAAATAAGTGAGACCAGCACTCAAAATTACCTAAAAATGTCCCCGTCACAGCAGAAAGAATCCGGAGTCCCTTTATTACGAGTTAATAAATTACCGCCGCCCTAATTGGACTGTTTAATCTTTGTTCCTTTGCTTCTTTGTAAAGAAACAAAAGAATTTATGCAAAACACTCGGCGCCGACAAATTAAAAGTACCGATGTTGAGATATAAATTAATGCACCCAATAGCAACCGCTTTTAATTATGTGAGGGAGTGAAATGTTTTTAAGTGACAATGCCGAGGCATGAGGAATGAACTGCCTAGGAAATGTCGAAATAACTTTGTGGGACAGTCTTCTTGAAGTAGCCTAGAATCATAGACAATGGTTTTTATGATTCGCAAGTATCAATTTTAAGTTTAAGTTTTGTAAGACTGAAGTTCAGTAAAGTTTTTGATTCATATATCATGTACATCGATGTCATAATGTAGGATTACGCTATATATTTGACTATTACTTGCTTTATTTAAAGAAGTAAATATAGATATAAAGTTACGAAAATGTAAAAATAATAGCCGGTTTGGATCAGTTCTAATAGATCGTAGGGAAATTTTAATTTTTATAATTTATATACTTAGTTTTAATTTGTATATTATTGTTTTCCAGTTTTTTCCTGGATTGTATTGTACAACATTGTTTCGGGATTACGGAACGTAGAAATATTAGTGCAGGGGACTGAACAATAGATGGCGGCACATCAAACAATTCTATTTTCAAAAACGAAAGTGAATAACGTGTCAACCTCAACTGTCATTCTTATGCAAATGCCCTTAGAATTTAAGAATGGGACATCTTACAACCTGCTATTTGGCTTTAGAAACGGGATTATGTTTAATCTTAATATGGTGAAAAAATAACCAACTGTCTAGTGAAGAGAATGGGCTCACAAGATGGAGGTCTAAAGTTCGACTCCATATGAACTTTAAAATGACGTGATAGTCAATTAATCAAGTTGATTCAATAATAAAGATAAATATTGTGAGAAAATCTGTTCAATGTTAATTTGAGAATAAAATATTGATAGAAAACGCTTAAAACTTTTTCACACAAATATAGCATTTCATTGCAAACATAAAAACTCCTACAGAGAGAATAAACTTGTTAACAGTAATTTTGGTTTTTAGTGCAGTATTTTTTATATAATTTCGTGTACCAGTAAGAAATCCACATGATTAACAGCTATCATCAGCTATCATGATTAACAGTCATCAGTGATAACTTCATGATCATATTCAACTCTTAAAAACATCACGTACATTCACGTCCTTTGTAGGTCGCTGAGTTTCCGACTATCTCATTCATTACTGGCAAAATTAGCTAATACCAACCCAATATACAAACTGCCCCTTCATCGAACAAGAATCAACGATACACATAATAAATATGAAGGTTATCCATCTTAACCCAGAGAAGAAATACTTCCGTCCCCGTCCCTGTCACACTCGTGCAATTTTACATGCCACATCGGACTTCTCGCTCGCACCCGTGGACACGTGACCAGGGTACTAGTTGAGTAAGTTTTCCCTGCTTTATGGCAATTTCCCGTGAAAAATTACCTGGCTAGATACGACGACCAAATGAGTTTCATATAGATGTCAGTTATGGACCTGTTTAAGAATTAAGGTTATTTTAGTTTGTTAGGCAAGAATTAAGGTTGTTAGGCATTGGGTGGTAAATCCTGTTCAATTATATTTTTCAAATTATTATTTACAATGTTCCATTATAATGTAAAGTGCGTAACCTGTTGGTGAAGAATCGGACCTGATCTATCGATACGGAGGTTAGGGGTTCGAATTCGAGGGCCCATCTTTAACATTTCGGAGTCATGTGTCTATTGATAGCTAGATAATTGCCATGCACTTTAACTGTCAAAGAAAACATAGTTAAGAATCAAGCGTATCTAATAGAGCTTATTAACAATTTCTATTATACCTTACCTAGGCAATAGTGGGACTGAGAAACTTAGAAGATGCTTAAAAATAAAACATTGTTAATTTTATTTATTGCTGGCCAACTATTGATAAATAATAGCATTTAAAATCAAATACATTCCCCATTTAAACTTTCAACAAATCATATCAATATTTCATCAATGTTGTTTTTTACATTTATACCATCGGAAAGGCAATATTTGATCAATAAAGCAGCCCGAGCATATGCAAATACAGATTAAAAACAATAAACAAACAAAATCGAATAAGGCATCGATACATCGTTGTTACAATCGAGATGTGCGCAAGCGATTATTGTCCCTTACTAGGTATAACGTAATTACACAGATACTATTGTATTGAAGAGATTTATAATCGATATTAGCTGTTGCTAAAGGGTTGAATCGATGTAAATTGGCGGCGGGATTAATAAGGGACATCGTACTAATTGTGGATGTTCGTTGTTCCGATACAAGATTGTTGGGTCGGCTCCTGTATGCGAGATAAAGTAGGCTTTCAAAGCCGAAAGGCGCTTTATAATTTATTATTATTTATATTGTGTAATGTGGATGGAATTTTGCTGTTCAATAACATTGCAAATGTTTTAATAGATTTTTGATTGTTTTTAACGTTGTGTCTTATTGAATTGCTGTTTTAAAATCTTTCATCATCATCAATTAGAATCTTTCTAACACAGAAGTAACTTACTATAATACATTTTATTTTATTTGTCTAAATTCATTCATTTGTTTATCCACTAAGTAGAAGCGTTGTAACACAATAAAGAACAATGGCAACTGCCCATACATTGTTTTATTTGAAATTAAAATTAAACGTCTTGACATGAAAAAATCTCGTTAGGTTGAGTGTTTTTTTCTAATTCAATATATGTAAGAATTGTTGTTAAAGAAAGCAGAGAAATATTGATATTCATGTTTGATTTTGAATATTTATACGCCTACGTCAAATAATGATTACAATGGCTGACCGTGCTATGACGTATTGTAATATCAGGAAAGTCATTTTCTCGTAAATTAAAATTATAATAAAACATTCTGGTAAAAAGACGCGTTGTATCAGTGTCTTGAGTTATTATTTCTATCTATATCTATATCAGCCCATATACGTCCCACTGCAGGGCACGGGCCTACTCTACAATCGAGAGAATCGATTGAGAGTGGTTAGGCCATATAGTCCACCACGCTGGCCAAGTGCGGGTTGGCGGACTTACATACCGTAGAAAGTCTTTTAAAATCGCTACGGTATGCAGGTTTCCTCACGATGTTTTCCTTCACCGTTAAAGTGCGTGGTGATGGACTATCAATACACACATAACTCCGAAAAGTCAGAGGTGTGCCCTGGGATTTGAACCCGCGACCACCGTGAACATGTAGGCAGCCGCGTCTGGTCCGTTACCAACAGGCCACCACGCACTCTATTATTTCTAGTGGAGTATAAAATATTTTTACACCTAACACGTTATTATCGTTGATCTGCCGAAGTCTACTATTTTGACAGTTACCCTCAACTAATTCAGTAAAACGTAATCCAAGCAGAAGTTAAGATCGGTGTTCAAAACAAACATAGCATATCACACATAGAAAATATAAAAGTCCGTAAGAATACACGGATCACATCAGCCAATATCAGGCTTCATATTTCTCCATTAATTTTGACTCAGTTCGGTTTATAATCAAAACAACAATCCATACAAGGAAAACGTCAAAACTTAAAAGTCTGTCATGAACTTTTCTAGCGGGCGAGGTGTCAATCGACTATTTGCTTTGATTACTAATCTTTTTGCCAGAATCACAACATACTTTTAATGTATTTCTATTTTAATACAGAAAAAATATACATACTTACAAACACAGGACAAAACGGCTTTATTTTCAATTATGTCAGTTATGCTAAGAAACTAAAATACATACCACAGCAATTACATTTAGAACAAAATAGATATCGCCTGTAATTAATGTATGATGCATATGCCTCTTTTTTCTGTGTTTTAAGCTATCTGATAGGTACAAAAATGAAGTGATTAAAAAAATCTTCTATCCAGGCTTAGCCCTATTTTATTTATATGTTGCGAATTAATATGTAGAATTGCTGATGGATTGAAGTTATCGAGAAAAGAGGATAATTCATAATTGGTCATAAAATTGCATAATTAAATGTTTTAGCTTATTACAAAAAATAGATTGTTTGAATTGCATTCAACAAATATGGAAATCCACGAGGCGGCGTTTAAAATAATTAAACGCAATATAGATTTTTGACATATATATCATTGTGATATTTGTTATTGAGAAAACAAAGATAGTTACTATTACTTTAGCAAGCAAATAAAATATCAATTAAGTATCATTAGTTACATAGAGTTTGACAATGTTATACTGAAGGACAAAGTTACCTCGATTTACAGTACTTGACTATGGTAAACTATTTTAGTCTAATAAATATGGAATGGCAACATTAAGCCAATAATAGTTTATAAACCCGGAATTACTCAAATTACTTTCCATTATAAGGAATTTTTTTCACCCGCCTTGAATAATTCATTTGATTATATTTTGATAAAACGTAGAAAATTATTAGAACTTGTTTTGTATGTATGTCACTTATAGACGCTCAAATTAAGATCAACACTGAATTCGCCATTGTTCTTTAAATATTGAAGTAGAGATTTATGTTGTATACGTATTATTTTAGGACAAATTCATTACAATATAATCTCGACAAAATAACTATAATGCGACAAATACTACATAGTAAGTGAAATGTGAATATAACATCCATCAACAAAAACGGGTATCAAGTATCAACCGCGAGCGAACACAATTTAAACCATTTATATCTTTCACACACACAATACAACTAAATAATAATTTAATACAAGGAAAAGGTCGATATTAATACCTATTTATTCTTTGTTTTATTTTTTACGTCCCATATCTTTAACGGTATTTAAAAATATCTGAAGATTGTCCCGCCCTCACACCCGCCACGGCAACTCCTAGCCAGGATCAACAGTGGCACGCATTTTAATGACACTGAGCATTGAAGCGTGCTGTCTC
Source organism: Deilephila elpenor (assembly GCA_949752805.1). Classification (NCBI taxonomy): domain Eukaryota; kingdom Metazoa; phylum Arthropoda; class Insecta; order Lepidoptera; family Sphingidae; genus Deilephila; species Deilephila elpenor. The sequence continues at coordinate 3,512,527 of OX457116.1, forward strand.
CGGGAACGTCTAACTTGTCTTTAACCCGCAACGAAATCAATCGCAAAGAAAAAATCATTTAAAAATATCTACAAAATATTATCTCCAAACGTACATAGGTAGAGGTCTAATTCGTTGGGAGTTAGACGCGAAGTTTTTCATTATTCCCGGGGAGTGACTTATAAGCCCGGCTCAACACCACGCCGCTTGAATACTAAGCAGCCGTGTCAGAACATTTCGCCTTTACACAATCTGCGTGGATTTTACTTCCTATGTACAGCCTGTATGGTTGATGATAAGAAGGTTGGGATATGAGCCGCGGGTTGTGTACCCTGGCTAGGACATTATTACAAAGTAAAAAAAAATGGGTCCAAAAAATATGGGACAACAAAGTCCTTTACGGTAACAAATAATAGAAGATTTTGTTTTTAAAATTGTGATGGATATAAATATAAGTCCAATTTTAAAACCCCAGTAGAGCCTAAATTAGTAGCGCTTATAATACGAAACTTATTCTTTGATTTCTTTCAATCCTGCTTGGGCCATTTAATGTTTATTTTCAACTCGGCATTGTACGTTCTCCTACACTGCACCTAATAATCAGAGTCATAATAGAGTACCTATTGACTGACAAAAAAAAATCTCCAACTCTAAACCCTAATCCGACACTATTTACAAAATGAAATATCGACCCACTTCCTTCCACTTGCTCCCCTTTCTCTACCAGTGATAAATATTTTTATTTCATATTTTACATCAAATAAACTCACAATATAACATACAAAAACCGATAAAAACATCGATTATCTTCAGTAATCGAGAGCAACATACATAAAAATGTTCTATCAATGGACAAAAGTGTTCGGCCGACTTATCGTAATTCGATTCGAATCAAACACGGAGCCAAATTATACGTTCGCAACCGACGTAATTGTGATTGGATATTGTCTTTTTACTTTTTCATCATTTATTCGTAATTTTTTCATTGTTTTTTACACTCTAAAACCCTTTGTTTCGTCCGTGAGAACGACTGATCGGAAATTACCATTTTTAGTGATTGGATTATCGGATTTTGTGGTTATTTTATAAAAACGCGTTCGGTTATCGATTCGGCAGCGATCTCGCGTGATTGGTTTTAGGATAACATGGTTTGGGCGCGCCTTCTAAAATGTATAAAGTTGTGAATCTGGCTTACCGACTGTTCACTGACGCTGCGTTGCTGATGCCGTCTACTGAGGGTTTCCTGCAACAAAGTAAACATTTAATTAATAAAGATTACGGTGGTATTGGATTCGAACCTTCAGCACTCACTTTTTATTGAAGATATGTGTCCTATCATTTTCATACTCAACCACAGAAAGTCCACTGCGTAACAGAGGCCTCCTCCAAGATTTCTCACAGCGACCTGTTGGAAAAGGCTAGCATGCAGCGATTGCAACCTTCATAGAACGGATATGTATACAATTGTCCGGTTAAATATAGAAGAATGGCTTCAAACCTTTGTAGTGAAACAGACTTCGGCTCTATAAATATTGATATGAAGGCTGTGTCTTTATATTATAAATTCAATATTGCTTCACTTCAGTAAAACATCATGATAATATACTTATAAGTTATTAAATGATAAGTAAATATAGTTATATTAAATGATAAGTCCGATAAAGTTATGATGGGCGGATGGTTTAACATAAAGCATTTCGGCAGTAAAACAACAGAAAATAGCTTTATCGATGTACATACTCAGAATTAAAAATTACATACATACATAAACTCACGCCTTTATACCCGAAGGGGTAGGCAGAGGCGCCACCAGGACACCCACATTTCGCCTTGTATATTCCGTCCCACAATGTGCTAGGGGGCGAGCCTATCGCCATATCGGGCACTATTTCCTGACTCCGGGCTGATAATGAATAGAAAAATCCAATATCACTTTGCCCGACCCGGAACTCGAACCCGAGACCTCAGCTTTGTAACCGTACCGTAATACAACTACGCCACCGAGGCAGTCAATTAAAAATTAATAAAAATATTTTAAAAAATTGACAGCCTCCGTGGCGCAGTTCGGTAGTGGTTACACACCGGCGCTGTAACTAGAGGCTCTGGGTTCCCCTGCATAGATAAATTTTTGCGTACTCAAAAGGTATTTGTGACGTCGATAAGTCTCTCGTAGTTTCTGATATACACGACACAAGGCATCTTGGAGTCACTGTTGTGTGTATTTATTTAGAACCAATTGCTTAAAACTTTGCCCTTAGCTGACTATGAAAATGTCAATCCCATACATTAGCAATGTCAAGGTGCCTTCAGGTGTCCATGTATAGACAATAGACTTTTGACAGATCTACATAATAGAGAACAATGGGAGCACAATAGAGAATGTCACATAAATCATGACAGGGAGCCCATTATGAGCGTGATGGACACCGGAAGGGTTAAAAGATTGACGTTGCTAAAGTCAAAGTTACTTTGTGCAACTGTACCTTAATCTAGTTTGTTACAGTTCTACTTGTTAATCAATACTTACATCCAGTAAGGAGCGGGGAGTCCCGGGTGTTCGTACCCCGTACTTATGTGGTACGGGTTGTAATTCACCATCGGCATTGCGTACATTATTATATACTTTAATACATACGTAAAATTATTATTTGAACACTTGCTATACTGTTATTAAGTTTTTGCTAGGATATGAAATATTGCTTTTTGTGTGAAGACTATGGATTGACAGAAAATGAGATGAAAAGGCAAAGAAATAACGACGTCGAAATCTTTTATACTAAGAGGAAATATAATCTGTTAAATAATTATTAACCAAAGTTTTATATTGATAATGTACAAACTATTCCCCATAAAGGAGTATAAAATTGCTTGTTCTGTTTCCAGAGTGGAAAATGGAAAATTTGTTTCTATACACATTGCATTTAATGCGAACCAGTTTAGTGTTCAAGCCTCCGTGACGCAGTTGGAGAGACGCGTCGCCGGCTGTCAATCAAGAAGCCACAGATTCGGTTCCAATACCGACATAAATCTTATCGTTTTCTAGAATTACTTATTTCGAGTCCGCGCATTGTGAGCTAAAAAGTGCACTTGCTCGACATAAGGCTTGAATTAATAAACAACAAATATTGTTCCTAGTGACAACATTTTATAAAAATATACATAATATCGAACCAAGTGTAACTCAGAAGCGTGATGTTAAAAGAATAAACCGCCAAAGAAAATAAATTTAAAAATTTCTATTCGTTCCTAATTTGAATCTCCCATTGTGCCACAACTCGGCAACATCTAAAGACATCCCATTAACAAACCAACAAACTAACAAACACAATTCAAGCCAACGTAACCAGCCGTCTGACAAAAACGTTAGCATTCCAAATTTGAAATAAGCCGCGACCGTCACTAAATACGGGCTCGCGAGAAACACCGAAGGCTCCCGATGTGTACCGAATCGAATAGTCGAAAGGTCCCGATTTCTACCGAATCGAATCGAACAATAGTTCCACTTAGCGGCGCAGAGATGTCGTTAGTGCCCGCTGCGCTTGCCCCGCGCGACATGCAGAGATTCGAAATTGGAACTGTTTTTGGACTAACTAGTTATCGTTTTTATTGAGATTTTTTGCGAAAGATTATTTTGTGAACAGGTGAATGGGCTTTTTTTGACTACACGTAGGTTATTACGTTATCTATTTACGTTATGACGTAAACCGCATTATAATTCAATTTTGTTCGATAACTTTTATCGTTTATAGTTTTATAAGAAACTAATTAAACTAGGAGGAGTGACGATTTGCGAAAGGTCGCTGGCAAGTGCTGGATGCGACAGGCCGAAGAAAGGGTAAAATGGCGCAAATTGGGGTAGGCCTATGTCCAGCAATAAACAACTATAGGCCGATGATGATGATGAATTCGAAACTGACAATATTAAATGATGTATTAGTAAAATTATTTAATAAAATAACACTAAATAAATAAAATAACACTAAATTAGCTACATTGGTTAGTTCGATTACTAGGACTGTGAAGTGTAAACCAGTTTAAATCATACGTGATAAAGAATCTCTTAAAGTAACACTCTACCGAAGTTAGAGTTAGAGAGGCGCGGGGATTGTACCCGCAACCCCTCATTTCATATCCACTAAGCCTATCAACTGCATCACACTTACAGGAATAAATTCATGGTACTTAACAATCGATCTAATCGATGCTCGGTAAGTTACGATTGGTCTCGATGTTCGACCGCCGACTGTTTGCCGCCAACTCCAAGCGGTGACTACAAACATAGTGACATTCGTCATGGAAAACGAGGCTAAGGATCAGTTTTTATACAGCCTTTAAAAAATGATGTGTGAAATGTGTGTGATTGCTAGTTAAATGTAAGTAGTAAGGTTAGTATATTCTGATTATGTTAAAAATGTTTTATAGCATTAAAAATATGTAGCCAATTTTATTTTTGTGTACGACTTGCCTATTGTAGCAGTTAAGTGTCTTGCTTTCTAACGATATTCTTAATTTGTGGAATCTGACTAAGAGTCCATTCAAAAATTTATTTGAAAATCATTCAAGTTCTATGAATGCGGCTTCAGACTGGGAAAACCATAAATTTAATTGCACTAACTGTGCATCCTATTTTGTACCATGTAATTGATACTTCAACGAAACAAAAAAAAACAAGAGTCCGCAAACCAATCCTCCATATATCATAAACGAACAAAAACACAACGACAAATTATATTACCAAAATTAAAATACTTAAAATCCAAAAAATATTAACACATTCAACACGTCAATACAAATGTCTTCATTAACCCAATGCCGGCGGCAAAAAGCGACGGAACCCCCACATCGTGTTTCCGAGAAAACTGTACAGAAAAGACAAATTCCATGACTAATCGATGCGAGATTTACAATCGATCCGATGAGAATAAGCAATCGTTACCTTTTACGTGAATGTTTACAGTGGGAAAAACTCACGAGTATTTAAAACTCGATTTCGGACATGTAAAATTAACCTGTCTTGAAGTTATTCACTCGTTAAACCGACGTCAAAGTTACAAACTGTTATGTATAACTTAATTTTTTTTTTGCATTTTTTATTTTAAGTTTCTTTACGCGTTTATTTTTCCGCCAACGCAGTTTGAAAAGTAATTAATTTTGTGTCCATAACTACAAATTATTTAAAAACCATACTGGTAAACTATAAAAATAATAATATGGGCATTTTGAAAACAACGTCAACAACTATAAAACTTCACACGAAAAGCAATTCAAAAATCCCGCCAATTACTCTCAACCTCACAACAATCACGTCATTTAAAAAAAGAACACTGTTCGAAACTTTTTACGAAAACGTTTTGAATTTGGAACGTGTGAGCTGCAGTGTGCTCTACACGACGCGTCACGTGCTAGTGCGGTGACACTGCACTGCTCCCGGAAAATTCGCAACTTCCCCCTTGTTATATATTTATACGTGGCGCTTGTGGGGCACCCTTAATCGGATAACAATCAGAGATGCCTTAATGATTCATTAATAACACATTGAGAACCGTTGACTTTTGACACGAGTTTGAATTAGGAATTTGGGATTGGCATGTTTGCTGTAATTATGACAGATGTTTTGCTGCGCTATATACCGGATATATCAAGCCTGCGACCGAAAACGAAGCCAAGTGGTAGTTTTAGTGGTTACAGACACAATGCAAGAAAACGATTGGTAAAAAAAGCGATAGATTTTTTTGCAATTCTTTAAATATCATCGTGTTTGGGAGGTGAACACCTTATTTTTGCGGAAATAGTAATTTTAAACCTTGCGTACCACTGTGTCTTTGAAAATAAAAAGGTGAACATTATTATTTTAGAAAAACTATGCATTTATCACCCAAATACGAGGATCAGTAAAAATTTACAAAATAAAGTTAATTATTTTTTTGCGTAATTTTTAGTCGGAAATTGCAATGTGTCTTAAGTCACTAATAATACCACCTGGCTTCATTTTCGGTCGCGATCTTGATATAAATAAATAAATACACCCAACAGTCACATACATACCCTGTATGTTTTGTTGTATAGAAGTAGATGTTATGCAGTGACGTATTTATAAATTTGTCCTATTTATCTATAGGAGATATTATCCGTGTGGCGTATAACAAATGGATAAACTGAGTGTAAAGATTAAGTTGTCGGTAAATTATCTTTTAACTTTTGCAGTCTCTTGAAATTACACAAACAGACTGCAAATTTCTACAAAATTCATTAATTTTTTAGTTAAATACGTAATTTGAAATTAGTATTACCTACATACTATTATTAGTGGCTTATAATTTTTCGGTAAATAAAGGCATATTTTTTAAACCAATATTTAACAATAATAAAACCAAATCAACTACACCACACTTTGCTAAACCTCGCCAAACTAAAAAAAACAGTAAGATTATCCATACATACCAGTTTAGAACAAAAGGTACGTGCATTCTTGTCACAAATGTCGAATATATCCCCAATACGAGGGATAATATGACGCAAGGCTGGCAACACCGCCTGAATAATAAATACAGCGCGGGGACACGCAAACGTACCCTCAATTATTTACACGCAAATTATGTAAGTAACTTAGACATGTAGTTTTTGTATCGGAGAAAACGTATTTTCTTTTTGTAAATATTACTGAATTTTATTTACTACGGTTCTATAAATTAAGTTTAATCAACACCTAACATAGAAAGAAATAAAAGCCCTTTATTTGTGACAAGGAAAGGTATAAAATAATTATTTATCAAAATTAATTAAGTACCTACCTATATCAAACATTCCCGCAATAAAAACGGCTGTACTCATGATGCGCTGATACACTATCCACTGCTGGGCCACCTTAAGGCTGCTGGAGTCGGCATTTATCACAAAGTAACCTTTGCAAGTGCATGTGTACATCCAGTTTTAGGAGGGTCGGTGGTCACTATCTTAGCAAATACGTTTACCACCGAATTTTATGACTCCAGAAATTTTACTCACCGAACGAAATGGATCACTAACGCCCGAATACTGAAACGCTACTTGAATATTATGTTGCACTTATCTACGCAAGTCCTGTTTAAATGTACTAATTAAGTGGGACGATGTGAGTTAAATGCAAACTTAATATTTAAATTGCGTTTGAGTATTCGGGCGTAAAGGTGTTACTTAACGTCGGTTTTCTGTGAGATCTGTTCGAGGTGACACAGTTGCTCTGTAGCTTTAACGAGTAAAAGCAATCGACTCTACCACAAAAGCACTGAAAAATAAAAAAAAAACAACCCGCTTAATCACTTCTTGAACCTAACTCAAAATTGGGACTTAACATTATGATTTATTACCCGTCGGAAATATCTGTGGACTTGAATTATTGACGTCATTTGAACATAAGTTCAGCAAATTCAAAATATAGGTTAAACAAATTGAATAAAAATATAAATAAGAATAAAAAATTGAATTAGCATCCACCTCAAAACGTTTTTAATGTAAAATAACATAGTAGATAGGGGAATACAAAAAATGAAATGTGAATCGCATTCCAGCTAGGTTCACAGATATTTCCGACAGGTTATATGTATATTATAGCAGTAAAAGACAAATGACATCAAAAACCGTCATCCCAACAGCAGTAATTAAAAACGCCATTACATGAAATAATCGTATGTCTAATACATGGTAATCAAATTCGCCATTACGTTAAATAATTGCCCGACTTAATATTTAGCCATAAATTTACTGTAATGTCTATCCTAATCAAATCCTAACTTGCCTGGATGCAAATTGATACTGCTAAGGGAATTATGATTTTTTCCTCTGAGCAGTACATTATCCGCGCACGCATCTACCGCGCCGACGGCCCACGATTCATATCGCGGCCAATGCTGTAGGAATATGGAAGATGTTTCTCAAGTCAATTATCAGGGTGTTGATGTTGACTGTTGGGTGTATTTATTTATTCATGCATGGATCTGCCACCTGCCTGTTCACTCGATGGATGTTGGAAAAATATTTTTTATAATGAATAGTGCTATAAAAATCGTCATCGACAGCCTCGATGGCATGAAATGAGGGGCCAGGGATTAGAATCCCACTTCGAGACAAGCAGTTGTGTGACCCACAGATATTTTTTTCGAGGCTGGGTGTTGTGAGATAAATAAGTTTCTCGTACTTTCTGATACCTACGACGCAAGGCTTAGTATCTTATGATGGAGCCAGGTCTATGTGTGTGACTGAGAGTACTCATTTATTACTTTTATCTACCCACAAGCAAATCGGACTAATTGTTGAAAAATTAATGTTGTACTTTTTTATATACAAATAAAGAGGCTACGTTTACTGAGGCCTTACTTATTATATTCTTTATTAGTCTAAAAATCGAACAAGAGGTGCCACCTCATACCATCCTTCAAACATCAGTATCGTTATAATGCGCACATTTCGATGCTAGATAGCACAGCCGCTTGAAACATGAAGATTTAACAAGTTTATTTTTAAATTTTAATAAGTCTGATAATAGAGATATTGCTAGGTTGTAAACAGGATGCAGTGTAATATAAATTACCTCATTTTACATTTATATAGCCTCTCCCGCCCACACACCTACTGGAACTCGTGTGAAATAAATACTTTACTTAATAGAACTTAATAGACATAGAACTGAAGCTTAGAGGATACAGACTCTCTTGTCATAAACCCACACAAAAATATTCAGTAGGAAATTAATTAAAAGAAATAAGAAAATTTCACTAAGGTTTTTCGACAGAAGCAGCCCACAAATTGATGATTTTCTATAAATATTACGTAAGATAGCCTATAAATTAAAAAAAAAAAACAAACTCTGAAATACAGGTAGTAAAACTATGTGGCAACGTAAGTAGTAATCAGAATTATAGATAGAATATCCATCCTTTAATTGATATCCGCGGCCTGTGACCACCCAACAGGACGGAGCAAAAATGTGCATAATATTTTTTAGTGTGTATCTTTATTATTTTTGCGTTTTTATTTTTAACTTAAGACACATGTCTCATATGTGTCTCGTCAAATAAAAGAAAACCTTAAAAGGAAGCCTTTTTGTGAGAATGCGGTCAAAATTTACATGTTTTTAAAATACTCATTTCAAGTAATATTGTCAGATGCAATGGCAATATTTTGTACGGCTCTACTCAAATCAAAGAATACATTTAAATGATTTTAAAAAAAATATTTATTTAATTGTAACTTTCCTAGGATTTACATGTTCAATAATTCCAGCAATTTTTTTTATTAGTACATAAAATAAACATAGATAAGCCTAGCAGCCCCTTTTGATACCCCGCCAAAATGCCTATTTCACCAATTCGAATAAACTATGGCAAAGGAAACTATGCCCATACAGCCAAGATACAATCAACTACACATTTTAAAAAATCAGGACTTCAAACACAGGCAAAGGAAACTTTCTGACACAGCCAAGATATTTTTAAACATTTTTGGACATCAAATATTTTCCTTCAATCATTTCAAGACAGAAGTCTTGGGTAATGCAATAGTAATACTTGCGGGTTTACTGGCGCCGTGGGAGCTCGTAAACCTGGGGGGCTAATGAGGATTTACGCGCCACGCAGCCAGGGGTAACAACGCGGGTTTTTGTGCCAACCCTAACTCACGTGGAGATTGATATTTCAAGTATTAAGACGAAAGGTTTTTTTAAAAGTACTGAACGTGTGCTAATGCTTTTAATAGCTCATTAACGAACTTAGTGGCATTGCATTGTAGAATTAGGTGTTTTAGTGATATATTAATAGATATTTTAAATATTATGACGAAAGATTTTTTGAAAGAATAATAATCGTGTGTAAAATTAAAGCTATTTTTTCACTAATGAACTTGGTGGCTTTGCATTTAAATAAATAAATACACCCAACAGTCACATACATAGTCCTGACCTCACAGTAAGGTCAATGAAATCTTGTGACGTGGGTATCAGGAACTACGAGACTCTTTTCGGTCTCACAAACACCCAGACCCGAAGCAAATACCTATAGATCACACAAATATTGGTTTCAGTGCGGGGATCGAACTCGCTGCCTTTCGTTTCACAGCCGGCGTCTAACCAACTGAGCCACGGAGGCTGTCAGCGTCTAATAGGAGCGGAACATTTACGCAACAAGTTGCAAAGACGTTTTCCTCGTCAAAAATTATCACCCGGGTGAAGCCGGGCCCAGCCACTAGTGATAATTAAGGCTTTCAAGCAAGTCACCAACGTAATATTTGAAAAAATGGCAAGGTTGACGACTCCTGTCGTACTAAGCACAATATCAGAGACATTCGACCCCTGTTTGTTTTATTTTTTACCTTCAGTTTTATTGTGCGGGGTTGATGCATATGGTTGAGTACGGTAAACAACGTCATTACTAAATTACATGTTAAATGTTACGGGTATTCGGCATCTGCGTTAACAAGATATTGTATGTTTTAAAAATTTACTTCGTTGCTTTTGGAATTAATTTGCCACATAATATTATTTTTAATGTCACAAGCGTAGTCTCACAGTTAGATCAGTGCGTCTTGTGACGTTAATATTAAAATCTATGAAAAACTTTTAAGTCATACCCAGAAACAACAAACAAGACGTCGCCGCGCCGGTTCGACTCCCGACCGTTATAAGAAACGGTTTTTTTTTCAATGACAATTATTATAGTAACTACTTAAATCATGCGATAGTTTAGGTCAATTGTTATCACTCTAAAAACTCACATATCAAACCTAATGTTTTGAACATTTTCCAAATTAACCGCCTACGATAAAATTGCCCATAAAAAAGGCTTTAAATGTACCGAGTAAATATTAAGGTTTCCATACAATTACAAGAGTAATAGAGGTTGTACCTCATATAATATTCTTATGACTTTATATGTGACTTAATAACCCAAGGGCAATTTAACAAAGGGTACAATTGGAGGGTACTTCAAACAGGTTGTGAAAATCGTTGCGACTTTCCGCAATGGACTTTTTTAGGCGATTGATGATCCATTTGTGATAAGTCGGTGTTTTTGGTTGAAGAAAAGGATAGAATACTTATAAAAACTCTTTAACATGCTGTTATTTTATCTACATAAAAATATGAATGTTCTTCTATACTTATACCATCAGACTCATTCTTATCGATAAAAGTTGGCGATTAGATGTTCGTAGTCCTTCGTAATATACCAAAAGCAACTGTTTTATAATTGGGGCTCAGCCTATGTATTATAGATCACGTTGTCTGACCCGGGACTCGAACCCGAGACCTCAGCTTTGTAACCATACCGTCATACAATTACGCCACCGAGGCAGTCAAATTGAACACAGAAAAATTAAATCAAATGTTTCTAACTATATATAAGGCATAACATAATTCCAAGTTAAGTAGCAAGCCAGGTAACTTAAGTGGCAAGTTAAATCCCAGTGGTGCAGAGCGCATGTTAAAAACTTTACAACTTAAATAACTGAGTAGACTTAGAACCAACTTGGATGACGCTTAAGGTAAATCTGACGGATTTGTTTATACGCATTTTGTCGTAAATATGAGATTTAAGATTTACCATTTTAGTACAAATGATAAGATAAAGGGAACAAGTATTATTGAGAAAATAAAAAATGTACTATGGAATTTAATATAAATATGAATTTACAATTATATTCAGTACGGGTTTTCTCTATGGAGCTGTTAATCTTAGTCCACAATGCTGCGGCTTCGTTTTTGGTCGCAGTCTTGATATACCCTGTAAGTATAGATTTGTATATATTAAATATCTCGCTGAGCCTTAAACGCGTACCGACATAACTCCTCATAAAGTTAAAGACAACCGCCAAATCGAACCCGCGAATCCGATCGCCACTCAACCACCACTCCGACATAGAACAAAGAATGCGAATTAAAAAGCATAGGAGTTAAGTATTAATACGACAGACGTGACAATATTATATAAACATTACGTCCACATTACTAGAAAACACGGGCCGAACACGATCGCCCGCGCCATTATCAGAATATCAATGTCTATTGTCACGCATGTAGTTTCCGTCGTTTGTAGTTTGTACGTAGGTGCTAAAATTGTCGCAAATTCAATAACATGTAAAAATTTTTATTACTTTATTATACGTAACAGGATTTATAGCCTCGGAATTATCATTAGAGGAAAGAAAAAAATTCTTACATACATACATAAACTCACGCCTTTATCCCAGGAGGGGTAGGCAGAGGCGCCACCAGTACACCCACATTTCGCTTTGTATGTTCCGTCCCATGATGTGATAGGGGGCGAGCCTATCGCCATATCGGGCAAAAATTCCTGACTCCGGGCTGATAATGAATAGAAAAACCCAATATCACTTTGCCCGACCGGGGATTCGAACCCGAGACCTCAGCTTTGTAGTCGTACCGTAATACAACTTGGCCACCGAGGCAGAAAAAAATATTTGCACCATTTTACAGTAGTAGATGTATTGCTGATCTTTAATAACGAAGCTTTCTGCAAGCTTCGTTATTCAAAGACCTACCTAGCAATCTCATTTACCAATATTCAATTCGAAATTCAATACCAATGGTTTTATCAGGTAGTTTTTTGCGAGCTTTTTACACGAAACCAATCTGTTTTATACATGATGTGGTTAAAAGACTACCGCAGCTTGCGGTACAAATTATTGTGATTGTAATATGTTCAAAGCAAGCCTAAACATCGTCACTTTAGCCGTATTTGGCGGGATAAGGACGCAGAACACCAGTTTGCCGAGCTTGCCGTGGATAAACATAAAGGCTTTATTATAAGGCCCTTAGCCTAGTATATTCGACGGGGCTAACGGGGTGTATCAGTCACAATTTAAACAAAAATACGCATCACGACGATTTGATTCCGAGTACACACGCTTCGTTACTTTAGTACGGTCAGCAGAGAAATTACGTTGTTCGGTATATTTTGATGCAGACGGGTTCGTAAATTCATTGTGGAAATACGTAGGAGAGATATTTTTAGCGGTGGTTTTCGTGTGCCTGAGAATGTAAATAATAAATAAATAAATACACCCAACAGTCACATACATAGTCCTGACCCCACACTAAGATCGAGTCTTGTGTCGTGGGTATCAGGAGCTACGAGAGACTTTTCGGTCTCACAAACACCCAGACCCGAAATAAATACCTGTGGCTCACACAAATATTTGTTTCGGTGCGGGGATCGAACCCGCGGCCTCTCATTCACAGGCGGCGTCAAACCAACTGCGCCACGGAGGCTGTCAATTTAAAGTGACAATTCAATTCACATGTGAATTTAAAGTTTTTTTTATTGCGTTGTATGGCGAGATGAGCGTGCTATTCGCCTGATAGTAGCGATACGACCGCTCATGGAAAGTAGAAAACTAAACAACTGCATTAATTACAAAGCAATGCTTGGCATTCCACTGCCCTCGCCATCCTGAGATATAAGATGTTAAGTGTCAATATGTCCAGTACTCTGGCTACAGTAGGATGATATGGTATTATTTTTATATCTTGGCATGAAATGGCACTATGTTCTTGCTTCATTTTATTATTTTGCTCATACTTTGTATTAACCAATTAAAACATAATATTATTTTTTCAGGGCACACCTCTGACTTTTCGGAGTTATGTGTGTATTGATAGTCAATCACCACGCACTTTAACGGTGAAGGAAAACATCGTGAGGAAACCTGCATACCGTAGCGATTTAAAAGAATTTCTACGGTATGTAAGTCCGCCAGCCCGCACTAGGCCAGCGTGGCGTGATGGACTATATGGCCTAACCACTCTTAATCGATTCTCTCGATTGTAGAGTAGGCCCGTGCCCTGCAGTGGGACGTATATGGCCTGATATAGATAGATAGATTATTATTTTAAATTTAGGTATTGTAACGCTAATAACAAATCAGGTTTTAGCACCAATAGCATAAATAATAAAAAAATGCTTCACTGTTTCGACCTATATATGTCCCAACTGAGGATACATGACGTGTATTGTTTTCTTGTAATATTTTATGAATAAAAGCTTTCAAATCTTAAGTTTTGTATTAGAGAAAATAGAGTTTCCATTGCTATTTTATCCTCCAATCTTACCCAAAACACCCCAAAAGTAAAGCCTTTATTATCCCTGCTTATCCAAATTTGCGCACTGTACCAGCTAGAAAGTAATAAGTCGGTAAAAATGTGCATACAATGGCTGCATTTGAAATGCAAAAGTGCGGAGTGCGGGCGCCCGCGCACGTCACTCAGCGTACATCGCGCAGATGTATGTCCCAATCACATACACGCACCCACATACATATACTGCGCATATACTGCAGTCAGGTAGGGTTTAAAACGTATATTTAATGGGTAGTTTTTATCAGCCCAGAGTCAGAACTTTGTGCCCGATATGGCGATAGGCTCGCCCTATCACATCATGGGACGGAACATACAAGGCGAAATGTAGGTGTCCTGGTGGCGCCTATGCCTACCCTTCAGGAGAAAGGCGTAAGTTTATATATGTTTTAATAGGTAATCGATATTATGGAAGAAACTTGTAGCTGTGAAGAAATCAAGCAAGAAGCTCCTCGAGCAACAACAATGATTTCAAGTTTTTCCTTGTCTTTTTTTTTGCTTACTTCTTTAAGTCCTTTACGTAACATAGAAATATTTACCCAGCATTCAAATCAAGTAATATTTATTATCAGGCATTTCTACCATCAATACAGGCAATATTAGCTAAATAATCATTCAACTATAACGACAAGGTGGATTTCAAGGAAGGAAAGGTAATGGCTTAAGATGACGCCGAATTCCGGCGATAATAAAGTAGACTGAGTAAGTACAATTTTGACTCTACTTATCGCTGAAAGTACCCATTGTTACAGGGAGGAAAGAACATTTTCACTTGCTAATCGCTCAACAAATTAATTGAGCAGCAATCTAGCGCCGTTTTTGTTTCAGGATAAGAAATCAGTGACAACAAAAAACGTGGTTGTAAGGAATATAAGTCAAAAATTCTCAGAGTATACAAATATGCAAAGTACATCAAAACCTGTCACAGACGGCAACTAAAACTTAATAACTTTTTAAAAACACTTCATTGTGTCACAGACAGTTTGAAAGTCCCAATCGGTGTTACCAATCTGCATGTAAAGTGCTGTACATAAAGAAAATTTACATTTGTACAAAGCCATTGTCCATCTCGCTGACTCAGGCTGAAAACCTCGGTCGACGGCCTAAACAGAGTCTCGCGTTAATGCGCCCGCATTCGACGCCCGGGCAACTTTATGTTCCGTTATTTTTATACTACTAATGAGCAAGGCGCTTACTTGTTTGCAAGTGGCTATACCTGAGCGTATGTGTAACATTGAGTTTTGAAAATGGAATGAAAACCGAGAAAGAGTAGATTTTACCGATTAAAGCAAATTGACTATTAATTATGAGATCAAATGTTATGTAAACGGTTAATTTGATTCCTTTTTTATAATGTCAAGTGGTAATACAGCGCAATACAGCTAAAATATTTGGCTTCTGAGTCTGATTTCTTATTGATATTTACTGTGTACCACTTTAGTTTCGATTCAACAAATTTCACTTGCTTAATTATTTGATATTGCATTATAAAGAAATGAAGTTATTTCTAACACATCTCTACTAGTTGGTACTTGGTAGGTCCCTCATAATTATGCATTCAAGGACATTACAGCCATTGATTACTGGGCATTAATAGATTCTACATCTAAGATCTGAGATGACGAGCGCAGGGCAGTGCCATGCAGTACTTAATGATGGTAATTACAGAAAAGTATTGCCCCTGTTTATGAGCAAGTGTGACGCTTACTATCAAATGCACAACCATTTCATCTTATCATTATTTTTAATAAAAATAAATATTATATAAATCATCTGGTCGATCTTTAACAGCTAACAAAACTTGATTTAAAAGCTTATGATTTAAAGTAAAATATTTATTGTTTCTTCATCTACAATATAAAAAAATGATGCCGTTACATCATTAATTTAATTAAATGGTAGAAAGTAATACCATGTAAAATAATTATTATTTTCTACAACATCCAAACCGCGTACATTACCGCGAGTTCCAACCGCGTGGAACTAAAACACTTCTTTCTCTCGACGTTGTCTGGTAATGACGGACAGTCGTACAATGACAAATATTGCGCGACGGTTTCGGCCCGCGTATACGTCAAACACTTTTCTCGGAATTAGAAATGAGTTAACTACGACCATTTGCACTAAAACACGAAATATCATACCCAAGTCTTTGGTCAGGTGTTGATTTTTTTTATTTGTACGTGCTTTATGGTTTACTGTAATTATATTTGTGGAGTATTTAAGTTTTTCGGTTGTATTTTTTTGTTCGCCAGTTAATGTGTGCTAAGTTTGGCGGCGTGTTTGATGACGATGTTAATGATTTTTTTGTTGCACGTAATATGATAAGTCAGGACATTATTCACAATTGCAAGTCATTGGCAGGGTTCATGATAAATGATGCGGCTTAATAACATTTTCATACATAAGTTCACAGCTATCGATCCGAAGAGGTAGGCAGAGTTGACACTAATTCCATCCACAGTTTGTCAAACTTTTTTCCATTCCAAATCTCATAGAGGACGAGTCTGCCACCATACCAGACACAAAAAGATCCTAAGCAACTACTACATAATAATTATGAAATTCAAAAAAATCGCCTTTATATAAATAATAATAATAATAATAAATAAATACACCCAACAGTCACATACATAGTCCTGACCCCACACTAAGATCGAGTCTTGTGTCGCGGGTATCAGGAACTACGAGAGACTTTTCGGTCTCACAAACACCCAGACCCGAAACAAATACCTGTGGATCGTACAAATATTTGTTTCGGTGCGGGGATCGAACCCGCGGCCTCTCGTTTCACAGGCGGCATCAAACCAACTGCGCCACGGAGGCTGTATATAAGTAATTTTGATAGACAAGCTGACGTTATCTATGTTAGAAACGACCTACAACATCGTTAATATTATAGGCAGGTGCTTATTAACGCTTCTCCAATAATTTGTTCCATTAATATTAACAACATTTTAAACGGCCGCAACATATTCCTACTGTGAATTATAACAAAGTAAAAATACTAATAACAATACAACCCGGTGGTTACAGATGATGTACTATCCAAGAAAATTGTCACCGTATTCGACAGAATTATCCGCGGGCAGATAATTACAGGATAAAATGCTTTAATACTACTTTATAGCAATTTTATAATACACAAAAACACGCTAAATTGAACGTTATCACTAGGACGTAAAGCCTATGAGTTGGTGCATTAAATTTGTAATTTACTCCCTCGCGACGGCACCTATTATCTAAAAGAAAAAAACCCTTATTCCAGCCTCGAATCGATATGTTTCTACGTATCAATTTTTTACTATTATTCCGCAATTATACTTGGAAATATGTCGGCCGTGGTGTCTTTTGTATCTTGGTGCAATTTTTCTTTGCTCAAGTGTCCATCATCGATAAATAAAGACGGCACAAACGTGTAATGTCATAGGAGTTGACGGAAATTTATGACGAGTTTATTGTTCGCGACGAGAAGTATCGGACAATCCGGCTTTATTTGAATCAATTGGGTTTTTTACAGTGCTATTAGAGCTTGACGTTGGTCCTAAATTACCAACTATTTTGTTATAAATGACTTTTATTCTGAACCTATTGCAAAAAGAACCATTGGAAACCTGCTCAATTTCGAGGAGTTCTACTCTCCAAGTCCGAAGATATTCATCAGGTCTTCACCAACTTTTAATGGGACCAAATGGCAGCTATTTTGCATCCAACTAAAGAAGAATTACGTAAATCGAATCAGATATCTCCGAGTAATCGGTGAACATACATAAGAAAAAAAAACGAATTGATAACCTCCTCTGAAGTCAGTTAAAAATTGAGGACGACGCAAATAATAAAATACACAGTTTCGATTTTATCAGTTTCCTAAGACTCGTTTAATAACTTATTGGTGACATGCGCTAATACGACCACACGTTCGTAAGACAAAATCGCGACTCTTAGGAAACGTAAAGAATGAAATTATAAATATTTTGTATCGTATTAGCTTTTTACCACTCGTTTGATAAAAACTCATTGGTTATACTCGCTAATACTATGATTCTTTCTTAAGACGGTCATGGCATGCTACGTTTAAGTGTTCAGGCGACCCTAAAAGTCACAGGGTTGATATCAGATTAGCATACAAAACCAGTTTAAACCGACACGTCGCAATTAAAAATTCATACACAATTTTTTCGCGAAATCAAATTTTGAGCTAATTGTAATATTTCTTCGGCGCATGCGTTTCTTATCGATTAAATTGCAAATGTACAATTAACGAACCCGAGCAGCGACACTGCGGAGAACGGAATGGTTCGATACTATCCGACCATTGTGACATTCTATGTTTTTGGACGTCGTCAAATTCCCCGCGCGGTTGCGATACTTGCGATCTTTAGTTGTTTTGACGCTGTGGAGCCCAACATTTGGTCCATATCGACTAACATGCTTGAAATAGGCTGAAGTCAAATCTCTAGTGTAGTTGATATATCTGTTACATAGTTACTTGTGCAATATTTTCGGACTTTGTAAAAATTTTTTTACCTTACAGTGTAATATTAATAATATAAAATAATAGGGGATAGGTTCGCCTATCACATCGTGCGACGGAACATACATGTATGTATGAAAAAAAAATACATTAATCGAAGTCGCATTTGTGTAAATACGACATATGTCTACAACGAGACTATCTAATCTAAATGAGCGGATGTTAGGCCACCTGTTTGGCTGAATTATGATTTATCCTGTTCAGATAATGTATATACTCAGGCTGTCGCCGTCCACTGCTGGACGTAGGCCTCCCCAAGTAAGTGCCAACCATCCCGGTCTTGAGCAGCCGTCATCCATCTGCTATACAGATATAATATCAGAAAAACAAAAGAATATTAATATTGTTAAGCCAAAGGAGAGTCATTCCAGTACCTTCTATGCTCACTGTAAAACGCATATTCGTGTCCAACAAGTATTGGTTTCAAATCTTGGTCTTGTGAGCCCGAAGTTTCTCGTAGTTTCTAATCGTATTACAAGACACAAGACTAGCTTTTTATGTGGGTTTAAGACATTTATTCATTAACAACAAAAACTAAAATTCAATAAAATATAATTGGGAACTTTTAAATCAATTAATACATTAATGTAATCGTATGCCAATAAGAAGAAAGTGGCCAAATGTTGAGAATTGCTGAGTTTATGTAATGTTTTTTGCGACCGCCATGAACAGGTCGCGTTTTGACTTTTGTCTCGCAATATTGTATCGATAATCCTTTGTTACTTGTTCGGGTTTAAACAGCGATGTTTATACATAATATCTACAGGGTAAGTTTGAAAGGATATGCAGGGTATATCAAGACTGCGACCGAAAACGAAGCCGGGTGGTAGTTTTAGTGGTTACAGACACAATGCAAATAAAAATTTCGCAAAATAAGCGACAAATTTTTTTTTGCAATTTTTTGAAAATCATTGTTTTTGGGTAGTTATTAGTAGTTATTAGTTAGTTACCTAGTTATTGCGAAAATAGTAATTTAAACCCTATCGTACCATTGAGTCTTAAAAAATAAAAAGGTGTACATCATTATTTTAGGAAAACTATGTATTTATCACCCAAATACGACGATAAGTAAAAAAATTACCAAAAAAATTTTGACGATTTTTTTAACGAAATTTTTCATTGCATTGTTTCTGAAGTCACTAATACTACCACCTGGCTTCGTTTTCGGTCGCGGTCTGGATATACCCTGTATAAGGGGGATGATATACTCATACGAGTGTGACTGATTACGACTCTAGCTATTTTCTGTGGACGCATCGCACACGCGTTCCACTCAAACAACTGAGCTATGAGATCCTCATTGAGGAGGCCTATGTCCAGCAGTGGACTAGTATAGGCTGATGATGATGATTATGATGATGATATTATACTCATAATAATGATAAATTAACACATTTTGCTATGGGTCCAACCCTGAAATTGAGAAAACAAAACAGCTGTTCCATACATTTTGCAAATTCAAACGATTATTTTTGTATGGACCAGCTGTTTTTTTTTTCTCGATTTCAGGGTTGGACCCATAGCAATAGTTATTCAAAATGATGAGTGTAGCATACTGCTTTCGGCTTTATATACCCTTTATGACTAACCCTGTATCCATCCATCAGCCAAAGGAAGTCCACTGCTGAACATAGGCCTCTCATGATTTCCACAGTGACCTGTTGGAGGCAGCCTGCATCCAGCGACGTCACGCGACCTTTACCAGGTCGCCTGACCTTGCGTTTAACCCTGTATAGCTTGATTAAAATATTATGCGTTCAAATCAGCTCTGTTCTGTCTTTGAAAATTTCCGCAAGAAAAGTAATTAATGAAATCGGTGATCACACAAATCGCCTTGGATCTTCTAGCATATAAATAAATAAAATAAATAAATAAATGCACCCAACAGTCACACACATAGTCCCGACCCCACATTAAGATCAATTAAGTCTTGTGTCGCAGGTATCAGCACTACGAGAGACTTTTCGGTCTCACAAACACCCAGACCCGAAAGAAATATTTGTGGGCCGCACAAACATTTCTCTCGGTGCGGGGATCGAACCCGCGGCCTCTCGTTTCACAGGCGGCGTCTAACCAACTGCGCCACGGAGGCTGTGAAATGCGTTGTTCTCATGCTGTTGTCAAAATATTACGAAAAGTTAAAATTATAAGATTACTAGCTAGTACTGTTTGTTGTTTACGTTATGAAAGATATATCAAATAATGCGTTAAATAGTTATTTTTAAATTTTATTTGTAGTTCCAAATTTCATCACACGCCAATAGAAGATTACTTATACAAAATATAAGAGAGTAGAAAACCCGTCAAAGTCAAGTCAAGGTCAAGTTAATTGTCCATATTTTAGAGTAATTGTATATCCGTTGCCGAAAGCATAATAGACTCCGTGAGAGATTCCATCTTTGAAATTAATTCCACCATTTAAATTAATTCTATTTAAATTGCATTTTTTATTATTAGCACAACAAAGTGACTGCAATGAACCTGATAAAGTAGAGTGTAGTCAAAAATAAAATCAAAAAGTCCAAAAATTAAACCGCCCGAACAGGGACTTGAACCCTGGACCCTTGGATTAAAAGTCCAATGCTCTACCGACTGAGCTATCCGGGCTATACGTCATACAACCCAAATAACGAACCAGATACATGTGCCACTATGAAAAGTTTTTTATCATCATGTATGATAGCCGCCATCCTGACGGATAAACAAATCGTAACGCTTTTATGCTTGTAGCAACCTTCTCACCCACCAAACGCAACATCAAAATTATTACACGTATTTTTTTGTGAGACAGTAGTACTACCATGGTCTAGCCGACTCATTTGGAGACTTACAACAAAACTCTACTACTTACATTTACATGTACACAAACTCACGCCTTTATCCCAGAAAGGGTAGGCAGAGGCGCCACCAGGACACCCACATTTCGCCTTGTATGTTCCGTCTCACGATGTGATAGGAGGCGACCCTATCGCCATATTGGGCACAAACTCCTGACTCCGGGCTGATAATGAATAGAAAAATCCAATATCACTTTGCCCGTCCCGGGATTCGAACACGAGACCTCAGCTTTACAACTACGCCACTGAGGCAGTCTACTACTTAAACCTTGTTAAAATATGTTTATACTACCACTTCACTGAAGTTCACTGTATATGTTTACATCTATATGTACACACGTCAACCCGCTGAAGGTGAAGCTTGTATTGGCCTCCTCATTTACACCCATTTTTTTATTCTATACCAAGCGAACACGCTGTCTTCCTGCGGCTCTTCGAAGGTCATCTGATTATATCGTAGGTGGTGACCTTAACCGTAGAGTCTCTTCTGGCCACCACTCCTTCAGCGTCTTATTGCATTGCCATCTAGCCTTATAACCTGACTACTGGTAATTTTAAATAGAGTATCCACTATTCTTAATAACAATAATAAATACACCCAACAGTCACATACATAGTCCTGACCCCACACTATGATCGAGCCTTGTGTCGTGGGAATCAGAAACTACGAGAGACTTTTCGGTCTCACAAACACCCAGACCCGAAACAAATACCTGTGGATCACACAAATATTTGTTTCGGTGCGGGGATGGAACCCGCGATCTCTAAATACCTATAGACACAATAATGTTGTATTACATCACCGAGTGAGCGTCCTGAGTGATCCTCGCGGCAGTGACGCGGTCCTCAGTGTTTAATGACGCCGGACATCGTCGTTAGCGCACGAACAATGGACATTTGCATCGCCCGCCGCCGATTGACCGGCCGACAGGTGGATCTTTATGGAGCTGTTACAACACTCTCTTTATTTTAATAATAATACTATACAATTATTTATTTACATTTAGTCCAAACTGATAACAATTTTAGACCTTCACTTATCTGTCTTCATGTTGCTGTTTCATATGAACGAAAACTTATAATTGTTTTAAATATAATTGCCACAAGCTTCGTATGTGGGCCTTCGCAATGATTCTTCCAGAGTGGAAAATAAAACTAGAAATGTTTGCAAAATAATAATATATAATATAATAATAGTATTGAATGGTGAAAATTACTTGTGTTCAGTTCATATTCTAGGCAGAGTCCAATTGCCATTAGGGACATTATAGTCTGGTTGCCGTAGATGACACTTCTATTTTATATCAATTTTATTATGCAGTGAAAGACTTATTGGTTTAGGAATAGCGTAAATAGGCCGTGAATCGTTAAGTCGGGTTTGTTTCCCAAGTCGGACACTTTTTTGACAATCTCTCTTATCTTTAAGAATACACAAACGAGTATACATTATACAATCAAGATTTTTACACTGTCACACCACTTTAATATCAACCACACCCAACTCTATAGAGATAAAAACAAAGCGTACGCCGATCCTGCGTAAGTTATCGGGAAGATATTTGTTGAAATATCGAATATATAATATATGTTGGAGATAGATGTTGCGGTGAGGGCAAGGCTATCTGATTGTTTTGTACTTATACCTTCGGAATGGACAGGACTAGAGTCTGCACTACGATAATACGTCATAGCTCTATTTTGCCTCCCGCTTCGTTGTCGACAGAAATGGATAATTCGTATTCAACTCTTCGTAATTGTTTTTCTTTCTGATAAATTTTGATACGGTTGAAATTTGATCGAAAGACAAATTAGCGTGTCTAAGAGACTCGTGGAGGCTTCAGTGCACGATATAAATTTTTGCGAGTTGATTGAGCTGACAGGAGTTGCAGTGGTGGGTGGGGTGGTTCCTTCTTTTTAATTGCGATGAATGGCAAGACTAGCGTACCGTTCCCTGATGGTAAGCGATACGACCGCTCATGGACAGTAGCAAAACTAAACAACACCATGAATTACAAAGCAATGCTTGATGCGCTCGCCATCCTGAAAATTAGATGTTAAGTCTCATTATGTCCAGTAATTACTCTAGTTACAATGCCCTTCAAACCGAAACAGAACAGTGAATTTACACTGCTGTTTGGCGGGAGAAATTGACATAGCGCTGGTATCTACCCAGGCGGCCTCTCCCATATGAGAGACCTATCACCAATACAATGATTTTCTTATAATGATACCAAACAAAATTATAGCCGATTTTAATGCATTTTTATTTGAAGGGATGAAAGGTTTGGTGCTGTGCTTCAAAGAATGAAATACAAATGAAAATGACTGCCACTTTTTCCTATCTTAGCTTTTTGTGTAAATATTGTTTGATAGGTACTTACAATTTATCGAATCAAAGTTAAAATAATATTGAAACTTTAAAACTCAGTACAGAAATTTTCTTTTATATTAAATAATAATCAGCAGAGACCTATGTACTCTAAACATAGACATGATGTTAAAAAAAACCAAATGTCAATTACAATTACATTTTTTAAATAGTTGTCTATTTCAAAGTCTGAGTAAAATTCTAGCAACCCTATTCCCACGACAGCCTATTAAGATCGTGAAGAAATAAACCATATTACAAAAATAGCGTACAAAGTTTTATACAGAATCAACTCATAATAAGTACATTGTGAAAAATTAATATAATTATTATTCGTCCGAACACACTCGCTGTCCGCTCGAACACACAGGCTACAACCATACGTGCGACAGAGACAAAACACATTTCCCTTGAGTGTGAGCAAGACAACACTAACATGTTATTACCTCCAGCAAATTGATCCGTTTATGTAAAAACATCTTGGCGCTTTACATCTGCTACATATTTTTCGCAATCATTATATTTTCAAAAGTTTTTTCAATTTAAAATAATTTAATTAATGAAATTAAACGTCGTTACGATGGCAACTCGTAAGCTTTAACAAGGTGATTAAAACTAATGACATTAAAACGATAGATAGCCCCGGCGAAATGTCAATTACTTTATTATGTTTTATGTTTTCATCCCAGTTTCTATGTTTTGTATTTAATTTTATATTAATTATGTTGACCTACTGTAATAATAGTGACAAGCGAAATTATAGGCGCTTTTCTTTCTTTTTGCAAAAATCTTCAGGGTGGTCATGACCTTAGAGTAATAATAATATAGAGGGAGCACTGGTACTTCAAAAACGTATAAAAATGGTGGAGCCGGGTCACCTTTTCCTGCCCTCCTATTGACAGATTATCCAAAATGAAAAAAATATTTGAAAAAAAACATAGTTATATGATTTAACTATATATACTTTCGGTTACCATCGGAGTTTATAGCAATTTGATGTTACATAATAATTTGTTCAATTTCCACTAATCTAGCAGTGCTACCAAAGCTACGAACAAAAAATTTTCTACTATTTCTAAGATGAAAATGTATGACGACTCTCCTTTTTCAATAAAAATACCCTAAGGTCACGGCATAGGCTAGGAGAATGGACTGCGTATAGCTATTATGATGTCAACAATATATGCACAGAAATGGGAAAGATACAAAACGGTAGAACGGCTAGCAATCTCGCGGAATTATAAGCATATTGCACTTATTTTTATAGAGAATGATCAATTTTGTGGGGCTAGACTACTGAGTCCTACGAACTATCCTTTACGAAATTGGAACATTGACTCTACTTTAAAAAGTATTTAAATATTATTACACATGTAATTAAAAATACACAATGAAATGCTAACAATAAGTAAGGACAATATTAAAAAAATGTAGGTACCCTAATTATCATTAGACCTCACTCATACTCATACCTGACTCTCTACATTCATCCTTAGACCTCAAAAGGCAATAATGTTTTGCCTAGAGCACCATTCGTGTCAATCCTGACATTAAATAAGAGCATTTAAGACCAAAAATCATTGCAAAGCTGCTCCCGTTTAAAAAACTTTATTCCGAGCAAAAACAAAAATAAAATTGAAAAAAGAAATGTATGCGCCCGCGCGTCAAAAATTGCCGCCGCGGGAAGACAGATGGCGTCACCTGTACGATCAAAACAGTAAATCAAAATGGCCTGTTTTCTGTCCTTGTCACTCTTATGTGTTTTATGTATCGCTGTCTTTATCTCGCGATTGTTTATACGCCGAACGGATCGGAAATTATGACTGCTACCCGCATTAATGCGTTTTGATTTATATTTATGTTACCGATGGATACAGTAATTTAGGCTGGCAATTTTTCTTCAACACGGAGAACGCACGCCGCGGACCGCCATATTTGTCTTCATTGATGCTGTCTAAATGAATGGTTTTTCCAAATCATTAGGATATTAATGTGTAATAGTTTAGTAACTGTAGAAATACAAGTTGACTTCGCAACATTAATTATTTGTAGTACTCCTATTCAACTTGAATGCCTGATGTTTTTGTTGGAGCCAACACCCTCGACAACCTTTAACCCTTTTAACTTAGCCCTATTTATTGACAAGCAGGCTAATGCTCAGCAATTACCTATCTTAAAAACCTTATTAATCACCAAATCAGAATAATACATAATATATAACGGGCTGAGAGCCCTCGATAGGCCCGTAACCTATTTATCCTATTCACGGCACCAATCTTCTTAACTTTATTATTATTTCTTTTCCAAGGCCGTGAACAACAACTACTTATCACTTATTAAGTATTGTATGTGTTTATTGACTGCCTCGGTGGCGTAGTTGCATTACGGTACGGTTACAAAGCTGAGGTCTCGGGTTCGAGTCCCGGGTCGGGCAAAGTGATATTGGATTTTTCTATTCATTATCAGCCCGGAGTCAGGAATTTGTGCCCGATATGGCGATAGGCTCGCCCCCTATCACATCATGGGACGGAACATACAAGGCGAAATGTGGGTGTCCTGGTGGCGCCTCTGCCTACCCCTTCGGGGATAAAAGCGTGAGTTTATGTATGTATGTATGTGTTTATTGAAGGTGATGACCATTTTTCACTTATGTGTAATTTGTTCAGTTTCCGTGCACACAATAATCATTTCATTTTAATCCACTTGTAGGACTATTGTAGAATTTTTGTGTATTTTAGTTTTTGATACGTTTGTTTTCGATACGCCTTCAATCAAAGCTCCGTATTTAGCAATTTCTGTCCGCATACCTAGAATCTCCTTTCACGCCAACCTGGCACGGAAATCTTTATTCAATGTGATTGCCTCTGTACGTATAGGTATATTCTATGTCTGTTTGATATCTATATTATATATGTTTCATATCTATATTCTATATCTGTTTGATTATGATTAATTTATAAATTCTTGCATTTTATCGTGAGTCGTGTGCGGTGCGTTCAGTTTTTATTCCTTGTATTAAGAACTACGCTCGGAAGGCATCGAAATGTTTTTGCGTTGTTAATAGAGATGTGCCTTCTATTCGAATGTTAATCGATTGTGGTTAATCAATTGGAAATTGAAGGCACTGATTGGAGTTAATGTTGGTGGGTTTTTATTATTTAATACCTTGTTTAATAAAATTACATCATTATGTTTTCGCTGATAGATTCAAGTTGATATTGATAACTGAAATTACATTTAACTTTTGCAGAATCACAAAAATCAACGTTACCCCTCTTCTGAAGCAATTCATTCATAAAAATACGCTTCATTAGCGGATTAAAAAATAATAGCAAATAAGATATTATTTGCCTATAAATCCGTTTAATATAATACATAAACACTATATAAGAAATAAACACTATATTCATAAATACACTAACACAACATGAGTCATAAATTTTTACTTTAGTTCCAATAAATAAATGGATGAATTATGTAAAATAATAATTGGACAGAAGAAAAACACAACATGAGCAAATTAACAATTTCAACATGTTTAAATCGATCGATTCCGCTGACAAGTCACGTCTCTATTCGACTAATCATTTAGTCAGTCTCAACCCTCGTCACATCTCTAGTTATTAAACAAGCGCGCCATTACAAATTCAAATATTGCTACTATTCAAAAATTTCATAAACATCAGATTATCTTCGCAATTAACGCTCAACAATTGAAGGTTGAATATTTTTAGAAAAAAGTCGATCGAAGTAATGACTGGCACCTGTCCCATACACCAGCATAAAAGTATCTTTGTAGCTTAATATTCTATTTAGCAAAGGGGCTCAAACAACACTGGTACATCAAACTCCAGTGTTGAACAAAAAAATCGAAAATTCTAAATGTTGATTACGAGACATCGATACATGAATAGATTAATCGATATAAAAGGTTAAAATACAAAAACTTTCGTATACATTAATGATATTAATTGCGAAATTATGTATCAATCATGATTAACGTCGTTTTTGATGTATGGCTACACACTTTACGAATAATTAAAGGTAATTTTTTATTTCGTTTTTTTTTATTGCGAAAATATTTTACTGTCTCTATTAAACGGCAGTTTGTTTCGTGTCCGTAGCCAATAATTTAAAAATGGAACAGATTAATCTCAATTGCATCTTTTGAGCATTTAAAAATAAAAAACTTAAAGATAAATAGCGTAAGTGTTACGAAATGCTGACATTTAATTTAAACACATATTTTGAGTTGAACAAAATATGAAGGTGAAAAAAATTAAAAACACTTAGTTGTAAATTTATCCATATTTTTAGTCCGTTGTAGCACGTGAATTGAAATTCTTGATAAACTATTAAAGTTCTTACTATGGTAAAGGATGATAGTATTACAAATATTTCATTTATTACAAGTATTGAGTTAACTAACCTCTGTATAAGGGTTCTAGGGATGTGTGAGGTCCTTTTTTTGTATGATTCCAGGTTTATATTAGCCACCAGAAACATATTGAGACGGCCCCACGCAAGTTTAAAATAAGGAATAATAAGGATTTCGATATTTGAAAACTATCTAGCAGAGTCAAACAAAAGCAAAGTTTGTGTTTATTTTGTTACATACATACATGAACACACGCCTTTATCCCAGAAGGGGTAGGCAGAGGTGCCACCAGGACACCCACATTTGGGGTGCTATGTCGGGAACCTCCACGTGGTGCACCCTGGGCAACGTGGGTCATCGTAGTTGCAATTTTGCAACTACAATGACCGACGGCAAATATCCGACGGGGAGGGCAGGGGGTTTGGCGGTCGCTGTCTTTTGTGGCGGCCGCCTCCATCTGTCGTTATTTTAGGTGGGGCCCATCTCTGGGCCACCCTCCGGTTCTGTCCCGGAGGTCTCGGCGGGCTCGGTGTGCGCTTACCCCGCCGCCGGGCGGGCTGTGGGAGTGTTCCTCTCACGGTCACCGTCGCATATCGTAATCCGGTTGTGAAGTTTGTGGTCATGTCTCGCATTCTCACCGGACCGAGGGTCCTGGCTTAAACGCCCGGACCGCGAGGGAGGATGCCTCTATAAAAAGTACCCCGAATCCCAAGCGGCGGCGCACCGCGAGGGGATGCATGGCTGATGGGAAGTTCAGTCTCTAGTGCGACCCCCGTCAGAGTACCGGCCGACCCTCTGACGGGTTACGCTAGGCTTACCCAGGTACAGGGGGCACTGCCTGGGTGGACCTTCTTTTCCCCCATACTCGTGGGTCTAAAAATGGATAAACTTTTAACTAAAACCAACACCAAAAATGACGAAGTGGGCGAAAAAGTACCTTTGGTACTCGTGGAGCGAACGGGCGTGCTCTCGGACTCCGACAGTGCGTCCAGCGCTATGAGTGTGGCAAGCGGAAGTAGCGTGAACTCGAAACGTTTGCGCAAACGGCCGAGGGAGGTCGCAGACTCAGGGTCGGACTCGGCCCTGAGCGACACAGCGGTGCCGGCCCCCAAGGTCGGTGCCAAAAAAGGCGGAAGAGGTAGGCCCGCCACTACTGGCAAATACGCCGGTATCGGCCTATCCAGGCGCGAGGCTGCGGCAGCGATGAAGGCCGCAGCGGCCGCCGAAAAACAGGAGGAGGACGAGCGGCAGATTGCGGCTCTGACGAAAAGGGTGACGGAAGGGAGAGTCACTCGCCTGTCGGAGTCGTCGTTTGCCGTCTCTGAGATGGAAGTCGAGGCAGAAGAGCTACCTGCCTCCGACTTAAACCAACGAGTGGCTGACGCGGTTGCAGCCATCAAAAGGGTGAGCAAGGTCTCAAAGGGCCTTAGCGGCTGCAGCCAGAAGGCACTGAAAGAGGCCACGACTTCCATCATGGAAAGTGCTCAGGTGCTTCTAACCCGCACCACAACAGAAGAGACGGCGCTGCTGCGGGCCCAGAATAAAAAGCTCGCAGCGCAAATGGCGGAGCTCCGCAGGGAGCACGAGGAGCTCAAGGCGGAGATGGCCAATTTCCGCCGCGAGCACCTCAGGCGGGAGGTGGGCCTTCCGCATGAAACGCCACAACCGCAACCGCAGCTGCCGTCGCAAGAGACGGAGTTGACTCGCCTGATCCGACAGGAGATGGCGAGTTTCAACGCGCGGTTCTCGGTGCTTGAGGGGAGGATCTTACGTCCCCCTCTAGCTGCTGAGCAACGCAGCACACCGGCGCCAACGTATGCGGCTCAAACTGCAGCGCCCCGTGCCGCCCAACCGGCACAAGCGGCTGCTGCTGCGCAGAAGAGGACTGCGCCAACTGCCGCCTCAAATAGGCATTCGAAAAAGGAGGAGGCTAAAATGGCCAAAAAGGCAGGTGCTACGGCTGCTGCACCTAAACAAACTGTTAGGCCAGTAACGCGGGAACCCGCCACTAGACCTGAGGCGGAGTGGACAGTGGCGGGCGCCGCTAAAACCTCGAAAAAGGCGCGCCAGCGGGCCAAGAAGCAGGCCCAGAGAGAACAAGCGGCGGCCAAGCGCCAGACAGCGAGGCTCAATACCCCCCGCTCTACAGCAGTGGCTCTTACCCTGCAGCCGGGGGCGGAGGAGCGGGGCCTGACATATGCCAAGATCTTGGCAAAGGCAAAAGCCGAGATCTCTCTTGGCGATCTCGGCATAACGGGCCTCCGGTGCAAAACAACTGCTACCGGCGGCCGCCTACTGGAAGTATCGGGAGCCACTAGTGGTCCCAAAGCAGACGCCCTGGCTGATAAACTCAGGGCGTCTCTAGGCCCGGATGATGTTAGAGTGTCCAGGCCAACCAAGTGCGCAGATCTGCGCATTTCGGGCCTGGACGACTCCGTCACTGAGGAAGAGGTCGCCGCTGCCATCTCGACGGCCGGAGGATGCCCGCTGGACCAAGTAAAGGCGGGCACGATACGCAGGGGTGTCTCCGGTCTCGGGACAATTTTTGTCAGCTGTCCCGTAGCGGCGGCCAAAAAAGTTAAGGACAAACGGCTGCTGGTTGGATGGGTCTCGGCGCAGGTCACGCTCCTGGCGCCCAAGCCCTATCGGTGTTACCGCTGTCTTGAAGAAGGACATGCGGGGGCACGGTGCACCGCTGGGGTAGACCGCAGTCAATTGTGTTTCCGCTGCGGTCAGCCCGGTCACAAGGCTGGCACTTGCACTGCCACGCCGCACTGCGTCATCTGTGCGGCATCTGGCAAGCCAGCCGACCACAGGACCGGGTCAAAGGCCTGCGCCAGGACCAAGAAGACGAAAAATGCAAGGAGACAGCCGGCTCATCCACCGGCTAGAGTCACGGATGCGTCGAAGAAGGCAACCAGCTCCTCGCAGCCGGTTCACCCGCCGGTTGCGGCAGAACATCCGCCGAGGGCTGGGGAGGAGACAACGGCCATGGACACACAATAATGGCCCTACGTCGTCTCCTCCAAGCCAACATAAACCACTGCGCCAGGGCTCAGGATCTCTTGCTCCAGAGCATGGCGCAGTGGTTGATCGATGTGGCAGTTGTCGCCGAGCCGTATTTCGTGCCACCCAGGGATGACTGGGTGTGTGACACGAACCGCTCGGTGGCACTGCTTATGAGGTCTGCCGCCGACACCCTTCCCTTCGAGGCCGTCACCCGAGGGCGGGGCTATGTCGCGGCAGTTTGGGGGAATATTATGGTCGCGGGGGTGTATTTCGCCCCCAGCCTTTCTCTCGCCGACATGGAGGATATCATTTTGGAGTTGGGCACGGTCGTCAGTCGTAGCCGTCCTCGTCCCGTGATCGTCCTAGGGGACTTCAACGCCAAATCTACGGCTTGGGGTTCCCCGGCTACGGACGCGCGGGGCGAGTTAGTGGAGGAGTGGGCGGTCGAGCAGGGCCTGCTTCTCCTGAACCGGGGTTCCGTGCAGACGTGCGTGCGGATGCGGGGCGGGTCGATAGTGGACCTGTCTTTCGCTAGCCCCGCTCTCGCGCGCACCGTCCAGGACTGGCACGTCCTGGAGGGGGTGGAGACGCTGTCTGATCATCGATATATTCGATTTAGCGTCTCCGCCCAGACCTCGGTTGGGCCGGTCCAAGCGGCCCCGGTGGGCGTTGGAGACGGCCCGCGTTGGGCACTGAAGCGGCTGGACAGGGAGGCTCTCCTGGATGCCTCCATCGTCAAGGCCTGGCTGGACTCTCCAGACAGGCCAACGAACATCGACGAGGAGGCGGAGTGGTTCCGGGAGAGCATGTCGCACATCTGTGATGCTGGCATGCCCCGAGTCCGGCCGTTACCATCGAGGCGCCAAGTGTACTGGTGGTCGCACTCGATCGCGCAGCTGCGCATCGCTTGTGTGCAGGTGCGACGCCGGTACGCTAGGTGCCGAAGAAGGCGCCGCCGCCCCTTTACAGCGGCGGCCGAACAGGAAGAGGCGGAACTGTACAATCGCTACAGAGAAGCGAAGAGCGCCCTCCAGCTGGCCATTGTCCGGGCAAAGGCCCAGGCCAACGAGGAGCTGCTGGAGACTCTGGACCGAGAGCCGTGGGGGCGCCCCTACCTTATGGTGCGGGGCAAGTTGCGCCAACGGGCTCCCCCACTGTCCCGGAGTCTCCAGCCACAGCTGCTGGAGGAGGTGGTGTGTGCGTTGTTTCCGACGAGACCGGAGCACACACCACCGGCTATGGTTCCGCCTCGCAATGTGCCCGACGCGGAAGACGACAATGACGACGACGTGCCCGAAGTGACCCGGGTAGATTTGAGAGTGGCGGTGGCTCGCATCAGGAACACCGCCCCAGGGCCCGACGGCATTCCAGGCCGTGCATGGGTCCTGGCCATGGAGGCTCTCTGGCCCCGACTAGCGGGACTCTTGAGCGCATGTTTGGAGCGGGGCCAGTTTCTCAGCCGGTGGAAGACCGGAAAGCTGGTCCTGCTCAAGAAGGAGGGGCGCCCTGCAGACTCACCATCTGCATACAGGCCAATCGTGTTGCTGGACGAGGTGTGTAAGATCTTCGAGCGGATTATCGCTAGTCGCCTCGTCCAGCACATGACCATGGTGGGGCCGGATTTGGCGGACAACCAATTTGGTTTCCGCCAGGGGCGCTCCACGGTGGACGCAATCATGCGCGTGAGGGTCCTCGCGGAGGAGGCAGTCGCCCGGGGCGAGGTGGTCTTGGCGGTGTCGCTCGACATCGCCAACGCTTTCAACACCTTGCCCTGGAGTATCATCAGGGAGGCACTCCGGTACCACGGGGTGCCGCGCTACCTCCAACGCATTGTCGGGGCCTATTTGTCGGAAAGATCGGTGGTGTACCCGGGTCGTGAAGAGTGGTGTCGGCGAGAGACGTCGTGCGGCGTTCCGCAGGGGTCGGTGTTGGGGCCGCTCCTGTGGAACGTGGGGTACGACTGGGCTCTGCGCGGTGCGCTTATCCACGGCGTCGGCGTCATTTGTTACGCCGACGATACGCTAGTGACAGCGCGTGGAAAGACGTACCGGCAGGCGGCCATACGCGCGACTGCTGGTGTCGCGCACGTCGTGGGTAGGATCCGGCGGCTGGGCTTAGAGGTGGCATTGCACAAGTCTGAGGCCCTGTGTTTTCACGGGCCGAGGACGAAGCCGCCTCCGGGGTCCAGCATCATTGTAGGAGGAGTCTCCATCGCTGTCGAGTCGACGATGAAGTACCTTGGACTCGTCCTCGACAGTCGGTGGAACTTCGGGCCGCACTTTACACGGCTCGCCCCCCGGTTGATGGGCGCCGCTTCTGCGCTCTCGCGCTTGCTGCCCAACCTGGGGGGGCCCAACTCCTCCTGCCGGAGGCTCTACATGGGGGTCGTACGGTCGATGGCGCTATACGCCGCGCCAGTGTGGTCGGACTCCCTGACGGCCCGCAACGTCGCGGTGCTGCGAAGGCCGCAGCGCGCGATGGCCGTCAGGATCATAAGGGGATACCGTACGATCTCCTTTGAGGCAGCGAGCCTCTTAGCCGGATCCTCGCCCTGGGACCTCGACGCTAAGCTCCTCACGTCGCTCTATTGGTGGCGTGTGGAGGCGGTCGAGAGGGGCGAGCGCCTGGTGCCTCGAGAGGTAGAGGCACGCAGGGCACAGCTCCGCCAGGTCCTAGTGGCGGAGTGGCAGACGCGCCTAGCGCTACCCACGGCGGGGCACGCCGCTGTAGCGGCGGTAAGGCCCGTTCTTGAGGAGTGGCTCAACAGGAGCCACGGCGCCCTAAGCTTCCGGCTGACGCAGGTGCTTACCGGACATGGGTGTTTCGGGAAGTACCTGTGTCGTCTAGGCCGGGAGCCGACGTCCCAGTGCCACCATTGTGGAGATCGCCGCGACGATACGGCGTTGCATACGTTGGCGGAGTGCCCAGCTTGGGCTGAGCAGCGCCGTGACTTGGTCGCGGCCGTAGGTGCTGCGGGAAACCTCTCGCTCCCGGCCATTGTTTCAACCATGGTCGGGAGCAAGTCAGGATGGAGAGCTGTCGCCACCTTCTGCGAGTTCGTGATGCTCGCAAAGGAGGTGGCGGAAAGGGAGAGAGAGGCTGCCTCCTCTCTCCCCTCCCGCAGCAGACGCACTGGGCGTCGTAGGGTGGCAGATTTCCGGCCACCTTAGGGCGCGGCCTGTGGACGACAGACTCGGGGCGTCTTGTCGTCCGACCAGCAGCAGGCCTTGAGGCGGCGGCGTCGTGTTCCGCGCGCGCCTCGTAGTGGAGTCCTGCGGCCTGGGTGACGGCCGCAGTGGGTGACGGGGCCCGCCCGACTATGGCGGGCCAATACCCGTCGGGGGGTTGCGACGAATGCTTCGGCGATACCCGACCCTCCGACACACGGGTACATGAGGAACACGGGTTGGTTTTTAGTCAGTAAGAGTCTGACAGTCCCCTCCGCGCCTCCCCAGGGCGGAGGATGTCCATGAGGATTTTCCAACCCGATACCAAAAAAAAAAAAAAAAAAAAAAAAAAAAAAAAAAAAAAAAAAAAAAAAAAAAAAAAAAAAAAAGGACACCCACATTTCGCCTTGTATGTTCCGTCTCATGATGTGATATCGCCTATCGCCATATAGGGCACAAATCCCTGACTCCGGGCTGATAATGAATAGAAAAACCCAATATCACTTTGCCCGGCCCGGGATTCGAACCCGGGACCTCGGCTTTGTAATCGTACCGTAGTACAACTACGTCAAGGCAGTTTATTTTTTTATAGTATCGTAATGTAATGAGGGGTGTGAGTGAATTTTTTGGCTTAGGTACTACCCCGATTGAGCCTACCTAATACCTGATAAGACAGTTCAGCTGAAGAATATGTTTGTAAGAGCTAATTACTGTAAGTAATAGTCCGATTTCATATTTTGCCATTACTTCATTTCGATTTTGTACGACTAGTACTGCCCTGGTCGAGCCGACCTATTTTTACTTTAGTTTTAACGACCTACAGCATCCACCCAGGTTCTACCATTTTTTTTATTAGTGCTAGAGTCCTTATCGTTTATTATTTTATAAATAGTGGACTTATTATAAACCTGATGGTAATGAATAAAACCATCCGCAACTGGTAGTCAGTTCGTAAAATAAAAACAACGGGCATTGAACTGTCGTAGCTCTTCACAAAATATACTATGTAATATCCTTAAACAATTATCTTTGTCTTAAAAAATATTATAAAACATCAAGCTATTACATTTTATGTCTGGGTGAAGATCTTTCGACATTTATTTGATAAAAATAACTTGTTCTCTCCGGTAAAAAAACGCTCATTGTTGAGTTTAAACATTAAGCATGACGCTCGCGAGATCTCATCTAGCGACAAAACTTTTTGTGCAATGATTAAAATATCTCGCATAAAATCTTGAACAAAAAATAATTTAAAAGTCTTTTATTTAAATAAAGTATTTTATTAAATTGAATTCTGCAATAAATTTTAAATTAAAACTCATTATTGACGATGAAAGATTATTCAATAATAAGCAATTACATCAGATATATTCATTTCATTTTAACCCTGTACTGCTATACAAAGCTCACGTACACAATAGGGGGTATATTATACCAAAATTAACAATTCAACATTCAATAATCAGTGAATTACATCGGATAATTTCACACTATATTTAACCCTTCACTGTAGACTTATATGCAATGTGGGTAGTTTATACCGCGTACATAAAGTCGATAATACACGTAATGAAATATTCATTAAGTGGCTCGATGTTGTTATCTAAATGTTTAATTTGGTTAATAATAAAAATTGCGAGCATGGCCGTGTGCAGCGGTAATGGCCGGCGGACGGCTAATTTCTTACCATCTGATAACATCCCGGGATCTCGACGTAATAAGAACACCGTGCGGGAAGATCTATTAAGTTTTAGACAGGGACGAGTTGTAATAATTGTAATTTGTAATAATTGGGTAGGTAATTTTTGTAATAATTACGTAATGTGAATGTATAAAAGAACCAGTTGTAACTCTGAAATAAATCTCTCTTATAGATATCCAATTATAACCCCGTATCTATTAGCTAAAATAATCATACTGGGTATACAATACCCAAATACATATTTATAAACACAAACTGATTGCATACGTATGAATAGGCCAGCTCAACCAGATTGGTATATATGCGTTTAAAATAACCGTGTTCGGCTGAATTTTCTCTACCAAAATTTCAATCTAAAATGAAGACTAAAGGGTAAGAAACATTTCACAAAATTTTCCACTGAGATCCTCTAATGCCAATGACCTTTTATGACGTACCATTGCAGCAGATATCACTAATATAAATAAAATAAATAAATACACCCAACACTCACATACATAGTCACACCCGCACTAACATCGAGTCTTGTGTCGTGAGTATCAGAAACTACGAGAGACTTTTCAGTCTCACAAACACCCAGACCCGAAACAAATACCAGTATCATACAAACATTTTTTTCGGTACGGGGATCGAAGCGAACGGAGACTGTCATTATGTATATAATTTACTATCAGGTCGCCCATATGCTCGTTCACCTCGTACCCACAAAAATGAAGCAATATATTAAGCCGCCTCTAACAAATTATAAACACTACAACATCTCAACGAAAGCGTAATGAAAAAATAATTTAACATGATTTATAGCTTACTCAGACCTCCGCAAATTGCCGCCAGTTTGGGACGTTTAACTTAAGTACGGGCTGCGTGTGCGCATTAAAAAAAAACTCCAACGCGACCGAAAATCGCGCGAAACATCTTACAAGCGATATTTTCATAGTAATTTCATAAACACATACCACCAATGCAAATATGAGTACTCGATTCGAACGTAGAATTAATATTTTTATCGATGCAGGGTTTTTTGTCAATACGGGGTGTGATGTGATTGAATACAACAAACCCTGCCCACGAGAGCTGTAGACTTCAAAACTTTGGGAAGTTAGAAAGCGATATAAATATTTAAATAATCGGTGATATAATCCGTATTTTTTTTCTATATATTACCCAAAACATTAAGACCTAATAAAACTATCGCCGTATCGGGCACAAATTCCTGGCCCCGTGCTGAGAATGAATAGAAAAGTCTAATAACACTTTGCCCTACCCAGGATTCGAACCTGAGACCTCAGCTTTATAATTGTACCATAGTACAACTACGCCACCGAGGCAGACATTATATCATATCAAAACCTTTAAATTTATCAATGTATGAACTCATAAATCTACTTACAATGTATAGATACCTATTTATATGTACATATAATTTATACACTAAGAACACCCGCGTTAATAAACACTATTCAGCGAAATTCCAAACGTAGCTTCTTATTTGGTAAATTATCAAGTTGTGCTTAAAGCGCCTCTAGCAATCTCTTGCGCTTTCACGGTAAATGCAGCTAATATTACAGCTGCTAAGTCCAGCAATGAGATGCAAATTAGAAATAATAACTGATTAACAATAATTTTGTTTTGTGACAGCCTCAGTAGCGCAGACAAATACACTACTCACAAAAATTAAAGGATTTTTTTAATCAAAATTTTGGTATGTTTTGAGAGTCTGTATCTTGGAAAAAATGATTGTTTAGAAATTCAAAACAAGAAATTGGAAGCTTGAAATGTCTATTTTTCAAATCTGTGCTCTATTTCTTGATTGCACGCCTGGTTGACAAGCAGTCGTAGGAAAACCAACGAGAAAAACAAATCCAAACTTTACTCGTTTTTGACACCGTGCATTATAGGGTACAAATTTGAAAAATAGACATTTCAGGCTTCCAATTTGTTGTTTTTGAATTTGTAAACGATCAATTTTCTCCAAGACAAAGACTCTAAAAAAATATCCTTTAATTGTTGTGAGCAGTATATATAACTCCTTCTTCACAAATTCCTGAAGAATTTGTGCCCGGTATGGCGATGGGCTCGCCCCCATCACATCGTGACGGAACATACAAAGCGAAATGTGGGTGTCCTGGTAGCATCTCTACCTACCCCTTCTGGAAAAAGGCGTGAGTTTATGAATCTATGTACAAGTATTTGTTTCGAGTCTGAGTGTTAGAGCGAGAAGTCATTTACACTTCCTGATACCTACAATACAGGATACTAATTATAATTATAGGGTCATCACTACGTGTGCAACTGTCAAGGAATTTATTTATTTGTTTTTCATTGCAAGTCGTTAAATTGTCAAAGCAAATGTACGTATGACATCTGCAGGTGGGCGCATCGCTGCTAAATTGTTTCGTATTACAAATGCACATATTATAACATCATTCCAGTGGCAATTCATTATTTGAATATCTTGTAAATTTCACATTGTTATGGTAATGTGATTGAACTCGATGCCGTTTTTCTGACTAGTGTGAAGTGCCCATACGTGGTATGTTCGTGGGTTCAATTCTCAAATACGTTTACTTTCAAATGTATGCAAGTAAGTTGGGTGACCGGTAAAACCATAAATAAATGTATATTATATGTTTGTTAAAAACGACCACACCTATTAACAGATGAAACGTAACTACATATAATGGGACGACTATGTGAAATGTACGTATGGGAAGTGTACGTACACAAATGCATAACAAAATGTTGTATGACGTCAGTAATTAGTAATTACACTAATTACTGACGTCATACAACAAAACGTGTTTAATAACCCTAATAAAAGCCATAAAAACAATTAAACAACAATCAGAGTGACGCAGTGGCTATTAGACCGCGGGTCGAAAGTGCCCCGCGCTGGCCGAATCCTCAGTAATTGCGGGTTAACCGCGCGATATCCGATACACATAACTCGTTGCGGTAACCCTTACCCTAAGTTTGACATGCTGGCCGTTTCGACCCGGACTTGTAGGGTTGATGCTTTAAAATAATATTGATTAAGATTTTTGCTCTCGTTAAGAATTATATAAATATATGCAAATATCTATAAAAGAACCGCCACAATTATGTTGGTACTAGAAATAAAATAAATGTTAAATAAATAATCATTTTAATCATTATTCATAAATTTTATAAAATTTACGTTCTACTGTAGTTTAGTTTGAAATATCTCACTAGCTAAAAAATAACAACGTTTAATTTTTTTCTGATCCTTTAAAATATACAACAGACTCTCATAAGAATTACTGTTAGAATTTTTTTTTTTCAAACCACATCATCCTGAATTATGATACTCGGTATACTATCCTTGTTTATTTGATCCTCTTGTATATATTTGAAATTACTGAGACAAGAAATAATAAAACACAGACCAGATTGAAAATTAATGAAACAAAAAATAAATACTGACCACTCTGGACAGCCCTACACAAGTACATTGGCATTGTTATCTAAGCCGCAAAATAATCCGCTGACCGCTGCGATGCCGGGTGCCGAATATCGCCGCTCGATTGAATCGCACCGCGCCGCGACACCCCTACCACAGCCTCTACCTCGGGACTTTTGAATTTCGAACTTAATTGGCCTTGTGTGGGATAGAAACTGAATTGAAAGTAAAACGAAGGCAATAACAATGAGATAATTGTGTTAAAATGTCATTCAATCTGGAACTCCTTAAAATATATTTGACAGGCTGTAAACCCAATGTTGCGTTAAACGGGATATGATTGTCAGCCTAGAAAAATAATCATAGGAACAACAAAGTCTTCATTGCATTATAAAAGTGCCAATTAATTTTAAATTCTTAATAAATTAATTTCAAATTTATTTATTGATTTTACGGTAGCAAAAATATGTTGTAGTGTGAGGAAACCTGCATATCGTTTTGCAATAATTTCTATGGTGTGTAAAGTCCGCCAACCCGCACTAGGCCAGCGTGGTGGACTATATGGCGTAGCCCCTCTCAATCGTACTATCGATTGTTGAGGAGGCCCGTGCCCTGCAGTGGGACGTATATGGGCTGATACAGTACAGTACGGTAAAGAATTTAAAAAAAAAGTTGCGCAAAGAAGTACAAGTGCAAATCCATCGCAATAATTGCAAGTTGTTTTCCTTGAATTTGTTTAAAAATTTAAACAAATAACTGTAATTCCTACTATTATTTCTAGCCCAAAACCTCCAAAGTCACATACAATAAGAAATTAATACAAAATAAAGCTAAGCCCAAAACGATAAGACTTTAGAATGGAGGTCGATGCAGGATTAAGAGCCGACCCTCCGCAAATATTTGTATTTCGACAGCCAGATTAAAATATTACGTTGGTCAGTTTGTTTACATTAATTTAGTTCTTGTTTAGCTTTGGGTTGGTTTGTAGTTTATGTGATATTTTGGTGAAATATGATTGAGTTATTGCCGTAAATTGGTTATGTATGGCTTGGAGGTAGTGTAAAGGATGTGAAGTGTGAACCATGACGCCCATGATTCGATTCCAGGTCGGACAATCCATTTATGTAAGATTTACATTTTGAAAAATGTTAT
This sequence comes from Deilephila elpenor, assembly GCA_949752805.1. Classification (NCBI taxonomy): domain Eukaryota; kingdom Metazoa; phylum Arthropoda; class Insecta; order Lepidoptera; family Sphingidae; genus Deilephila; species Deilephila elpenor. Next base: position 3,553,196 of record OX457116.1, read on the forward strand.
TGTTACGTGCTGCTTGACTAGTACACCGAGTGTCGGCGATGTTCGGTGGAGCTCGGTGGTGTTCGGCGAACTTGTCTGCCGCCACTATTGACACTGGCTACATAATAGAAGATTTTGCCGCTAGGTGGCGCTAGCTAAGCGGTTATTGTTTTGTTTTTGTTTTTTCCGGGTGTACGTTTTTTGTTTTCCTTCTGGAAGTTTCTTTGTGAAATAAAAATGAGTAATACAAATTTCAGTGTTTAATATTATATTAATTCATACTCGACATAGCGCAATTAACAATTGAGTCAGCATAATTATGCGAAAGGCCAAAGAACAATATGTGGTAACTCGGTAATCCATCGGGACTGTACTATATACGTATAAAAAATATATGTAAAAACGTTTGTTACCTGTCAGACCAGCACAACGCATCGTCGCGATACCTGAAAAACAAAATAAATATTATTAAACATTTTGTACGATGAGTTGGACATTCGTATCCCACCAAATGCAAGTGATGTTAAAACTACAGTAGGTAGATATACATATATACACCCAACAGTCACATACATAGGCCTGACCCCACACTAAGATCGAGTCTTGTTCACTATACAAGACAAGTCAGGAACTACGAGAGACTTTTCGGTCTCACAAACACCCAGACCCGAAACAAATACTTGTGGTTCTCACAAACATTTGTCTCAGTGTGGGGATCCAACCCGCGGCCTCTCGTTTCCCAGGCGGCGTCTAACCAACTGCGCCACGGAGGCTGTCAAAGTAGTGGCTCATTACCATGGTCATTAAACTACAAAAATGTACATTTGGTCGCTAATTAATTCTGTTATAATAACATTAATTTAATCTTTATACGTCCCATACAACGGCATGGGTCTCTTCTATAGAAAAAACGATTAAGAAGGGTTGGGCCATAGTAGTGGCGGTACTTCCATACAAGCCCAAAAGCCCGGCTTGCCCTACATAATACATATATACTCCATACTGAATACAAACTATTACATTCAATACAACAGTCATTTATTAGAAAACATCTAACATTTTAATTTTTTGAATTTACCGCGCCTCGATTCAATGAGACGCCAGCGCCGAAGCGCCGCGTAATTCCATGCGCGTAATATTCATTCATTAAAACTATATTGAACTTGAAAAGACGGAGCACACAGCACATACATCTATCCTTTTCTCTCTCGTGTGCTTTTACGGGGCTTCTAGCAACGCGTGAATTGTATGGGGAAATGATATTACTCGATCGCTACGAATGTATAGCTATAGATATGTTATATAGCAGTTTACTCTAGACGATATGCCCGGCTTCGGCCTTGGTGATGTAAAAACATCGTGCGTTGCATGGTCGTCACGTGATTATTTGTTAAATCAATTATATCAATTGTTAATAAATTAAGTTGGTTCCTTTTAGAAATTATATCTAGTATTTTTTTTAGAACAAATAATGAAGTTTTATATTTCTTTTAATAAATTGTATCTTTTGTATTGTTTATTTCACGTTTACTGGCAATACAGCACATTTTTCTACTAACTTCATTTGTATTATCAATTATGATATTTTATGAGTTGTGAATGTGTTTTGTTTAAGGTTAATGTTTAGTTTTTTAAGTTATTTAAACTTTTTGATACTATTATGAGTTGTATTGTTTTCTGTGGTGGTTTGAGTGCGATGGTGAAAGCGTTCATTGCCGGTAAAAAGGTAAATTCATTCAATTATATTGAAAAATAAACCGGCGCGAAACATATGCCGGGTTTGTACATTTAGTAAGTCGTGATAAATCACAATAGAAATTTCTTCAGTTCAGTATAATAAACTACGTAGGTACTTTTATTACTACATACTCCCTTTAAAGCTATTAAACAATCGTGATTCATATGTTTTTAAACGACACGTCTTGTGTGTTAGATTGTTTGGATTATAATGCTTTAAATTTTCATTAAATTAGGTGGTCCTTTCAAAAGGCAATCTATTATTTTAAATTCAGAAAAACATTTAAACATGAATGCGTTAATAATAAATTCTGCTTGCAATTTCGGTAAGCCTCGAAGTCGACCACGGCACCACAGAATAGTGACGGCAATAGAAATGTAATGAATAGTTACGGATACATGTTCACAAGTAATCTATATTAATTGTTTTAATCTTAATATTGATTGTGTGGTAGGTTTGCCGACGTATTATAAATTAATTTTCTTCGTTCTTAGTAACTTTGTGTTTCTAAAACAATATTAATTAAACGTAAAAAAATATTCGGCTTGCCCTACTCCAAAACCCTAGGCACGCCACTGGGCCATAGCCCAATATTTTAATTGTAATCCATAATTTATTCATTACATAAAATAAACAGTTTTGAAGTAACACGCGTCTAGTCTGCCTTAAACTTAGAAATAGAACAATCATCCCAGTTATATTTTGACTTGTCTCATTGGTCCAGTACATAAGACACAGTTCATACTAGCTTACATATAAGACAATGCCTTAAAGCCATCTCCTGTGTAACAGCCTTTAGGTGACCACACACCTATGCACCTAAACCGGACGATGTCATAACATGTTACGCAGAAAAATCAAGTATGAGTATTATATGGTGAGCACTGGTTCGCTTATTGATCCGACAATACCACGGTATTAGTATGGATATAGTGCTGCTGGATAGGTCTAAGTAAATTTCATTGAAATTGTAGGGAATAGAGGTTAAGTACTTTATTTCGGGGTCAAAGGAGAAAGGACAATAGACACCACTCAACTTGCGCAGTGACTTAGAATATACGTTTTTTTCCTTTTTTTTCTTTTTGGCGCTACTGCATATTGCTACAGGAAATCTTTATAATTCAGGTATTTTATACAATACCTAGGCAATGTATAGAATACAGTATTATATAAAATGCCGTTAACATAAATATACATATCATGACGATGTTCATGGACTTCATATACAATAAAAAATATATAAAGATCTCTATGATATGCATTTTCTTCACGATGTTTTCCTTTAGTGTTAAAGTGCGTTCAATACATTCCATTTCATATTCGAATTCGTGACCTGTTCGTTGGCAACAGACCACCATGTACTTCCTGTGTCTATTTATTATTTACTACATATGTTGTAAAGTCGACAAATTTAATGACTATAGGATACATATACATGCATAAACTCACGCTTTTATCCCCGAAGGGGTAGGCAGAGGCGCCACCAGGACACCCATATTTCGCCTTGTATGTTCCGTCCCACGACGTGATAGGGGGCGAGCCTGTCGTCATATCGGGCACAAATTCCTGACGCCGGACTGATATATGAATATATGAATAGAAAAATCCGATATCAATTTGCCCGACTCGGGACTCGAACCCGAGACCTCAGCTTTGTAACCCTACCGTAATAAAACCACGCCATCGAGGCAGTCTATAGGATACTATACGATACATACATACATACATACATAATCTCACGCCTTTATCCCCGAAGGGGTAGGCAGAGGCGCCACCAAGACACCCACATTTCGCCTTGTATGTTCCGTCCCATGATGTGATAGGTGGCGAGCCTATCGTCATATCGGGCATAAATTCCTGATTCCGGACTGATAATGAAGAGAAAAATCCGATATCAATTTGCCCGACTCGGGACTCGAACCCGAAACCTCAGCTTTGTAACCGCACCGTAATAGAACTACGCCATCGAGCAGTCTATAGGACACTATACGATATATTTATGTATAAACTGTTAACTAGTAAAACAGTAACAACAGCACCGCCCCACGCTATAATTTGACGCCCCGGGCCTCTTCCACGCGCCCAACATCTTCGTACACTTTCAGTCTGTCGACCTCCCAAGAGCGATATGAATAATTCACGTCGCCTGTCCGACTATTAATAACTAGTTGTTTGCACATTACCGGACATCGGGAAACATATTATCTAAAGACCAAGGATATATTAAAAGGCCTGAAGATATACTATAATGGAAATTAATAATTGAAGGCATATGAATAGTAGTAATTGAAAGATGAAATTGTTGTGAACTTTTTCGTTGGAAATTACGGGCAGTTATTAAGTAGTAATGTTAAGCTGGAGAGGTTATTATGGTTTTTCAATTGCTGGAGTAAAATGGCGTGACTTTGTATATTCTTATCCTATGTTGGTTAGTAATTCGCTAAACGGTTTTATATGCATGTAATAATTCATTATGTTATGAAAATCAGATGTAGAAGTTCGCTTTTGTGGCCCGAATGTTGGAAAAGGCTCAAAGTAAGGGAACATATTTTGTATATAAAATAACATATTATTCTAGCGAGCCGGTACTGCTGTCGACTATAAAGAGTAGTAGAAGGTCCCCCCCCCCCCCCCCCCCATTAATGCAGCACTTCATCAGGAGGAAGACGAAGGCATTGGAAAGACGTCATGAATATAATTTAGAGTCACGATCCTCACTAATGATGGACTAACCGATGAGAGAAAGAGAGAGAGTTAAAGAATCCCTCACTACTCAAGTACATGTCTTTGAAAACCCATGGTAAGAGCAGTGTAGTTAAGGGTTTCTTAAATTTACAAGACACAATGAGCTCCTTCTACGTAGATCGGATCGCAAAGAAACTATTTTTTTTTTGTATTTTTTTTTTTATTTAATAAGTGTATATTAAGTGTGGTTAAATTATAACAGTAACTGAGCAGATGATTAATACCTCAGTCCGCCCCGTGACCACATAACTGTTAGGAATCGAAACGTGGGGAATTTAAAAAAAGGATTAATTAAACCATATCCGCGATAAAATCCGTAAAATAGTTTTATTTCAAAGCAATCTAGTTGTTTTTTTAAATCAACGTAAAACACAAAAAATGATCATACTAAAAGAACTAATTAGAACATTCTATTTACAAGAAATAATTAATACTTCACCTCAAACCAGATCTGCACTGACCTATCAAACACCGCGCCGCTTGAACTCGCTAGCAACCATTAGCATTTCACTCATTTGCATTTAATTAACTAAGTCAATAGGTGAAATCATTCGAGCTAAACAGGTCACGCCTTTGACACTTTCATAGACGGTACTATGGACAGAATAGACTATTGTGGGACAGAAATGCTAACGAAGCTCGGAATAATAAAGCGTTTAGCGTAATAGGTGCTAATTATGGAAATAGACGTGCCATGTTTGCTTAGTTAGTAAAATTATAGGCGGTATTTGGAAAAGATAAAGTTTTATGATCTGAACTTAATATAAAATACCTAGTTGCTGGAATTGATAAGAATATCGAGTAATTAACTTTAATAACCTAACATAAACAGTACATTTAAAAAAACCCGCGAGTATTATATGCTATAATACGGACACATAACATTATATACCTAATGAGAAACGGAGTGTCCTAACACAAGTATAACACAAGTAAGTTTATGCTTAAAAGGAAACTCCGAACACTGTTTCACTATGTGTATACTCAGTTTTGAAAGATATTTTTATGGTTAATTTTTTCATCGACTTCAATATAGAATAAAATATGTTCTATAATCTTATCGACGTCATTTCTATTCATTATCAGGCCGGAGTCAGGAATTTGCGGCCGATATGGCGATAGGCTCACCCCCTATCACATTATGGGTCGGAAAATACAGGGCGAAATGTGGGTGTCCTGGTAGCACCTCTGCCTACCCCTTGTGGGATAAAGGTATGAGTTAATGGATGTATCTATTTATGTAGATTCTCTATTTAGATTGTATCTCTTTGCCTCTCTCTCTACTTACACTTAACATCAGCTGCATACACTCACTTTAAGCACATACATATGTATATAAACCCCAAACAAACCTAAGAATTTACACTTCAACAGTCGATACATTAATATTTCCTACATATTTTGGTTTAGAACCATACGGGAGGACTTCAGAGTTCCCTCAGCCCTCGGTAATGGCACATCTGTATGCGAGACGCGAGCGGCTTCCGATATTACAGCGGAACAGCGTCGCCTGGCGTAGAAAATTAGATCTATAGGTACCGGCCTGTGTGGACCAGTAGGCATAGCTTGGGAAAATTTGGTAATAAGTACAGGTGAACTGGTAAATAGGTCTTGAAGAATTTATGACACTCTCATTTCAACCGAGAAATCTTAGCTAGTAAAATAACAAGAGTTATCCTACCAAATTCATTTTTATTTATTGGAAAAATATTTTCATTCCTTCTTCACTGTAAGACACAACTTCATAAATCTATAAGGGGTAAGAAATTCGCCTACAAACCCAACCTGGAAACTTTTAGAAGTTTTTAAAATTCATAAGCCTATTGTTTTTTTTATTATACTGGTGCCAGGGTCCGCTTTTCTTCCCAATCTTTGTCATTCGCCCTGTTAAACATATAACCTCCTTTCTAGTAAGAGCATTGGCTTTAATACTTTTTAGTAATTAAATTAAATTAAATTAAATACACCCAACAGTCGCCGCATACATAGTCCTGACCCCACACTAAGATCGAATCTTGTGTCGTGGGTATCAGAAACTACGAGAGACTTTTTCGGTCTCACAAACACCCAGACCCGAAACAAATACCTGTGGATCACTCAAATATTCGTTTCGGTGCCTTCGGTGACCCGCAGCCTCTCGTTTCACAGGTGGCGTTTAACCAACTGCGCCACGGAGCCTGTCAAAATTAATTACTTCAGTAAATCTCTTTCTGTTCAGTCTTCGCCATGATCTGGTTTTTGGCATTCCCACTGGTAACTTTAATACTGTTTTAATGATTTTATTACCCAAGCCAGCCTTAACAGAATTAACTTCGTCGCTGTTAAAGTATAGAAATATGCGATAATGAGCGGCATAGGCTCGGAATCTACATAATTGTATGTCTGTGGTGTTGCCATTTTCCCTCGCAAATTGTTGGCAGGTCTGTTCGGACTTTTAAGTGGTCAGCTGTTGGAGTCGTGAATATGGACGACTGAAACCTGCAGTGTACTTAATATTAAACATATACGTAAGTTCATGCCTGTGTCCGAATAGACTGAACTAGACCCATAATTAACGGAGTTTATTTACGTCCCAAAATATTAGGGATAGAACCATAACAACCCAGTCCCGGACAATGAACGAATGATTTTTAAAGCAGAAATTGGTCGACTTGGGATTCAAATCTAGAACCACATTGTTCACAGCTTATACGTTCTATCACTAAACCAATACAATAAGTGACCTGTGATATCTCTACAATTATTGAAACAAAGAAATCTTAAGCACGATGTTAAGGAGCAAAAATTTTTTTGTACTCGGACAAAGTCATATTAGGCTATTAGTGCGTAATAATTTGTCTTTTATCTTATCTCCGATCAGTTCCACATCTCCAAAAGGCATAATTGAGCAGATTCGGTATTTGGCACAAATTGTCCCACCGTGTCCGCGTTAAAGTGCGAAACGCCATCGCCATGCAAAACTACATCGATATCTATTTAGCTTTTACTCTTAGACGAATAATGTGCGATATTTTAATATACAGAGGGACCGGTCGCGGAGTTGGTTAAGAGCGAGCGTTGAAACGGAAGGCGCGGGTTTGATCCCAGCACCGAGAAAATTATTTGTGTTTGGTCACACAAATAATTTTCTCGGGGCGACGAGCAAACCCGCAGCCTGTCATTTCACAACCGATTTTAACCAACGGAACCATGGAAACTGACAATGAAACAAACATTTCACTCAAAAGTTAACTATAATTAAAGACTCTTCATTGCCTACATCTACCGGTTTATTAAAATCTTCACAAATTTCATTAATATACCTGTCAGTAAATACGCGAATTTGTGCCAAATCCGGAACTCCATATTTCATACCGTTCAATAGGTATCTAAACATGCCAATATCCAGCATACGTGCTCACGCCTGCGGCAAAAAATTTAATAAAACACCCGACTTCCGCCGAACGCGTCCGTAAATTTGTTGAATGAAATATGTCGAACAATAATCGTCATGAGCGTGAATCGTAAAGTTCCTTATTACACCCCCGCCGAGAGAGGATAAAGGAAAATCTTGATGAAAAACATTTAGATAAAAATGTTGCGCTCATTTGATTATATTATCTATGTAGAAAAATATGTTGAGAAAGATGAAACTACGGGATAGAGTATGGAGTCGAATATGTCGTTTTAATTAATTTCATTAAAAGACAAGGATTTTTAGGTAATCATCTTCAAAATGTGTGTTGTGCACATAATATTTCTATGGTGTTAGTAAGCAAGAACTTCTGTAAGGGAGTCATAATAAATCGGCCGATCATTACCCGCGCTATTCATGCCACGGTAATCTTATATGGCCGATATTAATAAACGATCTTCGTTTCTATCTAAAGATCGATTGCGAAAATAAACCAATGGGCTCAAGGTATTGCCGACACGCTCACATTTGATGTGTTCTGATTGGTCTATTTTCCGGATCGATCCTTAGATAGGGATTGGGATTGTTTATTAATTTTGTGTGTTAGTCTTCCTAGATACTGATTAATTCTATGGATCAATTAACATCAAGTTACCTATTTTAATGACGAAACCCATCGCCGACTCCCTATTATCGATAAGTACAATTATTCAAAGCGCTGTATTCCAAATTCGAAATATCCAAAACTTTTTAAATCCATTGACAAAGAATACATCTATAAATCCTAAACACATGTTAAAAACTCTTTAGCAGCTAACACATTTAAACTTGGAACGTGCACTTTAGAACGTGTTGCCAACTTAAGCGCCATAAAATGTAATCGAATTCGGTTCAGGAACGCTGTAGAACAGCGAACAGTGCAATTGTCAACAGCCGACGCGCCATTTTGCATTTTATAACAGTGCGACGTTATTTTGACGCGGTAATGATGGCTATCAATTTTAAGTGTATACATGTTTTGTCAACTGCCTGAAATTTTCGGATAACTTTTCTTGAAAAATATCGGTAGGTATGTTGTATTACACAGTTTATTATTTTGTTTAAAAATCTTATAACCAAAATTAAACTCCGCAGGGTGGTTAAAATTGTGGGGTATTTTATGTGTTTGATTCGTAGCCGTAAAAATAAATAAATATTACTCGTATGTTGTACATTTTAAAATTAAGTTATTTTGCAAATCACCTTTAGAGGTACAACTATTTATTCGAATGTTCATTTTGGATTCAAAGGGCTTACATTATAATGCCTTCTTTTAATCTCTAAACACTCCTTTAAAACATAACTCAGCTAATAACATTGTTCATACAAACCCCACGAACATAGTGTACACAACAGTCAACACAAACAAACAGACGGGTGTAATGACAGTTGACCTGCGAACCTGCCTCGCGACAAACTTACACCCATCCGGCACACGCGGCGACAAAGTTGCGCTGCCTCCTCGCCGATACTTATGCTAATTCACTGTCTCATTTATGTGTTTTGGATATTACTGATAATTACAGAGTGAATGAAATTAAATTGGGAGAAGGAATCGTACGTAATATGTACTATTACAAAATTTGCGGGATGCTCAATACTAAATCCTCATCCCATCCTGTTTATTTCTGCTCCCCTCCCTATTTGTTAAGTCAGCAACACATCTATAATCCACTCGTTTTGGATGTTCATAGACGGCAGTGTTCATTTGCCATCAGGTGACCTGTTTGCTCGTTTGCTGGACCTATTGAATATAAAAAATCAAAACACTACAATCCTATGATATTACGATCTGTTATATAAACCACAGGGAACTGTGCAAACTCGGACAATTTGATTTATGTCGAATAGTCTATACTCTATACCCAGAGTAGATCTTCAAAGATTAAAAAAAAGAAAATCAAAATATTCAAACTGATTCCAAAAACGGTTCTATTTTCAAAAATCTAGTATAACAATTGACAGCCCTTGTATATGGCTATTCCAAATTCAAATTGAGCGAAATTCGTCACGCGTTGTGTATAGCGAGTTATTGCATAATATAACAATAACGCACATCCTCACAGAGGGCGACACCGACCATATTAGAGTAATATGGCCATGCGTTGATTAATTAAATTCTATATCTATATCAGCCCATATACGTCCCACTGCAGGGCACGGGCCTACTCTACAATCGAGAGAATCGATTGAGAGTGGTTAGGCCATATAGTCCACCACGCTGGCCTAGTGCGGGTTGGCGGACTTACATACCGTAGAAATTCTTTAAAATCGCTACGGTATGCAGGTTTCCTCACGATGTTTTCCTTCACCGTTAAAGTGGCCATAATTAAATTAGAATGTCTTTAATTTGTCATTTAATTTGATTTAATATAGGTAATTAGTGAATAGCTAACCTTACCCCGTTCGGTTAGGTTTCGATTCACCGCAATGACCTAGTGCGGGTTACTGAATTTTGAACTTCATTGGAATTCTTAAAGATAAATCAGGTATGCAGGTTTCCATAATATAACACGTTACTTTAACTTGAGTTCGATCAACGAACCATCGAAGTCCGACTGATCAACAAGGATTACGGTGTCATCATCATCATCATCATCATCATCACCTCGTTGCAGTCCACTGCTGGACATAGGCCTCTCCCAAGGTACGCCACAGTGAGTGCGGTGTGCGCCTTATGAACTCAGTTACCTTTGTTAAAAGCTCAATTCCGGACTAGCAAAAATATCGTGTAAATTTGCGTTTTTTTTTTGACTAGACCTGGACTATTTGACATACATTTCGGCTCTTTTATTTAAAAAGTAATTAATAATAGAATAATGTAATGAATGCTCCATAAATACCGGCACACCAATAGCACTTAGTTTTATATTGTATTATATTGTATTGTATCAGCCCATATACGTCCAACTGCCGGACACGGGCCTACTCTACAATTGAGGGTACGACTGAGAGTGGGTACTGGGTAGGCCATATAATCCACCACACTGGCCTAGTGCAGCTTGGCGGACTTTACATACTATAGAAATTCTTGCATATCGCTATGGTATACAGGTTCCCTCACGATGTTTTCCTTCACCATTATCGTGTGTGGTAATTGACTATCAATACACACATGACTCCGAAAAGTCAGAGGTGTGCCCTGGGATTTGAACCCGCAACCGCAGTGCATAAACACCTAGTAACAAAACTAGTACTTGTCTTACAAATCCCTAATAATTTCCTCATTATCATATTGACGCGTTATTTTTTTTTTTTTTTTTTTCTTTTTTTTTTTTTAACCTGGCACGGCATAGTGACTGCATTGCACCTGATTATCTCAAATATTGAATGAAACTATCATCATAAGTACGAATGCGTAGACACGTCGTTCATTAGAACACGTATTGACATAATGTTTGCTCTCACCCGAGCGTATCCGACAAGCATGGCGCGTCCTGTTGTAGGCTTAACGTTGTATGGAGTTACTTGTTTGAGTCCTGTTCTAGGTAAATGAATATATACTGAATTAGTTAAGGTTATTAGAAACTTGGAAAGGAATAAGTGTCTTGAAAATCTAGTACCTGGCGCTTTAAAGAGTAAAACTAATAACTTTTGGAATAAACGTTGTGGTAATGATTTTTTTTTTCTGGTTTGTTCAATTTGTTTTTTATACAATTGGATATTTAGGAAAATGGGTCACCTATTAAATCCAAACTGCGATCGAAAACAAAGCCAGGTGGTAGTTTTAGTAACTTCAGACACAATGCAAATGAAAATTTCGACAATAAAGCGATTTTTTTACCCGTCGGCGTGTTTGGGTGGTAAATACCTAGATTTTTCTAAAATAATAATGCACACCTTCTTATTTTTAATGACGCCATGGTAGGAATGGGTTTAAATAATTATTTTAGGAAAAACGAAAAAATGTAAAATAAATAGTCGCTTCTTTTTTCGAAATTTTTAGTTTCGTTGTCGGTGTGTGTAGTCACTAAAACTACCACCTGGCTTCGGTTTGGATCGCAGTTTGGATATACCCTACAGGTGTACAAAGAATCTACCAATCTCGTTTTGATCTACCAATCGTTTTAAGGCAGCTTCGACGAGCTGATGTCGCCTGAAGAACTTAGCAACTTACTATGTCTGGAATGTCTTTACATAAAATTAAACAAATTCTGGTTGTACCAAAGAATAATATACAAACAGAACTTTAATAATACACAATTGTGAGTGGTTAATGTAATTCGTGACTAATTCCGTGTGAGTCATCCCGGCTCGCGTGATTTAAACAAATACTTTGACATTTTCTCGGGTCGAGGTTAACAATTTATTTTTTTGCATAATTAAGAGGTGTCCTTAATATTGACAATTCAAAAATGTATAAATTCGTTTGGTAAAAAAATATTTTGAAAATTCTTAATTTGCGGTAGGTATATATTGACTTTAACACTTTTTTAAATTTGGTACTATCAGTTAAAACATACTATAAATAAATACACCCAACAGTCACATATACATCAAGTTCTGAGCCCACACTAAGATCGAGTCTTGTGTCGTGGGTATCAGGATATACGAGAGACTTTTCGGTCTCACAAACACCTAGACCCGAAACAAATACTTGTGGTTCGCACAAACATTTGTCTCGGTGCGGAGATCGAACCCGCGGCCTCTCATTTAACAGCCGACGTTAACCAACTGGATCACGGAGGCTTTTTACTATCAACTAATAAATTCTAGAGCTAACTGGCTGCAGCGTCAATAAATATGATTCCATGCATTATTTTCTTAATATAGCAATAATAAGTCAACTAGCAACACACAGACCACAGTAAAAACTGACCGTCAGTACCTCAAACCAAACTTACACTTCTAGAAAAGCGCACTCCAGCCTAGCACTCACATAAAGCACGTAACAAAAGCTACAAATATTAAAAGATGTAAGTGCGCAAACATTCCGGGCACCGTCGGCTCACAATAGCCAAGTGTTACTGTATATTATTACACGGAAAGCCAATTAGCCGGCAATTACCGCGGACGCTGCCGGCGATAAGAGAAAGATAAACATTCTAAATGATACCTGACACCTCGCCGCACCCCACTCTTCATTATTTCGCTTAATTAAGCCTGATTAATTTGAAGATTTTGCCGGGTCAGCTGGAATGCGATTTGATGGTGTATATTTGGATTTGAATCCAATCCTAGCTTTTTAGTTTCAGTTCGTTTTTAAGTACGGATCTCCAAAACAACTGGCGGTTAAAATAATAGAAAATAGTCATAGCGTATGAACATCCAAAACTTCTGTAAAATCGTAGTATGCTTTAGTGAAGATTGGTGAAAAAGATTGAAAAAGAAAGGGTACACATTTTGGTTTCCTGAAATCAAACGGACGTAATAAAATGCGACAAGCCAAGGCAACGCTGATGTTTTTAATTTTCAGAAAACATGAACTGAATTATAGATCTTTTCAGCTTTAACGCGATTCGCAGTGTTGATAGTATCGCAGTGTTGATAGTAAGCTCAGTAATAAAATATAATGGCATTTTACACTGTCAGAATCAGAACACAATGGCAAGTATTTACTCTACAAACTAGAACACTTAATTTACTGGGATTTTTTGCACTTTGGCTATAATTCACGAAATGCAAAAACCTTGTAATGCTTTGATCACATGTGTATAGGGAGTCAATTTCCACATAATTTAAACGGAGATGGAAGACATTGCGAGTAAACCTGCATGTCAGAGATTTAATGAAGTCAGCCAACCTGCACCAGGCCAGAATGGTGGACTAATACCTAACCAATCTCCCGATGAGGGGTAGTACCTACCGTGCTCCCCAGTACACGATCATAAATTGATACGGTACATATAGCTCCGCGACTGATATACAAATATCCTACCACAAAATCGAAGGAACATGGTCCTTAACCCTGCCAATAATCCAGTGTGCGTTAGTCTTTAAATTCACAGCTAACATCGGATCATCCCCCCCTCTCCCGCGCCTCTACCCCGCCCCGCGCGCACAATCAATAATTTTCCATCAATGACCGCGCCGGCCGCTTATTAGTATCGGAAAAAACAATAACTGTAGGAAAGATTACATGGTTTGATGCGCTCGCAGTGTGGATGCGACGGTTTATTGTTTAGTGCTGCAATGTAGCGTCTGTTGGTTTTTTAAACATTGCATTAAGATTTTCTTATGGCAGTAAATGAGGCGGAATATTTCATGATAAACACTTCGCGAAATTCATGTCTTCTTTTGATAGAGGTAAATATATTTAAAAGCGTAAACCATTTTTGACTACATTACGAAAGTGGCTCGAGTGGTGCTACCATTCTGTCCTACGTGCGATGGCGAACCCTTATATAAATATATACTACGAGAGACTTTTCGGTCTCACAAACACTCAGACTTGAAACAAATACCAGTGGTTCACACAATTATTTGTTCCGATGCGGGGATCGAACGCGCGGCCTCTCGTTTCACAGGCGGCGTTTTAACCAACTGCGCCACGGAGGCTATCATCATACCTGACCATCATACCTTATCATTATCCTTTTTCTTTTGCTTTGACTTCCTAAGATTAACATAGGACAGTTTCTCTAATGCAGTGGGTGCTCATGACACCGTTTCTCGCTTACCGTCAAGTGTATTTAGTGCTAATTTGCTCATCTAATGACAATTATCGTTATCAACCACGAGGAATACATTACTGAACATAATATGCCTCTTCCAAAGATTACTACACTACTGTTACAATCAACTTGCATACAGCAAATTTTTGCTACCTTCATAAGATCGTCCTTGTGTTGACATAAGACACTGCTGGTTCTGTAATGCTATAATATATTTTGTGCTAGCTAAGCAATATAAAATGATCTTATATAAATATATGGAAGAAAGCAAGGCTGTATAATTACATTTCCTTGGCTTTAAAAAAGAAATAAAAAAGTAAAGGCTCAGCCGCATTATGCTCTACTACCAACATGCTGGTGTAAAATCACAGTCGACGATATAATTCTCATAATCCGCGGCGAGCGCGCATTCAACATAACCTTTCACACCTAGCGCAATCAGACGCGGAGTGTGCACGACTGTACTCGCGCTATTATCAGTATCAGTACGCTTTGGCACGAAAGTGCTGTCAATATTTTTTCAATAGTAGTGTAGGTACAGGTGAGTGCTTAAGTAAGACTGTGGTGATTGAACTAATTAAATTGAGAGTTTATTTTTTAATTACAAACTCTTCGACTATGAGTTAAGAAAGGTACCTAGGTGTCTTACAGAGACTAAAGATCCACCAAGACCCGAGAACTATTATATAGCGGATTGTTTCAAAGATAGAATATATTCACGATGATCCTTATAATTGAGATCCTTATCATCACATTGAGGTGAAACATCACCTCAAAGGCAAAGCCGAAAGAAACGCCTAATATCATTTACAAATTGATCAATTGCAAAAAAATACATTTAAGTTCCCACACCTGCCAACAGTTAAACCATAACCACCAAAAAAGAGTATACAAAAAGCAAATTAAAAACAATACTTAGTTGAAATTACTTAATAAGTCAGCGTTAGGCAACAAGCCGATAAATCGAAATCAACAATCAAGCATTAGTTTCGAGTTTTCTCATAATTGTGTCGATAATGACGGGTGCACACGTTCGCACGTACCGACGAACGTAGAAATAACTAGCATTACGCACGTTTGTGTCATAACGGTGAACCTGTGTTCACACGCGAATTTATTAGTTTACACGGAATTTTTGAAGATCGCATCCAAGTGGGCTCTATGGTTACGTGTTGTAGATTTTGGGTTAACAATGTTATTACTTTTTGAGAGTTGTGATTTTGTACCTTTTATAAGATTAAATTTAAAATCAACACATTGTTAGTAAGTGATCATCCCTACCCACCTATTTCCACTTCACCTAGAAAATTATAGATTATATATAGAAAATTATAGATTATAGATTATATACTTCGCCACCTGAAACTACGGACGACGAGAGGGGAATTATGAAATGAAATGAAAATGAAATGAAAATATTTATTGAACTCATGAAATGTCATAAATTATTTAGATTCAGTCACTTTTTTCCACTACCACCCGGTTCACAAGGCTGTTTTCGCCAGAGAAGAACGGGCAAGAAACTCTAGCGTTGCTCTTTTCAAAACAAGTTTACAATACAACAATTATACAGAGGTTGCAGCGCAGTTATTGAGCCTCTTATCAATCACAATGATCGAACAGACCTCGAAGCCAAGTTTTACATCAGCTCAGTTTTCTGTGTTACTCGGCAATTTATGCTGTAGTAAAAAATAGTGCATAGCTCTACCACCAAATGCGCTCCGTCTTCCTCAGTTTATTATTTTCCTAGAAAAATCATCAACCTGCTAATCCTCACACAAAACACACACAAAAACCTCAAAACTGAACATTAAATGCCGTACCATCCCGACAACATGGGGTATTTTAGTCTGACATCGCCTAAACGTTCAGGCAATAGCCATAAAATAATATGCCTTAATACATTATAATAGTCGTCATACGGGTAATGTACGTAAGTATTGGAATTACAGGGCGGCGAGGGATCGTATATTGAGGGTGCGGTGCGACTGCCAGCGGTATGCGAGTATTGTTCGATGTAATCTTGGGTAATAAAAGTGTCATTGATAGTTTGGATGTACTCATTTTAATTTAGGTTGGGTGTATAAAGTTGATGAAGAAGATGAGTGAGGTGTTGCCGGATGTGATTATTCATGCTTATTGAGTTGCTATTTCTGTTTTATGTCAGTGACTACCTTCTGGAAATCTAATATATTCCTCTAAAGCTTGGGTAAACATTTTAACGATCAAAACATATATTTCTGTCTTATACATTTCAGATACTCTAAACCACCGATCTAATTTTAAACCCTTCATAAGCGTTCCAAATATGCTGTATATACGCATTCAACGGATAATCATTTTCAAATTAAGAAGAATTCATTTAATCTTAATTATTATACATTTATTTTAGTTTTCCCGTTGTAATAATAGTATTTCTAATTAATACAAAATCGCTGTATTTTTTTACTTATACCGATCTCATACAGGATGGCATGGCGGCGAATGATTGGCGGCGGGTGGCGAAATTGTCCATCGGCCATCATTCGATTCATTTCGATGACAGATTACTTTTTACGTCCAACACTGGGTACATTTTACTATAATCGAAACGTAAATTGAAAAAATCGATAATCGAATCGCATTGCTTTTAAAATTGGAAAAAGGTAAGTTTATGTTCATACAGAAAGAGACAAGATAGTTTCCTAGTGTGTCGTTATATCTGAGTATGAGTCATCGTAGAGAACGTACTTCGAAGATGTAGCAGCGCTGTTCATACCGATACCTAGTCTTCCCTCAGGCACAAACATAATATATTCGAGCTAGGTTGTATCAAGCTTGCTATTGCAATGTGGACTTACTTTCAGTGACCAAGATATAGACACTATATTTTAAATTGAACTTGAAACCAAATTTAAAAAATATAATTTCTCCAAGATCTTTATGGCGAAAGAATATTTCTTTATTACCTTGTTTATTATAGGTGTACAGGTGCTGTACCTGTATCTAATCTTTAGGCATGAAAATATGTAATACTTATATACATAGGTTTATGAAAGTTTACACTGCCTGATGATAAAAAAGTTGATTGTGAAAATAGAGTCCAAAATTGCAATTCTCGAATCGGTTTTAAATAATTAACTGTTTGGGACCGACAAATATCTAGAATTCAAAACCATAATTTGAGTTTTATAACCATCAACAGCAACTCTATCCAGACGTCCCAACCCAACACACGTTCCATTTCACGCAGATTCTTTCATCTATTCCATTATCACGTAGATACTCCGATTATAAATACTTAGTGTATCAGATGGCGTTATTTATCAGGACGATACGGACGGACAACGTGCAGCGTATTTAATTAATCTTAACTTTATTCCTTATAGATTGTTATGGTAATTAGACCCGTTTCGGCCGACCGGCGCTACTTAAGTGGCATATTCCTCGATTTGTTGTACGATTAGATAAAATTAATTATTATAAATCATGTTATGTTTGTTTGTATGTTTTTTACTTAAGATGGATGGGTTAGATTGTTAGTATTGGGAGTTAATTTAAATGAATAGAATTTCAATGGATGTACTCATTCACACAGTAGGTATATTACTAACATTTGACAATTGAATTTGAGACATGAATTTTGCTGTTATCTCTATAAAGTAACTCTTACTTTCTTGTGCTACTAGCATTGGGGTTTAGCAGTTTGGTGGAATAGTCCACCACCATAACCTAACCCCTCTCAAGCGCACTCGCGATTGCAGAAGTGGTCCGTCTACTGTAGTGTGGAGTATATGGGCCGATACAGTGCAGATATACAATATAATTTGGTTTAGGAACAACGTTCTCCCCACCACAACGACACAAATTAATCGACATCGTTAAATTATAAATTGTATACAAATAAGAGTACAAGCACAAAGTGAGACATCAAAATCATTACAAAGTTAATTCTTTATACGACACGAGGACAAACAAATAAACAACGCCGGGACGCACGCAGCGTGAAACCGAACGTAACGTATTTACCTCGTTTTCTGCTGGCGGGCGGCGCGAGCGCGCGCGTACGTCATACTTTTGACATATAACCTCAAAATTTTAACATTTCTCAATTTTAACTTTAACACTCAAATGTAAGGATCATTTTACAATAATACACAAGGCATAGTTATTACATTCTTAATCCCAGATATATTTCACACGTCATGACAAAATCAAATGCATTTAAAAATATTTTATTGGTTTTTATTACAATGCGGTATGAGCTATATTGCAACGACATGTGGTTATGAAATGTTTTTAATTTTGTAGGGTAGGCCGAAGGAGTCAGGAGAGCAATGGCGTCGATTAATCAAAGCGTTCGGTTTTGTTTTTTCGAGTAATTTTGAATAATTTGTGAATGGAAGCGCTATCTGGCGAGACAAGACAAAAGTTATTTATTTAAGCTGTGTGTTCTGTTAATTAATGACTGCAACTGCTTTGTAACCAGCCATTAGGGTTCTGTAGCATAAAAATAAAATTATCACATGTGCTTTAGGAAAAGACAAAATGAAAAGGCGGAAAAATTACGAAAGCTCAGTAAGAAAGGCTATGAATTTGGTCAAGCATTAGTACTGTATTTTGCTTTATCGACACTCAATCGCCTACTGTTGGGACACATTAACAGCTGAATGTCCGATTGAGAGGACTTTGACCATAGACAATCAAGATGCCTACATGCGAGTTGCCTTCACAAACCAAAGAGAATCTTGTAAATCTATGCTATATAGGTTTAATTAGTGAATATTATTTCCTTCATCAAAAAGTGCGTGTTTGTTGACTATACCTATTACAACACAGGACTTTTAACAGTAACCAAAAATATTTATTAATTTATCTACGCATCTCAAAAGATATTTTTTCGAGATAATATAAAATAAATATCTATCACCATAAAATACTTTAAAATATAAATTCCTTGAAAACATCAGCAATAAATACCATTGGTTCTCTTTTTTAATCCAAAAAAGTCTATTATAGGTACTGAACCACTCAAAAAACCTTGACAAAAACACAGTCGGTAGCAGACTTATAATTCATTATATACCTCTAATGATAATTTAATTGCAGCCAGTATTGAAAGAACCGCAATTAAAACTTAAAGAGGCGCGTTACCACGCAAGACCTTCGATCATGAAAATAATTAGGAACTTTCTTCGTAATGAGCGGGCATTAGGGGGCATAGCTGGTTTTTAAATTTCATTACAATAGTAATGGTAATAAAGTAATGGATGGATGACAGGCAATGTTCAAGTCAGGTGTTAGTGGTTTTATAGAAGTTGGGTGGTGATGTGAAGTATCGAATCAGCAGATCTAATACCTTCGAAATATAATTTAATTTAATTACACGGTATAGTTACTGGTTATGTCACTAGATATATTTTCTCGTATATTTTATTCTAAAATATTGACTTTTGGAATTTGATGGTATACCTAAGCATTAAGCATTTAAAAGTATTATGATGGCCTCGTAGGGTTCGTAGTTTAATGTCATGTATTATCGCTTTGTGTAATGACGTTTAAAAAGAAATTATTTTTGAAAGTTTATCATCGAAAAATAAATAGTTTAAAAAGATTAAGTTAATACAGACGATTGTTTTTAATGTTATAAATGATACCACACCTTTCGTAATAAATCAAGGAAACCTGCAAATCATATTAAAGTCATTTATTACAACACGCACCTATCACTAAAACTCATAAATTGCAAAAAAAATATCAAAGAGACAAATTTTACTTGAAATATCCCTTTCTTTATGAAACAAATTAACTAGCAAAATGGATTTGTACCCTGTGCAGTACTAAACCCCCTACTGTTAAGCGATTTGTCTTTACCCGAGTACGGACCTTAAATCATACAAGGCCCCATAGCCATTCCAGGGACGTAACCAAGGTGGGCATTTTGGAAAATCAGGGGCACGATCCCCCAAAAATGTGAATTGAGGAGATAAAATAAGTCTAATGCTACAAGCTAGCACCTTTTTACATGTATACTCGTATAACAGCACTACTGTAATAAGTACATATTTAATAATTCTTTAAATAAAACAATTTTGAACTAATAAACCTATCTAATAGAACCAGTTAAACATATCGGTGATGTCTAAAACCTTTTTTAATCAATTACCTAAATATAAATAATTTCTAATTTCAAACAAAAAACAATGATATACTTGCCAAACTCTTGATAAGCAATTTGACATAAGTACTAAAAACTATCAAGCAAAAATCATATCAATACAATAAATCCAAAATGGTTCATGTTGCTTGACTCTTTCACTCACAACAAAAGAGAAAATAACTTAGTTTACGTGTATTTGATTAAAAAAATACTTACTATTCCACCATACTAAAAACACGTGCATTTAAATTGACTGTCCAATTTTTCCCCCAAGGGCACACCGACTCCGTCCCTCCAAACACAATATAAAATTATTTATTCAATAAAACAAATAGCGTTTAATAAACGTGTGACTTTTGTCGCTGTTACCTCGCTAAGGGTAATGGAGCAGATAAATATCTCTAGCTTTACTACCAGGGAAATATTCCATATTAATAATATATTGTTTTATATTGATTGCATGACGCATTTATTATATGACATTTGTATTTTACGTACTTTTACCTTTGACTTCATCTAGGTATTTTATAGGAAATATTCGGTTACCCAGAATAAATAGCCTCAACTTGACTGGACTGAAGTACCAAAAATATACATTTGATGTCAAGGAAGTTGTGTAAAACAACGATTGTTCTCGATATTAGATTATTTTGAAAATAATACAATGGAATCGTTTTATTAAATAAAAATCTCCATAATAGAGTAATAATCTGGTGGTAGCACATCCGTATTCTTCTGGGTAGCGACCTCCGTACACGCTTTTTGAAACATATCGCTGACTGGTGGTAGGCCTCTCATATGTGAGAGGCCGCCTTGGTAGGTACCACAGCAATGTCTATTGCTCCCGCCAAACAGTAGTGTAAATACACTGTTGTGTTCCGGTTTGAAGGACATTGTAGCCAGACATTGTTGCAGTGGCTGGTATAAGGACGGGACAGTCTCCAATACTCAACACAATCCATTTACAATCTCAAAATCTCTAAAAACGACGTGTTGAAAGCGATTCAGCTAATCTCACATTTAAAAGCGGTACAACTGAGGGGGTGACGACGGGCCGGCGTCGCACAACCTGAGCACCTTTTAATTCTTACACCCCATTTGCTGGGCTGCAGTCTTACCCTAAGGAGTAAAGGAATGTGTGGAGTTGACTTTAGATTTGTATTTAAACGAAAAACCAAAGCAAGGATTAGGATATTGAAAAGAATATCAAGAACAATTTGAAGATCATAAATTAAAAAAATATATAATACGGTCGTTATTGAGATATTTCCGAGGTGACTATTGACGTTCTTCCTGACGTAATAGACATAAAGCCAAGTATGAATATAAAGGCGAACAATTTCAACAGGTCCCTTGGTGCATTTGATTGAGATGCTTGGTTAGTTAAAAAAATATATTCACAATCAAGAGATAGAACGAATAGCAACACACAGCCCCACAGTTTTGCAAATATTTGCCTAATTCCGCGCTCAGTCCGGTGCCCTTTCATTTGTGCACAATTGCCCTGCATCCCTTTCGTTTCTTTTATTTTGCCCATTTTATTTTCAGACCCTTCAAGAATGTCCCGTCTATTAGCTGCCTTATGGCGTGAAGTAATTATCAAGTTACAATTTAAAAAGGAGGGTGTTAAGTTAAAAAAATGTGTATTTTTTCTTCCTCATCAATTTACGAATGTATTTTTATAATTACCTGATGGTATGTGGTAATCCAGATACCTTATCCACCGACGCGAAATGGTCACCTCTCGGTTCATAGAATTAGGTATACCAACCTGATTGTATCCGGATAACAGGACAAGCCGGCAATAGCCGGGGACGACTTTGGCTGTATTTTTACCGTATGGTTATAGTGGGTAGAGACCACAATATAATATACCAAAAAATGATCTATCTTAATGATCTAGCCAGACCTGGGTAAACATACCACTAAAAAAAATGGTCCTTCGAGCCGAATCAAGAAACATCGCAAGAAATCGCGGAAGTAAAGCCAATAGTAATAGAAAACAGGAAAAACCTAACAATCTTTACGTGGGCCACCGCAAAAATGATTATTGTGCGGTTTCGCGTGGTTATGCAAATAATAGGATTTGTTGACATTGTGGCGCTCGACTGGCAGATACGTTTCCTCGTTCGAGTTATTTCCTTACGTAGGCATTAATTTTTCATTATTATTTATAATGGACGGACCAGCTATATACATACTTAGCAAAATAGTAGAATATCCAATTATCGATACCGGAAGATCGCAAACATACGCACAACGCAACGGGAAATTTTCAAAGCTGATCCGCTCCAAAATTATGCCGCCGGTATAAAGGCGTGAGTTTATGTATGTAAGTAAAAAATATTTCAAACTTCGTTTTATTTTTTTACATCCAGTTTTTTACTTACTACGTCACGGATAGGTACTCTCGTATTTGCATTGATTATCCAATATTATGCAAAGTGGCGCAATAATTTTTTAACATATAGTAAATGTTAGTATTGGATTATTTGTTTAGTATAAAGCAAGTTTTTGTAGTCGTTTAGCTTCATTTATTTTTATAATTTAAACATATGCCTTTTTAAAGAAAATCCACATGTACCTGTTGGAAGTGGCCTTCATCCTGCTACTTCTTGCAACGTTTGTTATGTTGTATCACGTCTGTCCACTTTATAATAAATAAATACACCCAACAGTCACATACATAGTCCTGACCCCACACTAAGATCGAGTCTTGTGTCGTGGGTATCAGAAGCTACGAGAGACTTTTCGGTCTCACAAACACCCAGACCCGAAACAAATACTTGTGGTTCTCACAAACATTTGTCTTGGTGCGGGGATCGAACCCACGGCCTCTCGTTTCACAGGTGGCGTCTAACCAACTGCGCCACGGAGGCTGTCAGAACCACCTTATGGGTGGACATCCGACGCTACACTTCCCGCTGCAACAAACTTGAGAATACGGCACAGTATTTCGGAGT
Source organism: Deilephila elpenor (assembly GCA_949752805.1). Taxonomy (NCBI): domain Eukaryota; kingdom Metazoa; phylum Arthropoda; class Insecta; order Lepidoptera; family Sphingidae; genus Deilephila; species Deilephila elpenor. The sequence goes on from OX457116.1 coordinate 3,576,807, forward strand.
GGCACAGTCTGTTTGATGCCGGCTGAATGAGCGGCCGAGGGTACAATCTACTCAGCGGGACAAATATATCTCTAGGGTCTGGGTGTTTGGGAGAACGAAAAGTCTCTCGTTAACCACGACACAATTATCTTACTAGGCCCGAATGTCCGTCAAGTGTAATTATTTATTCTAGATCATGATGTTGATTATTATTTATACAATAAATTTTCTCCCCGTCGCAACAGATTACCAACTATTCATATAGGCCAACCATCAAAGGAATTTACAAACAACATTTCACATACATTTCCTTACATTCAGTAAATCGAAGGCGAACAGTTACCCATGAATGGAGGCTTATTATCAATATCTGGATATCATCGTTCCCACGATTCAGTAGCAATCCTGCCGACAGTATGAAATTAATTTCTATGGGGCAATTAAACGGGAGATTCTGTGATTGTATTTTTAACACATACGCTTCCCGTTTAGTTTGCAATTTTGATGTTTATTTGCTGAATTAATGTGTTTTTAAACTCTATTGGATTGATTAACTTTAGAATTATGGCGGAATCAAATGCAAGTGCCCATTAAGTTGCTTTATCATTTATGTTTCTGTGGTTGATTAAGCAAAGGTGTTTTACGTAATGTGAAGTAAGGCAGCTAAATCCGAGACTCATTTGAGGACCTTTCCGATCTTTCAGGTGAAAGTATTGATTGATTGGACAGCCTCCGTGGCGCAGTTGGTTAGCCGCCGGCTGTGAAACGGAGGCCGCAGGTTCGATCCCCCACCGAGACAAATGTTTGTGTGAACCACAAATATTTGTTTCGGGTCTGGATGTTTGTGAGACCGAAAAAGTCTCTCGTAGTTTCTGATACCCACGACATAGGACTCGATCTCACTGTGGGGTCAGGACAATGTATGTGACTGTTGGTGTATTTATTTATTAATTATTTATAGGTATATTTAAAGCGGTACACGTTAACTTAAAAGCTAAAATCTAAATATTTGTAAAACCTTTTCTGTCTATCAGGCATGACTGTTAATACGTATCATACAGGGCGATAAAATTAATCAAAATAAGTTAACAATACGTTTGGCAATAAAATTTTCTATGAGCAATCATATACTTAACCAAAAACTTTGCTTCGAGTCCAAGGTTTGGCCGAGTATAATTTCAATAATGAGGATTAATGTCTACGTCAGTTTTGAATCGTTGAAGTGTGTTAAGAAAAGCCTTAGCATTAATATCCTTAAAATTAGCATATGGAACATAAATCTATAAACATCCTGAAATAAATAAAATCAATATGTATTTTTTTGCTTAATAAAATTTATTAACACATGTAAATGTAAATTATCCGAATGAGTAGAAGAATCTCATTGTGATGGCAGTTTCTTTGCGAAAAGACATACATAAATGACAAAGTTGCAAACAGCTGGCCTTGTATGGCGCCTGCGCGTCACTCAATCGAGTCTTATACCATCGCCGTCATGTAAGAAAAATAATTCTTAAATTCTAAAATAACACTTATATTTTTCATTGCTTCCGATTTTTGCTTGATTTTTATGTGGAACGTCGTATTGTCGGGTGACATCTTTATTTGGTTCGGTTCATTTGGACCCGCTTCATTTCTTTTTCAATTTCATAATATTTCACGACGAAATTTGACCGTTCTAAATTCAACTTGTAATCGCGTGTTGCCAGCTACAATTTTGCTTGTCAGTTCCCAATTGACTCTCTTCGTTCTCTTTAAAATCCGCCTAAACCAAAGTGGGTTCAATTTAAATGTGGAACGTTGTTTTGTCGGGTGACATCTGTATTTGGTCGGTTTCGTTGGACCGCTTCATTAGCTGGTGTCGATTGGTCCAGAGAGAGCGTTTTGCGCGCGGTCTCCCTCATCATCAATTATTAATGATGGCACAGTCGGACCACTGAATCGAATTCTTCGCTTTATACAGACTGGCTTTGACGAAGGTAATTGGTTTTTGGTAGTTAAATTTTGACCGAAATGTGAAACTCATTAATCCGAATTTATATTATTGCTAGCACTAGTTCTTTTCACAGGTACGTAAATATGCGGACTGGAGTAATTATCCGTGCATGGGATGACACGATTCACTTCAGAACCACTTCAATCACACTGAAAAATGTATATAAAAGGCAATTTATGAAACATTAATCCGGTTTTTGTTTAAATATTTATAAATGCTTCACGTTTCTTATCGTCACAAAAAACAACTGAAATGAATGAAAATTATCATTTAAAAACAAAAATAAAACCAAATTCCCGGGCAACCACCGTTATAAAACCACTCGAGAAACGTTGACCAATAATTTCGCTTTTTCCCCCATTTCCTGTAACCACACGACATTAAAGAGTTCCTTAAATGGCGAACGAAAAGTCCATAGTCTTCATAAATCGATCGGTTTCAAAAAACCATAGTATGTAACCATGGTCGCAGTAATTCACCCACAACACACTGGTCGTAAAGTAAGCACAATTAGTCAGCTAAAGACCGTATTTATTTATAGTAAAAAACCTCCTTGGAATAACATATGGACCGATTTTATTTCCAAACGAGGTTTTATCTGTGGATAGAGGATTGTGCGGTTTTTTCCCGCGCTAATTTCAACGTATTGATTGCCAACCTAATTACAAGTCCGGGCGACAATGAGGTTTTGCTGTACAATTTACGTTTATTTAGTTTAAGCGATGCAATTGTTTACGCAAGTGCGTGTTTTTGTTCGGTCAGAATGACCATCCTTACATACTTATAAATGTCAGTTTTTATGGGTTAGGACTGGTAAATGTAAAGGTAGATCTGATGGAAATGGATCACCGGCGCCCAAAACACTTCAAACATTTAATGATATTTAAGGGCATAGGAGAACATAAATATAAGTTACAAAGACTCACTTCTATCAAGTAACTATAACGATAACTTTGAATTTGACGATGAAAAATTATTCTTTTCACCAAAATAATACAACGATTATATAAACTATAAACTCCACTATTATTTTCCAAATATACAATCATTTCATAGCTACCAACTATACAGAAATATATTTAAAATGCGTTTAATCTCAACAAGGTTTTAATTTGTTTAGCAACAATATTTCGACTCGACTAACCTTATTACCTGCCGTTGACAACTCTGTTCTATATTCAAATCCTATTCTATTGTTTTTAATATATCTGCCAGCGCCATCGTCATACTTAAAACAGATTAAATATAATAACTCTTGGGTGTTTAATACCCGCTTCACTGTAATTTACTCATCGCATGTAAAAATCAAATATATGGCTTCGTTTAAATTCGTTCTTTAAATTCGTTGAAGTCAAATTTATTTGATGCAACCGAACGTAAGATACTGGCAATTGCATTTCTCAAACGATTACTCGAAGTCGGTTTTCTGCTAGACAGTTGACAAACGGGCACATTCAAGTTGTAGAATTCATTAGCTAGTATACTATTAACTTATTTAAGAAGTCAAGTATAGAACATTAATTAAAGAATCATGGAAATAAAATAACCCCAAAGCAGTTGATAGAACAAATCCCGAAGTCATAGTGTCGAAACTTGAAGTCATATTGTAATTTAGCGTTGCCGCATATTCCTTACCTCAATAAACTAAGCCTATCTGAAAATTACATAGAAGTAATGCTGCTCCAAATCTTATAACTATGAAATAAATTGGCACATGATGGTTTGAATTCCCAATAATAATATTTACCTATTAGAACCGTCAATTTTTCAGTTGCTCTACATCCAAGACACTTTTTCGCATCTATATCACCTGTATAATCCCAAAACCCATCCAAACATCTAACAAAATTAAGATCAAGACTGACCCAAGCTAATAGCAGATGTATCAAACGGAAACTACACATATAATTATTCCACCGAACACACAGCGCGGTGTCCATCGCGCCAAATGACACGAAGCCGCCATTTTGTACGATAATTGAGCACAGATTATAGAGCTGCGTCCGTGGCGACAGGCAATCGGCATCGATTATGATTTAGTATTGATTCTCGGATTTGGCCAAACCTTTGATTTGTTTGGAAATTGTGGTATTGGCCTTGTGAATCATCAGTTTTTAATATGAGGTGAATTGTAACATAGAAGTATAGAGGCTTCATAATAGACCTTGGTCAAACCCTGGAAGCAGTCATAGAGCACTGGTTTAATATCTACAAGGAAGATAGAAATCTGTCTTAACTAAGGCCCGAAATTTTCAAGGGATATGTAAGTCATTGGTCTTAGAATTGACTATTGAAGATGCCAAAGATCAGGCTTGGTGGTGAAGATAAAACAACATGTTGAGTGGAAGAAAGGTGACACCGAAACGACTAACGCCACGTTAGAAAATACTGGCATGCGCAAGCGACTGCGATAAAAACAAAAGTATTTTCCAACAAACGAAGACTTGACTTTAGCTATGAAAACCGCCAACTGACACTTTATACTTAAAGGTTCTCTGCTCATTACCACTAGCACAGGTAAATTCAAGTGTTAGATAAACTCATATCCGAAGATCTAAGGCATTAAACACAAAAGACAAGCGAATCTACCCGTGGTTTATGTCATGTAACACGCTTTCGGACAAAAACCCGCGCGTCGCCGCCGGCATCCCGCTCTAATAACTCGCCATATACGACCCGCGCCAGTTTTTAACGCACCTACACGCGAAACAGGACCTTATTGCCTATGCTAATCGACTATGCCGATTGGTTAGTGTTATAATTGTTAATTAAGCTTTAATTACTTTGAAACCAATGGGAAAATATTTTGTGTTGACTGTATACTAATGGGACGAATGTCAAGTTTTTTGTGGTGGTCGTAATGATTTGGTTGGATGAAAAAATATTTTAGCGGTTTTTCAATTTCAATTGTTAGTGATATAGAAAAAATTAGGTACTTATTAGTATTATTTATTTAATAGACTACATAGAAAGTGATTTTAAAATTCCAGTGGAAGCATATTTTCTTGATCATGTTGCACACAGAGCAAATAACCTTCAATAACATTTCATTCAACTTATTGAACTAATATTTATCTCACCTGTAATACATATAATTATTACAAACGACTTAGTATCGTTCTAATATTTTGGACTAAAAAGATAAAATAGATAAATCTTCACCTCATTACTTATTTCATAAAATATTTGAAAGCAGAATTATAACTTATTCAATGTCCAGTGACAAGTGCACCGATAAGTATTTTTCATAATTTTTAGTCAATACAAGTATGAAATTACGTCATGATATATTTCTCTTACAATACTACAAAAATTCGAACCCACTCACCGATAGTACGGAAACGGCTGCGGCACGTGCAGGTCCATTGGCATGGACGCGTGCGCGTGCGCGTGCGAGTACTCGTGCTGCATCATGCCGTGCACGCCGTGCACCCCGTGCCCCAGCACGGCCGCCCACGGCGACGACGCGAACCCGCCCGGGTGCTCCATCACTCACTGAGCCATCACTACACCGACTGTCGCATTTTCTAACTTAAAACAGGATACGCAGTTCTAAATTCAAAATCACTACGCGTACAGTTCCATTTTGAAAATTCAAAGGTGATCACAGTTTTGAATTCAAATTAAAATACGAGTTCCATTTTTGAAATACGATTTTGATGAAAATTCAAACACAGAATGAGGATATTTTCACTTAGTAAAATGAATTTAATTAATCACTGGTTTATTGCACTTTATGGCATTTTTATGAACACTAGTTCTGTTTATAACTTTGTTGTAAAATTCATTATTTTAAATAGAAGGTATTTATCACTTTATTCACTTCAGACTTTATATCAGTTTGGTTCTTTTGTAAGGTGAATTTCTGACAATGTCACTAATATTGCCAATTTAAAAATTCTGTAAAATTAATTTGTATTTACCTACAACATTTTAAAATTTTATTCTCTATTTGCTGTACCTATCTAGTCTATTTGCGAGGCTACGTTTTATAATAAAAGCAAACAGTTTTTCCTTAATGAAATGAATAAAATTCAATCGCAATGTCGAACAGCACTTTATTTTCTTTTGTTTAACAGCTAATACCATGACCAAGTAATATATTTCCACGAACTTCACTAACATGCGTGTTATTTACACATCATATTTGTGGAATATTCTACATCTATCAAATTCCGATGCATTTCCCACGGATTCTAGAAATTAATACGTAGGTTAATTATTTGGATATGACGATTGTTTGAGAACAAATAGTATGATGTGTGAACCACACATACGAATTATAGGCTTTTATCTTATTTGTCTTTTATCTTTTTTTTATTTCATAATTTATGCCGTGTGACTTTGGGTTTGTGCTTTAGTAAAGTTTTTATTTTGTAGTGTTTGTCGGTTTTTTTGACGATATATAACTAATATCTAATTTAATGAGCCTTCCACATAGCGCAAATGGAAAAATAAGTGTCAAGGTAAAATATATTAGAATTGAATTTACTCAAATATTAAAAAATATGTACACTATAATACAGTGAACATTAGTTGAGCAAAAAAAATTAATGTTTTCTATATTTATATATTTTTTACAGATTCTTGGAGGAGGCCTATATGCAGCAGTGGACTTTTAGCCGCTGAGAATAATTTTATTTTTGTTTTAAAAAGCATGTACAATATACAAGAGCGTGATATTCCAGCCACATCCCGGTGTCCGACGGTTAATGTCCAAAGCAAGCTTATACGAACTAACCAAATGAAAATATTTCACGCGAATATTACTACAGTTTTACGCTGATGATTTACGCATATTAATTACGTTGATGAGCTGTAGCTATTTATTAAGTTGGTGGTAGGATATTCCTATTTGCGCGACAAGCTACTACTGTACACAAATACTCTTCAGGTACGTGAAGTAACAGACAGTGCCGGAGATCCATTAATTGCCAATGCGGTGAACTACAGTCTGTACTCGTTGATATAGTTTAAAATCCTAAATCATCATCTATAATAGAGAGAGCATTGCTAAACATTCGTCTCTTCAAAGAATTTCCACCGAAGCCTGTTGACTCTTGCCACATCTCTGCGAGATTCTCCCTGGCAACTAGATAAAAACGCTGCGTAAAACCAACAATTAAATCGTTCGACCTCTAATCCACACACCTACTAATCAAATAACAGAATTCCAAGCATTCAATTTACGATTAGTGTTCTTTATTTAAAAACCCATTCAGAATAGAACCTAACCCCTTTGATAAAGCATAATTATACGGCCAGCAACAATTATGTAACGCTTTAATCGACTAAAACAATTAAGAAATAGTCGATTATATATTTTTTAAACTTAGAATATTATCGGCCAGTCTTCCGTCCTAATCCCTTTTTGCATGCACAATTTTAAGTAGAAATGTATGTACAATCTGTGTAAAAAATCTTTATGGCTAACAATTATAAACAATTTTAAAATTAAAAATGATTTATACGCCGACTGCAAGCGACCAGTAATTTGCTAACCTACTTAGTAATTGCGGGGAATTTTCCAGCCAAATCAATGCAATATTTCATAATTATATTTGCAAAGAATCTGATAATAACTCCACTTGAAATGCTTAAAGACATTAAGATATTATTAAATCTGGTGTGTATTAAAATTAAAGTTCAACCTAAGTACGTGTTTAATATCAAAAGCACTGAAAAATATGTTATGTAATAAATTATACTCATAATCCCAAGGTAAAAATTCTTTTTATTTGTAGCATCAAATACTTCTCTAGAATGTAGGCTTAGTACATAATTTAAGTACATATATGTATGTATAGTAAACGTGCATTTTTATTTTGCAATAAAAAATTGCTTATGTCTCTCCGATTTTTTAACCTATATTGCCAAAAATCATCTAGGCCTGTTGTAACATTACTAATTGAAAGAAGACATCAACAAAGTCGCTTTCGCATTGTTGTTAATTAGTAATATAACTCCAATGTCCCAAAAACAATTTATTTAGCCAAGAAACAAGCTCAGAGCCAGGTAATTAGAGAGTTTGGTGGAAAGCAGTGAACAAGATCTCAAATACAAAGTAACTTGAAATCCATCATATAGTGATGAGGTCATAAATTACTTTTTCTTGGATTATTATATATTAATGCTTGTTTTGCATTTTTAGGGACAAGAGAAAAGTCGCAAAAATATGATACAACTATAAGTTCTCTTTTAGAATCTCTCAAGTAACCTCATAATATAATAGTGAATTATATAAATAAATACACCCAACAGTCACATACGTAGTCCTGACCCCACATTAAGATCAATTAAGTCTTGTGTCGTGGGTATCAAAAACTACGAGAGACTTTTCGGTCTCACAAACACCCAGAACCGGGACAAATACTAGTGGGCCTCACAAATATTTGTTTCAGTGCGGGGATCAAACCCGCGGCCTTTCGTTTCACAGCCGGCGTCTAACCAACTGCACCATGGAGGCTGTATAGATCTAGCAATACGCAATAGTAGACTACTCCGTACAACGAAAAGTATAAGGGCTAATAATTTAATCTAAACCTACAATACAGCAAATAGTTCTTATCTTTGGCCTACATTCAGGTTACAAAGTAACATTCCGTCATACCCTAATCATTATTTCACCAATGCAAATGTCTGGTATTAACGAAATTATTCGCCCAACTCCAAGAAAATTACTGAATATAAACTAAATATCATACGTAGTTTTAAATAGGCTTTGGTGCATTTTTTTTACTGCCATGAATGGCGAGACGAGCATGCTATTCGCCTGATGGTAAGCGATACGACAGTTGGGCAGCAGGAAAAGCGAACAACACCATAAATAACAAAGCAATGCATCGCATTCCACTGCGCTCGCCATCCTGAGACATAAGATGTTAAGTCTCAATATGTCCAGTAGTTACTCTGGCTACAATGTCCTTCAAACCGGAACACAACAGTGCATTTACACTGCTGTTTGGCGGGAGAAATAGACATTGGGTGGTACCTATCCAGGCGGCCTCTCACATATGAGAGCTCTACCGCCAGCATAGTGGTCGAGAAGCCTTCTATAAAACAAAAAGCGATCCGTATGATTTCCGCATCAAATCAAATATTAGTATGATAAAGATAAATATTTTATTGTATTCTGGAACTGACCTAGTCCTTTGTAATTTGTACTAACCACGATACAAAAACTTTGTCTAATTGTGGGGTCCAGACTGAATGTGTTGTCTTGGGCCATATCCCACTTACATGGAGTCGGCGCAATGTATTTTTGGACATGTTACAGAATAATTTTAAGTATTTTAATTAGTTACTATAAGCCACCTTCTAATATCTACCCTTTCTGGAGTAGGCCTTTTAGACTACGACATTGGTTTAATAGGGTTGGTAAACTTTACATAGCTTTGAAAATATTATTGAGAAATGTCAGATATGCAAGTCTTCTCACAATGTGTTCTTCCACGCTTAAGCAACTAAGTAAAAAACTACTAATACTTAACAGCTCAACTTATACTTTGACAGCCTTCGTGGCGCAGTTAGTTACGCCGGCTGTGAAACGAGACGCCGCGGGTTCGATCCCCGCACCGAATCAAATGTTTGTGAGGCCCACAAGTATTTATCTCGGTTTTGGGTGTTTGTGAGACAGAAAAATGTCTCGTAATTTTTGATACCCACGATACAAGGCTTCACTGATCTTAATGTGTGTCAGGGTTATGTATGTGACTGTTGGGTGTATTTATTATTTATTATTTAACTAAGAATATACATGTTACTTCTAAGAGTCGGTGATGTGTAGACTCGACCCGACGAATTTTGGTTTAACACTCCGTTCCGCACTTAACTTGGCTATATCTTGCTTGAACATTTAAACAAACACTATTCTTTCTTATCCTACCCTTATTTAAATTATACTCTACAGGGCCACACAGCTTTTATGAATCCTACTACCTAACTTTACAAAAAAACATTACCAACTTTTTTATCTGAACCTTAAAAAAATACTAATTATTTTTCTATCAAAAAACAATGTATTTTAAACTAAATAAGCAGTACAATATAAACAGTATAATCTAACACCATTTCCAGCTTTTTCGCAATAACACTTCTATGTCCTATTTCGGAGCATTTAATGTTATAACATCGTTTTTAATGTAGGTAGTATTTTAAGGAGGTGCAACACGTGTTAAAGACCATGTTAATGCTCTCTATATATGTACATACGTATGTATGTCCAACCGCAGGTGGCCTCCCTTATATTACCAAGCGTTTCAAACCTCCTTTACATTTCAAAAGATAGGCCTTTATATTTTCAATGTTTGATTAAGAAAACTAATTAGCTAATTTACTTTTAAAGAAGAGATAAAACTTTTTATATTTTGAATTTAGAAACTTTTTAGTTTAAACTATTTAGTGGATAACAAACTTTTAAAAGAGAAAACTTTTAAATTCAAATATCGAACAAGTCTTCAAAACTTAATCGAACAACTGCGCAACTTTTAAGCAACCTTCTTAAATGCATGTTTGATACAGATAGACTGTAGACTATTTACTTTTTAATAGAGTCATAATCTCAATCTTCCTATGAATTGTGATAGAGACAAAGCAACTATGATGCCAATACTACAAAGCAAGTACCTACGGGCTACCTTTTCGCTTTGTCTTTCCCTTACTTCCGCACTAGAAATTCCCTCTCCCTTTTCTGTGTTTCTGTTATATCCTTCAATACCCTTGTATCGAATTTAAATATCGAACAATGATTTAAAAAAATGTTTATTCTGTATTTATAAATCGAACACGTTTCATTTTATGTAACGTACTCAAACATACGTCACAACATTTAATCGATTTTTTTAGTACCAGTTAAAACCTCTTCAAATAAAACCTTTTTCTAATAGGGCTGTGCGGTATTGACATTCCGACCGCGGCTGTCCGCGTTTGATATATTTACTCAGAGCGCGTGCGCACGATTGTTTTCGTCTGTCAAATCGGCACCTATTAGTTATGTTGTTTGCACACCGCTAAAGTATTTATTGCGTTAATGTTGTGTTAACCTCAAGGGACTACAGGTTTGATGTTTGTTAAGTAATAATTTTGTGTTTGTGTTGGCCGAGATGCGCAACTCGTTGGTACGACATTTTTTCACATTAAGCTTTAAGGTCATACGGTGTTTTAGTGGCAGTAAATTTTAACAGTTTTAGGACGTTTCTAGAGCCTATAATCTTTATTTACACATATAAGTATTTTGTTCATAAGTGTGTTATATAAATACAAAAAAGTGTAAATTAATTATTAAGTTTCATAAGGTTGGTTTATTGTCAGATCAATCCAGTTATACAGCTCTGTAATTACTTATGTTTTAATACTCATGAGTGTTAAAGATCAAAATAAACTTCCTCCTATTCGTAATGTAAGTTTAAGTACCCACTTAATTACGTCTAATGGTTGATCATAAAATGTTTGAATTTATGGTATAACTTTCACGTGTGTTTTAATAGGCCTATTTTATGTTTGGGCAAGTGTAATTATTTGTTTACATCCATAGTTCACCTGTTACATAAATCCGTACCACGACATCACTAGTTTCATTCACATTTTTTCTAAACACTCAAGCAACTAAAATCACAAAAGAGTCGATTATTTTTTATGTCACTTCAATCGAGTATCAATTTAGTCAAAGTCACTGGCCGGTTAGAAAAATAAAAAAAATTGTCGGCGCGCGCCCGTCAAACGTCAAACTTTTCCCGCGCGACACGTTCCGAAAGTGCATGTGTCACTATTTACATGCATTTCGGGGCGAAATGGCGAGCTAAAAACACGTGTGCCGAGTCTGTCGGTCCAGCGGTCATTGAGAGGATCTGGTATCAAAACTATACCGCGTGGATGTGTGCGTTGAACCGGCCCGGCCATACGCCAGGCATACGAAACAAGCGAGTACGATGGTGCTCGCGGCCCGGCGGGCTGTGCTGTCGAATATCTGAACGTCACGTACCGTGTAATTGGGTTAGGTTTACGTGACGCCGCACCGTGTCACGTACCGCCGCCCGAGCGGGGGTGTGCCCTAATTATGCCTGCGAAAATTTCGTATTAGATGTGTGAATTTTTTTACGGCCGAATAGGCATTGTGTGGCCGGCCCTATGATCGTTGATCACAGCCTTATAATTTTACAAAAGTACATGCTATTTCGCATTTTAACTGATAGTCATAGGAACGTGAAAATAAAACATTTTTATTACTCCAATTTTAAAATCCTAGGAACAAAAGACTCGAAGTGTTCGTCTTTATTCATTAACAAAGACAACACAATTAATTATTACTACCAAATTTAAATTTATCATTTTTAAACACTTTATCATTATAGTATTCTCATGTCTGTATTTTTTATTTTTTATTTTATAGCCTGTCACCAGTCATAGTCTCTATACAGCCTAATGAAAAAAGAAACAATTATCATAATTAATTTTATTACACTGAGCCGGAGCACTCGCAGTAACAAACCCAAAATACCATTAAAAAACCTATTCGCTAACAGTACACGAAAAATGAAAGATATTCTCACGATATACATTCTAACCTGCGACCTAACCTCAAAATGACGTATCTAACTGTCGCGTTAAAATGACCAGTGCAACTTGACCTGTAGAGTTGAACTGTTTGTATGGTAATACAGGTTTTGTTGGGTGGGCAGAGATAATTGCACAATGAAATGGCAGTGTGACTAATGTGTAACGGTTCATTTGTATGAATACTTTGTTTAGAGGTGTTTGACACTTGTAAAAACTAGGATTTATGCAAGAGCGAGAATTCGTTGAGGTAACAGACCTGTCTTACACCTAAAATGATCCGCAAAAGTTAAGAAAGCTTTTACTTTGATGTACTTAGGATATAACTTAAATAGTGTAATAGGGAGAATACATGAAACAGGTCAAGTTAGTTCTGTGTTTTCCTAATACCTAAGAGTATTTTAGAAGTGTGAATGAATGTCTTTAGTATTAGTACTCTAAAATTATAATATAATCAAGTTAAACTAAGAGTTTGTTTTTTTAAATATTATTAATTTATTTTAGCTTGTATTTTATACACACTGTCTATGTATAAGAAAGCTTTAAAATACAACTAAATAGTAACAATACATTTTCTACTGAATTAAGGTTATTTGTAAAAAATATATTTTAGAATTATTAAAGCTAATACTGGTGTAATGGTAAGTCTTCTCAATTTATGTATTATTACTTAGAAGGTATTTTAACATTATTTTTTTGCATAACGATGCTTTTATTTTAAAATTGTATACAATGTATTCAAAAAACCTCACGCCCCTTATTGGATCTTATAACAATACTGAATACGCTAGATTACGCCCTTTTGTACAGAATCACAATTATTATAACCAATAATAACGCTTATTCCAATTACGAATTTTTTCATGATCACAATAATATCACTTTGTTAATATAAAAATATGTTTTCCTGAAAAAAATATAACAAATAACAAGATTAGGCAAATTCCAAATATAGCGATAAGAAAATCTAACAAGTGTAATTTGCAACCCCTTTCGTCCATGCCGATGCATCTGAGGGCCGGCTTTCATCCAAATATTCATCTCCCAATATGGGGACACAGACCAATATAACTTGAGACCCTAAAATTAAGCTATAGTTAGTATACAGAGGTCTTTAAATTGTGGTGGTATTATTACAATAATGATCTTAAAAGATTGTAAGTCTGATTTACTGCTTTAAGACGTTTCCATAAAGCACCCCAAAACTCCCTGCAAAATATTTGAATATATTATGGCTGCCTCAAAATATTTTTCATATTTTTAGATAAATAAGGTATTGTAATGAAAAATGCAAAAACTTAATTTCATTTAATAGAAAAATATATAATTTCATATTTTCTATGATTAATAAATGCCTGACTTGTTGTAATTAGTAAATAAAATAAGCCCGGATATAAGATTTTAATAGTTTTTTTATTGCTCCGTATGAATATGCAATCAATTTTCGATTTTATCGTAAGTAATCCATCAGTCATCCATCTATCTATAGATAGATAGATGGCTGCCTCAAAATATTTTTCATATTTTTAGATAAATAAGGTATTGTAATGAAAAATGCAAAAACTTAATTTCATTTAATAGAAAAATATATAATTTCATATTTTCTATGATTAATAAATGCCTGACTTGTTGTAATTAGTAAATAAAATAAGCCCGGATATAAGATTTTAATAGTTTTTTTATTGCTCCGTATGAATATGCAATCAATTTTCGATTTTATCGTAAGTAAAAGTCGCAGTAACTATTTTCTTTAAAAATTTAATCATACTTTTGTGTACTAAAAATATTTGCAGAAAAAACACGCGTAATTCATTAACGAAAGCACATAAGAAAATATACTTCAGACAGATTACAAGCGTCCACTCACTTTTTAAATTAAATTCCATTTTCGAAATCCACGTTCCATTTACAAAAATTTAAATTTAAACATGAAACGTGTAGTCACAAGCGAGACAGGAACGGGTATACGTCGACAGCGACGATTTAAATTTGGAAAGGCGCGCTCTGATTGGTCGATGGACACGTCAAGAGGCGTGCGCCGCGCCACATTGGCGAGTAGGCGTGGTGACGTAGTCGCGTAGATTCTGGGTCAGTGATAGTAATAAATTAGTTTTGCGGGTTATAGAATATGCCTTCTTTATGAGTCTACGTCGCGCTACGTTGCTACGACGTAGTCACTGTATCAGCTACGAGATGTTTTCTACAAAGTTAAATAGAACTTATTACATGTTAATACTTAAAATAAGAATTTCTTTGATGTCGTAAAACGAGATAACCTATTTTTACTTAGTAATCGTTTTATTTGCGAAAATACTCAGATGCAAAAAGTCAATTTATATTTTTAACGGCATTTAACACGTCGCGTAACGCGTCGGTATAATTGTACGGAATTGTGAGATATTAATATTAATAGCCGTTCCGCACTTATTTACCACCAGACACTGCGTCATCGCCAATCCAAAAAAACTAAAAAATAAGTTAAACATCTTTATTCAAGTCTACCTATATTAACCTCAATTACAACCATTTTTGAATATTCTCCCTATTTAATATAACATTAATTCCCAAACAATTCTCCTCATCAGCTGTCCTTGACTGGCCTTCAAGAACCCAACTTTTATTTGCCGTTCTTAAACACATTACTGCCTACAGTTTCAAAGGCAGGGTGGTACGAGGAACCGCACGTATAACTTGGCAGGAGGACATTTGGCATTCTGTGTGCGTAGTGAGAAATCGATAGAGAGGAAATTCGGAGTGCCTGCCGGAGGGTTTGTGAGGTTTTGGAGACAAACGAAAGCTAATACGAAAGAAGCTTTAATTAGATGTTGAAGCAATTAAAATAGTTAGTTAATAAATTAATTAATGTAAATAGAAAACTTATAATAGTTGTTGGTCTGTAAGAAATAGCTTAGATGCTTGCCCTATTGCGCGAAAGAACACATGGTGAGGGGACCATATCTGATCAGTTCTAGCCCTATTAAACCAATGGCGGGACGACTTGCACAAGAGGGCCAGCAGCGACGGCTAGTAGCAGACCGGGCTCTGTGGCGTACCTTGAGAGAGGCCTATGTCCAGCAGTAGACTGCAACGGGCTGATAATGATGATGATTAAATAATAAATAATAATAATATTTTTTTATTTCCAATAAGTAGTACAAAAGAAACAACACATAAGCATGTACATACAATAAGGGTGTACAGAATGTCAAAATCAAAGAAAATCAATGTTGTAGTCTAAAAGCCCTACTTCAAAGAGTGTTGATATTAGCGGGTGGCTTATCGTAAAATGTTATGTCAATACAAAATCCAAATTATGACTCCATGTACATACAAACATAAATTCACGCCTTTATCCCCGAAGGGGTAGGCAGAGGCGCCACTAGGGCACCCACATTTTGCCTTGTATGTTCCGTCCCATGATGTCCCATATCGGGCACAAATTTCTGACTCCGGGCTTATAATGAATAGAAAAACCCAATATCACTTTGCCCGACCCGGGACTCGAACCCGAGACCTCAGCTTTGTAACCGTACCGTAATACAACTACGCCACCGAGGCAGTTGACTCCATGTAAGTGTTGGATATGGCCCAACATAACACATTCATACGCAGTCTGGACACCACTGTCAAAAATAAATCTTGTGTCGTGGTTAATACAAATTATAAAGGACATTTCAGGTCCAGAGTATAATCAAATATATCTCTGATCACAATAACAATTGATTTGGGGCGGAAATCATACGTCTTTTGTTTTATAGAAGGCTTCTCGACCACTATGCTGGCGGTAGGGCTCCTATATGTGAGAGGCCGCCTGGGTAGGTACCACCGCAATGTCTATTTCTCTCGCCAAACAGCAGTAATGCACTGTTGTGTTCCGGTTTGAAGGACATTGTAGCCTGAGTAACCACTAGACGTAATGAGTTTTAAAGTCCTATGTCTCAGGAAGTCGAGCGGAGTGGAATGCCGAACATTGTTTTGGAATTTGTAATGTAGTTTGATTTTGCTACTGTACATAAGCGGTCGTATCGCCTACCATCAGGTGAATGGCATGCTCCTCTCGCCATTTACTGCAATAAAAACACATGCACATTATTATTTTAGTAACACTATTTCTTTATCACCCAAATACGACACACGAAACCAGTAAAAAAATACAATAAATAAAAGTCTTTTTTTTTTGCGAAATTTTTAGTTGCATTGTGTCTGAAGTCACTTATTATATCACCTGGTTTCTTGTCGATTCATCTTGATATAACCTGTATATTTCCTACAGTATTTTAACGTAAAGCTCCAGCACGTTAATATCTCGCGCGCGGGCGGCGCAGGGCGCTCCGATCGATACCGGCACGTGAGCCGCGTACCAACGCACTGTGCCGCCGACTGTACAACCTCATCCGCCTTCAACACTTAACGCTCGGATACTGCTTAATGACTTTGTGTTTCAAAACTAGTGGGATACAAAACAAAATATGTACTTGGATATTAGTTTTGGTTATACTCAGACACGTAATTAACTGAAAGTCGCAAATATAAAGCCCTATGAGAAATAATAGGATAGATACTACATATATACATACATATATAAATTCACGCCAGGCAGAGGTTCTACCAGAGGTTTCGCCTTGTAAGTTCCGTCGCACGATGTGATAGGTGGCGACCTTATCGTCATATCGGGCAAAAATTCCTAAATTCGGGCTGATAATGAATAGAAAAATCCAACACCACTTTGCCCGACCGAGGATCAGAACCCGAGACCTCAGCATTGCAATCATATCGTAGTACAACTGCGCCACGAGACATTTAGTTATCATCATTTTCATAATCCGTCTTTCCGAGTCCACTGCTGGACATATTTCTCTCCTATGGCACGCCACTGGGCTCGATTCAGCTCATCGTCTCCCATTCAGTTATCATCATCATCATCAGCCCGTTGCAGTCCACGGCTGGACATAGGCCTCTCCCGAATAACGCTACACTGCCCGGCCTGCTGCTTTACGCATCCAATCGCTGCCGGCCGTTTTTGCCAGTCGTCCCGTCCTCTGGCCAGAAGACGTCCCACGCCACGTTTGCCAGTTACTTAAACTAAACTTAAAAGCAAGTTACCATTAATCTCTGAGTGGGTGACGAGCCTATGGTCATATCGGGCACAAATAACTGACTCCGGGCTTATAATAAATATGAAAAGCTTTCTTTAGTAGGAAAGAAAGTATCACTTTGCCCGACCCGTGATTCGAACCCGGGACCTCAGCTTTGTAATCGTACCGTAGTACAACTACGCCACCGAGGCAGTCAAAACGAATATACGTACTTGGATAAAATATATTTTTATTTATACTCAGACATGTAATAAACAAAAAGGCGCAAAAATAAAGTCCTATGTGAAATATAATAGCCGCTACTTATGTTCAAATGCGTTTGCGCAAACGCGAGTTTGCACCAGTCTCGAATTGAAAATTGGAATGAAGCTTGCGCAGTTATTTGCCCACACACGTTCCAGTCTACTGGTGCAAACTCAGACTTGCACAGTTATATCGTTACGCCTGTGACGGCTATGGGATAGATACTCTTACGCCTATATTATCTATGATGAGGTAGCGAATTACCATTAATGCCACCTACAGTTGACCTACTAGTGCCACGTCAGACCACTTTGGTCTAGTCCCGGGAAACTTTAATATAACTTTAATATAAAATTTGACAAATACAAAGACTCGCTAAAAGTGAGCTTACCAAAATTAATATATAAATAAATAAATAAATACACCCAACAGTCCACACATAGTCCTGACCCCACACTAAGATCGAGTCTTGTCTTGGGTCGTGGGTATCAGAAACTACGAGAGACTTTTCGGTCTCACAAACACCCAGACCCGAAACAAATACCTGTGGATCACACAAATATTTGTTTCGGTGCGGGGATCGAACCCGCGGCCTCAAGTTTCAGAGGCGGCGTCTAACCAACTGCGCCACGGAGCCTCCGTCAAAATTTATTTCATATTTATTTGTCATATTTATTTTCTTATTTCAATAAATGGCGAGACAAGTATGCCAGCCTGATGGTAGAGGATACGACCTCTGGAGGACAGTAGCAAAACCAAACAACACCGCGAAATACAAAGCAATGCTTAGCATTCCATTGCGCTCGCATTACTGAAACGTAAGGATGTTCAGTCTCATCATGTCTAGTAACCTTATAGGCTACAATCTCCTTCAAATCGGAACATATCGCCCTTCGTTATTGGTCAATAGGCTGAAGTCCATACATATGGCCCTCGCAATATCTTTTTTTTAATACAGCTAATCAGGATTTCTTGCCAAAGAAGAAGTTGTAGAAAATGAAGAGAGCTTTCGAATGACATATCGCTCGTCGTTATTGGAAAATAGGCTATGAGTCAATATACATGTTTTCATCCTTGCGCTACCTTTACGCAGCGATATTTTTTTTTCATACACTGATTTGAGAGCTGTCGCCTTCGAGCTGTCGCCGTAGAAGTTAATACAGCGATTTGATGTTAGTTGTCATAGAAGGGTTGTAGCATCTGAAAAGACTTTTCCAATGACATATCGCTCCACGTTATTGGTCAATAGGCTGGGATGCGCCTTCTCCTTTGCATAGTTCATAATTTAATGTAAGTTTGTGTAAAATAATTATTATGACCCATGACTGCCTCGGTGGCGTAGTTGTATTACGGTACGGTTACAAAGCTGAGGTCTCGGGTTCGAGTCCCGGGTCGGGCAAAGTGATATTGGATTTTTCTATTCATTATCAGTCCGGAGTCAGGAATTTGTGCCTGATATGGCGATAGGCTCGCCCCCTATCACATCGTGGGACGGAACATACAAGGCGAAATGTGGGTGTCCTAGTGGCACCTCTGGCTACCCCTTCGGGGATAAAGGCGTGAGTTTATGTATGTATGTATGTATGACCCATGTTGGTTGAAATAAATGATATTATGTGTATTATAATAAAAGTCGAGTTGGTACCTCAACAGAGAATTAAACTCCACACACAATTAAGACCATGTTGAAATCAACGCGTATTCTTTATTCTTGGAATACTAAACATCAAACTATATTCAGGTAGAAAATAAATAAATAATTAGTTTTTACCTAGAATACCAAAATTGGAGATGCCAGGAAAGGAACTCGGGACCTTTCACATGCAACGCGAACGCTCTACCACTGAGCTACATCCCCACATGGTAACATATTTAAATTAAACCTTACTAAGCAACTATTTTTATTTCTTATCTTAAAGAACGTTTTCTATTTCTCCATGAGTCTCATTCAAGGTCCTTGAGGTCGTCGGAGAATCTGAAATTGAGAATGCCTGTGCATGCCACGACTTTCATACCAGCTACCAGTTGTCATCAGACAAGCTCAAACTCTGACATCTTTCACAAAAATGGTTAAAGACCTTTATAAGCAGCTGCATTTAGAAGTTTTTATTTCTCTTTTCGTCTCAATAAGTAATTTATATTTAGCATGTATGTATGTTTATCTATAGAAATATTTATATATGTAGAAATATTTATATCTACATACATACATACATAAACTCACGCCTTTATCCCCGAAGGGGTAGGCAGAGGCGCCACAAGGACACCCACATTTCGCCTTGTATGTTTCGTGCCATGATGTGATAGGGGGCGAGCCTATCGCCATATCGGGCACAAATTCCTGACTCCGGGCTGATAATGAATAGAAAAATCCAATATCACTTTGCCCGACCCGGGACTCGAACCCGAGACCTCAGCTTTGTAACCGTACCGTAATACAACTACGCCACCGAGGCAGTGGTTATATTTATATCTATAGAAATATTTATATTTCTATAGATGTATGTAAGTCCGCCAACCCGCACTAGGCTAGCGTGGTGGACTATATGGCCTAACCACTCTCAATCGATTCTCTCGTATATGGCCTGATATAGATAGATAGATAGATAGTATGTATATTAAGTGTATTATTTAATTATGTATCATATAGTATGTATTACACTATAAATACACTATAAATAATTTGTTTATCTATTCCCTTATAAGAGCTTGTTTTTTCTTTAAATTCTATACTGCCCTCTATTCTTATCCTTTTCTTATATCCATCCGAAGGTTGTCTGTAAGAAATCGCCTAGGGCGATAAGACCGCCAACTTTGATTTTATCTTTAAAATATTGTATGCCTTTTGTTTTTTTTGTGTGTGCAGTAAAGAATAAAATAAATAAATAAAAATAAAATATTTATTGCATGTAAACAAAAAATTGGCCTTAGATTTTGATAATATTTTGGAGATGCCGGGGATCGAACCCGGGGCCTTTCACATGCAAAGCGAACGCTCTACCACTGAGCTACATCCCCATATGGCTATAATTACAAAACAATGTGTTGCTTGGCACGGCAATACAATTGTGCAAACATAACCACCGATGTATGCACATTATTCAATAACAATAGATTCATAATGAGTACGTAAGTTTACGTAATATAGCTTCAGTGGTGTACTTTATAAAAACCTGGTTATAAAAAGACAAATCTCGGGTTCTAATACACTCGAATTTCAAAGCAATTTTTAATCAACTACATCTACACTAAAAACCAAGAAATAATGTATAAAAATCAAAACTGAAGTGGTGCATATGAGGCGAGCGCGGGGCAGACGCAAGAAATCATTATTGCCGCGGAATCTATACAAATAATTGGACCGTAAACATGTCACGGCGGCGTCTCTGCCATGTATATTACCACAGGGTTGCCACTACCAGCCAAATTATTTTAAAAATGACATTCTAAATACTAAAAATAGCCTGTGCTATATTGTGTCCAAGAGTTTCTGGTGGTAGGTCCCATATGTGAGAGGCCGCCTGGGATCACAATAGCCCATTCGTAAACTAAACACACACGTCTGTGTATAAAAACGACCTTGCTTGTAGTAAATATTGAGTATAATTTTAACATCTATTAGGATATTATGAAATGGAAATAAATGACTTATTGAGTAAATTTGAATATTTTCCACTATACGTAAATCAGTATTATTATCTAGAGTTCAATAAAATGTGCAGTCTTCGAAAAATAATCCTTTATATGGAGCAAAATATTTTCATAAATAAAAATTTGAATAACTGCGTCATGCGGGCATAATTCTGTCGACCAGGAAGGTACTTAAAACGACTTCCTACCAAAAATAACAGATATCATAAAAATGTAGTTGCTTTAGAAGATACTCAAGTAAATTTACAAACTATTTGCGCATATTTACGAATAATATCGCAACAACAATATGGTATTATATTACAAAAAAATCACGATAAAACGCTAGTCGGGGTCAGACATCGGAGTGGAGATGCCGGGGATCGAACCCGGGGCCTTTCACATGCAAAGCGAACGCTCTACCACTGAGCTACATCCCCGTGTGGTAGCTTGTCTAAATAGAGCTTTATTAGAAAGTGGCTTGTTAACTTGTATAAAAATAAAACCATTTAAACATTGTTACTAGCAAATATGAGTTAACTGAAGATGCCGGGGATCGAACCCGGGGCCTTTCACATGCAAAGCGAACGCTCTACCGCTGAGCTACATCCCCGCATGATAAAATTCGAATTAACAGCTGTATTAATATAAACTAACTTGGGTTTTAAATCTTTAAAGAAAAAAAATACAATAAAAATGAAACCAATATATTGTATTGTATAACATCAGACTAAAATTGAAAATGTTTTAAAAAGAGCTTTGGAAGAACATCAGCCACCAATAGCTGACTTTCATCGGTTAGAGAGTATCGATAACATACACAATTTTTTTAATTTATTTTGCACTTCTGGTATTATTAAATTAATTATCATTTTACACTTTAACATGATTACTTATATTATTAAACCAATCATTTAAAGTGTAATATTTAAATGATAGATATTATTAAACTGTAGGCTCGCCTCCTATCACATCGTGGGACGGAACATACAAGGCCAAATGTTGGTGTTTTGGTAGAACCTCTGCCTACCTCTTCCGGAAGAAAGGCGCGAGATTATGTATGTATATTATAAAAGTGATATAACCTTTTATCGGGCAGCCCTGATCGTGATCTTCCGAATCCGTCAATGTCGTATCAATAGAGCGGCGTCGGGTATTTTTTCGCAGCGCGCTCGCGACGCTTGTACTCGCCGACAGGTGGCGTTGGCCTGTGCCATTGTACTCCCTCTTTAATAGAACACGGATACAGAAAATATATATAATAATCAAATCAAAATATTCTTATCTAATTTGTAGTTACAAATAAAACTATAGCACCATTGTTTCTCAACTGACTGCCTCGGTGGCGTAGTTGCACTACGGTACGACTACAAAGCTGAGGTCTTGGGTTCGAATCCCGGGTCAGGCTAAGTGATATTGGGTTTTTCTTTTCATTATCAGGCCGGAGTCAGGAATTTGTGCCCGATTTGGCGATAGGCTCGCCCCCTATCACATCGTGGGACGGAACATACAAGGCGAAATGTGGGTGTCCTGGTGGAGCCTCTGCCTAATCCTTCTGGGATAAAGGCGTGAGTTTATGTATTATATATTATTTGTCACGTATGTACTTTAATGTGTGGAATTAAAAGTTGAGGCGAAAATAGCATTCTATCACGTTATTTTTTGCAATAGCTTAAAAGTCCTCATACACAATACTTACTTTCTGTTCACGCAAGTTTTTCTAACACAACTGTAACTGCAAAAATAATTGATGAAAACTAGTGGCTCTTTTATTATACCAGATAATTAATTCTCTACTAGCTACAAAACAAAAACATACAAATTGGTTAGCACATTCCGCATTCGTTCGGTCAATTCCAATAGAATTCAAAGGTCAAAGATGACACAATGGCGGCAAGATGTTATTAACAATTATCAATGAAACGACAATTTTTTACCAACTTTTTATTCATTCTAAAAGAAAAGCAATTAATTACAAATAAGCTAATTACAAACCTTCACCAATTACAATTGTAACGAACGAAATCTTCAATTATCGATTGTCTAATACCAAAAAAACAATTCGCTAATCGGCTACAGACAAAAGCAATCGTTCCGATCAATCGATTGTTAGTGCGGCATGCGGGCGACAGGTGGCGTGCATTGTGCACCGTAATTATATTGTAATTAATGTGTCTAATTAAACCGATCAGATAAGTGCACGCCGAAGCTTATTGATGCACCAATTATTGCAATTAAAGGCACTGAACGACAGGCTTGGAGTTAGGAGCTTGGTTGAGAGAAGTCCTGCTTCGTGACTTGGAATAAATTACTAATGGAATAAACATTAAATAGTGCTTAACAAGTGGTATATAAATCATAAGACGAACTTGAACTTTAGTCCAAAATTAAAACCGGGTTATAGTGAAGTTGTTTGTATTTTCGTCGAAATTGTGTCTTTAATTTAAAGCAAATTTCCTTTAATATTAAAAACTTTTTAATAGTGTTTTACACGTCGATCTAAATGCCACACTAGGGCCTCTGTCCCCCACAACATTCTCTAAGTCCGGCCCACCACTGTCGGTACGTAAGCTCAAATTATAATGAAGTTTGACATGTTTATGCCGACATTGTCGTTAACGGGCTCCTTATAATTATTACATTTTACAGACCATATCCAATACACTTTACTGAATATGGGAGGCGCGGAAATGATATTATACTCTATATAGTACCGCTGTGACAATTTTAAGGTTAAAGAAGCGTTATTTTCATAATTAACGTCATTTTATAAAAAATTGCGGGGGCCGGCTTTGGCGGGGTCCAATTAAAACTACTATCCAGGCCTATGGTGGACAGGCAGGTAGAAATTTGAACCCTAATGGTTCTTCAATTTAGGAATTTAAGAGAAAAAAGTATAGAACATGAATTTAATTTGCTAAATGTATGGGCTTTGTCAATAAAAAATCAATATGTTTTTGCCTCATCACCACCTGTTTTGCGTTAACGGTACTGTAACAGAATTCAGAAGCCTTGAGAGAAGCGCGCATAAAATACTCAGATGAAATCTAAAATGTAAAAGACAATAAGACTCAATATCGTCTTTATCACTTTGAGTCACATGAAGTTTACTGGTTAACTTAAACCTCCTGATTCCATAGCGACCTGCTGAAAGCAGTATAGACATAGGTAAAAACTTTTTTATGCTTTATTATTTCCTAATTTATATTCTCAATTTTTTGTTATAAATAAACAATAAAACAGAAAATCCAGTACCATAAGTAAAAGCCCCTTACTTCCTACCCGTACAAAAACGAACAAACCTAGTTCATATCTACACTTAGAAGGGTGACAAAAACCCACTACGTTTGATGTCGGCGTTGTTTGACAGGCCAATAAATCATAAATAAATCATCTAAAATCGCAGTTCACGCGACGCCGCAGCGCCGGCGCATTTCATCCGCACGCCATAACGCGACTTAAAGTTGTGCTTGTGGTGGCGACTTTTTGTTGGACGATTTTAAATCTTGTGATTATTAGCATGATGAGATGACATTGTATAGTCTCATTTGATGTTGTGAGTGTTTATAAGAGACGGTCGTAACGTTGAGGACTAAGTTAATACCTATTACTTATCACCAACTTTTATAAAACTATTTTTATATTTGAAATATATCATGTCGTTACTTCATCATCCCTTAATGAACACGTTCAGGATGCTTAATAGGTGGGCGACAAGGACTAATGCATCTTGATATAAACCACATGTTTAGATTCACTACTTTGTTGCAATATGATATTACGTTTCTTAACTTATTCTATAATCTACTCTCGTTTAAGCTTAGTTACGGACTTAATAATCATTATTTCATTAATATATTCATAACCATTTCATTGTTTGAAATTAACATCACCCTATACATGTAAGTGCTTATTGCTTACCCTAATTCTATGAGCGGATATGTGAACCGAATAGTTGCTACAGCACAACTAAAAGTCGTCAGCCCGCGCCACCTCACACCAGTATTAAATCAAACGACATTGCTTTTTCAAGCTCTATTCTTATTCATTAATGCTTTAAATAAAACGGAAAAAGGGCCATCGAGTGGGGGGCTGACATAAACCGTTCATGACAAAAAGTTGAATTCCAAAGTTCAAACCGAACTCGATAAAAACGGAATTGTCTGGATATTGAGTTGAGATTTTGCCGAGTTAGATAGTAGATCGATATGTTGATGTGTTCGATGCCTTTGATGGCGCGACAAAAAATCGTGCGCGAGTTGATGAGCGATTGTCTTCTTCGGAAAGGGCTGTGATAATTTGTCGAAGCTTGTAAAGGCATTGATAGTTATCAACTGGCAATGCTAGGAAATATCCTTTAGTAAACACACGGATATTTTTTGTATTATCAATAACACTGTTGTAAACCGAATTGTTATTTAGCAAACTATGTGCTGTCAAATATTTTTATTGAGAGCATGTTTCGTTACATCTAGTGTGATTCCTTCCAGTGTCTGAGTCTGCTTGCTGCTTAATTTTAACCATTTCACTCGGTTTTTTATATTGAATTGTCAGACCATTGGCTCTAACATCTTACTGAGCGACTTATTGGGATTAAGTATTATAAAGACTTTTAAGATGAAATATTTGACGTTAACTAGGTGTTTCAATATACAATATTTTCCTATTTATAGTGTATATCGTATCTGGTTGTAAGATATCCGATTCTACCCGGATAGCGAGCACACACAGGCAGCAGCAGCAGTTAAAGACCCACCATAGTTCGCGTTTTGAGTTCATCTATGTATTCAAATACAATCAGACCCGTATAATTATGTCGCCTGGCTACGAATAGACACATCACGTTAGTGGAGAAAGTATCTTGAATTCACTGTACTTATAAGATGCATTATACCTATAGACACAAACGGCTTTATTCAAAGACAGTTCTAAAACCTTTTTTAGTTATGCAATGTTTTGTCTTCTTCACTCAAACTGAATTCAAAGGTCGTTTAAAAGGGACAAAACATTCGAAAACCAAAATGGGTTTAAACTGTCTATAAGTCAAACCGTAATAGTAGAACTAATAACAAAATAACAAATATTATAATGTAATGGAGGGTAGTTCGTTATCTTAAGCCTTCTCGCTGCGACAATGGTTTCAGTTTCGCGGACGGTTTTGAGCAGGTAGCACACTTTGCTCCTAGGCTGGATCATTGCCTAATTTAACGTTGTATAGTGTTTAATTTAGTGCAAGTGAAGTGCTACAATGCGCCATACTCGACGTCGATAACCACTGGACTTGGGGCAGAATTCGGTAAGGGCTAGACTCTATACTTCCTCTCGATAAAGATGCAAAATCAACCTTCACTGCCGACTGCAATCAACGGCTATTTTCCGAGTACCTATAGTTATTAGTTGTCATCACAAAACGGGTGAATCCATGTGCAACACAGAACAGTTTAATATGGTGTCTTTGTGCTAGTCACTGTTCGCTGTACATTGTAGTTGTAGTTGAGACGGTGGTTCTACGTTCACAATAAAACCTTCATTGTACGTTGTTGTGCCTGTTTGTTCTTATGTGCCCTCTGATTCTCGAAGTGCGTATTGCTGATTTGCCTTGATGTTTAATAGTCGAGTTATTTCGTCGCTATAAAATCTGTTATTGGGGTATATTGTGATTAATTGAAAAAAATTATTTATTGAAAAAAATTATGTTAACTTTTGCATTGTGGTAGGATTTTTTAAGAATACTTTAATTATAATAAAACAATATTATTTATACGTAGTAATAAACCATTACTTGGAGTCACTTTTTAAGCATAAAATGCATATTAATATAATAATGAAGAGATTATTTTGCGTCCTTACCATTTTTTGTCTTATAAGTAAAGTCTACAAAATCAAATCAATATGACCACCATAAACACTGCCACGATCATTAAGACTTCAGCAACTGAACACACAAAACCAATAATCCACAAAACACACCGATTAACAACACAATACCACGGCGGTATCAAAGCGAACGCACAAAAACAAAAACATTAACGCAATTACATCTCATACAAGCTCATTGTTCTCGAAACACCAATTATATACAATTACTATGGCATAGCGCATCGATGAGACCTCGATCGTCCGAGCCTTCGGTCCGGACCCGTAAAAAGCGTCACAATGAAAAATAATGCCGGCGACACTATGCCAACTCGTTATGATTGGCGTGAAATGTTTGTTGGGACTCACTTGCCGTGGCACCTGGGTTTGGCTATACAAAACTGTATAAGAACTTTCGAACCACATTTCGATCTGATTCAAACAATAAGCAACGACAGTTAATCGATGTGTACAAGGATTATGAAATTTTTGTTTCAAACTGCTTTGTTTAACAATCTCATATAAGATGTAGTTTCAAAATTTGAAAAATATAAATCTAAATTATTTTAAATTGATATATATTGCGATATTGCGCTGAAATGAAATAACCCACAACTGAATATACAAATTTGCAATTCATAGAAGTTACGCTTTATTTGAATACAGGTCTAATGCGGAATGAATAGTTTGTCATATTTTCCTGTATCATTTTGGATCATATTTAGTATTCAATATTAATATAACCATAGTTATGTCACCTAACGTTGTTTTTTAATATAAAGAAATATTAACAAATTAGACACCCGTTTATCCGACAAACATTTTTCACGGTGTCGGACTATCGGATTTGCCGAATTAAACAGACCCCCTATAATCCAGACGTTTTTATAATATAGAGTATCTTATAATCCGATAATTTACTTATTAAAATGGTAAGATTCTATCTGAGATATAAATCGTGACGAAACAAATAGTGTAGTTTAAAGTCGATGAATTTTAAGCGTGTCGGAGTACAAGCGGCGCCGAACTAGACAGGGGCCGGTAACCGGGCTCCATTGTATTGAAACAAACAGATTTGAGAACATTTTGAAAGATACCTTAAGATAATAGACTTGTCCGCGCACCATTACTGACCAGGAACTTCTTGTAAAAATAATTATTATTAACAATAGTCTAATTAAATGTTATTTTTTATTTCACTACGATGAGACATAAAACAAGAAGGAACTTATTAATTGTTGCTAATATTGCACCACAACCATACTTGAAAAATATTGATAGGTCTCTCATATGTGAGAGGCCGCCTGGGTAGGTACCACCGCAATGTTTATTTCTCCTGCCAAACAGGAGTGTAAATGCACTGTTGTGTTCCGGTTCCGGAATGACGTTGTAGCCAGAGTAACTACTGAACATATTGAGACTCAGCATCTTCCGTCTCAGGATGGCAAGCGCAGTGGAGTGCCAAGCAATCTGCAATGCTCAATTCATAGTGTTGTTTGGTTTTGTACTGTCCATGAGCGGTCGTATCGCTTGCCATCAAGCGAATGGCTCGTCTCGCCATCCAAAGCAATAAAAAAAAATTGTGAGTTAATAATCTTGCTAAATGTAAAAATTATAACCAAATTACTTTCCTAGTACTTAAGGTAATTTTTATTAACTTAAGAAAATTACTCTATGTACATAATGCAGTTTAAAATAGATACAATTATGTATCATCAACTAGTAATTATATCGGACCTTGTTTTTTGCGGCCGAATTATCAATTATAATTAATCGAATGTCGGAGTAGTTGCGATCAATCGGACGACATGCTCGACTTGTCATTCTACATACATACATAAACTCACGCCTTTATCCCCGAAGGGGTAGGCAGAGGCGCCACCAGGACACCCACATTTCGCCTTGTATGTTCCGTCCCATAATGTGATAGGGGGCGAGCCTATCGCCACATCGGGCACAAATTTCTGACTCCGGGCTGCTATTGAATTGAAAAATCCAATACCACTTTGCCCGACCCGGGACTCGAACCCGAGACCTCAGCTTTGTAGCCGTACCGTAATACAACTACGCCACCGAGGCAGTCATTCTGGCTAATAAAAATATTTAATAGTTTGTACACATACCGGGTGTATCTAGCATGCGACCGAAAACGAAGCCAGGTGGTAATTTTAGTGACTACAGACATTAAAAACTAAAAAAATTCCAAAAATGGCGACGTAATTTTTTTTCACCTATCGTGTTTGGCAACTATCACCTGGCTTCGTGTTGGGTCGCACTCTGGATACGCCCAGCATACTCCAGGATCGAGACTTTGCGAATTACAATACGGTGTATTTATTCGCTCATGAAGCCTGTGTATTTACGATTTATATAACGATATAATAACACAACTATTGACTTGTCTTAAAAGCTATTTAATTGCCTACGTGACCAATAAACGAATTTCATTTCATTTCATTTCAACCAAAAAACATGATAAAGGTTTGCTTGTGGAAAATCTGGACTGCACTGCAGTGACAATCTTATTACTTTATTAAAGGTGCAGTCTTCTACATATTATACATATCTATGTATTCAGCCACAGGTAGTCCACTGCTGAACATAGGTCTCCATGTCGCTGAATGGAGGCCGCTTCCAATAGGTCAATGTGGAGATCTTTGGTGGCCTGGCCTATGTTCCATTAGCATACATTTTCATTTCACAGTTACGTTTCGAACCCACAATAAGAAGCGGTGATAAGTGTACTGCCGCTGAGTGCCGTTGGCCTAAGTAGATTTTCTCTCAACCAAAAATAAGCAACTCTGTGATTTATAGGAAGGAGAAAGTAATATATTTATAGCAAATTATTTATTAAGTATTTACATAGGTCTACACAATTTTGTATTTCAATCTAGATCAAATAGGCCTTCTGCAATTTACTCTATTTTATAAGTCATTTGACCGTCATTGTATAATATACATATAAGAAGCATTAAATCAATAGATCCAAATGTACGATTATTGAATATTTAGTTAGTGTTAGTAGTTAATAAGGCGCCGTGATTGATGTCGCGGAGTGAGCCACTATAAAACAACACTATAATGAACCCGCCGGACCCGCGGCTCGCGAGTGTAAGCTAAATTCACTCGCACCCCACCCGTGTTATACATTTATAACGCAGGGCTGACTACTATTCAGATATTATTATATTTGCCAATAATTCAGCGTCACCAGCTAGTGAAACTACGTCCTACGCACGCCATATAGCTTTTAAATAAATAACTTAGTTATCTTCAAAGTTCCATCACAATAAAATTAGTTTACTATTAAATATGAATACTAATAATAATTGAAATATTAACTAGTTTATTTTACTTCTTCTTTGATTAGGGGATTGGATCACTCTGCCATATAATAAGGCTGTATGAGACTTCCTTGTGCTAGGAATAGTAAAAAGGAAAAATGGCGGGAAGTGCGCGCGTGCGGTTTGCAAACGTCATTGGTCTATGATTTTCGGTAATTTGAACGAGTGCAAACTGTATACAATGCGGCAGACAATGTTTTGAACATTAAAATCCCAGTAGTTACTAAATGTAGAAACGAAAAGTGTTTTCTGTGTTATCCAGCAACGGTGACGGTATGGGGTCAGGGGTGAGTGTATTTATTATTAAATAGCATTTAGTGTATTCCGGTTCCTCCGTGGATTAAAATCGTCGAAAGTCGTTGTAGTATAAAAGATAAGCAACAAAAACTATGTGAAGTATACGACCACTTTAATCAAGATTTCTTCACTAAAAGTCTGTGTACAAAAGACTTACTATTTTTATTATACACGAAAAAGAATTAAATAATTTTACAATTAAAGCACAAACCTAAATTACCATTTACTTTTAGTCAACGTGAATCTTAATAAAAATCTTAATACAAAACTGATATTCCAGTTAATTCTTACTTCAATTACCTATGTTAAAAGTTTTAAAATTGCCAATTTTAAGTTTGAAGTAAGAAGACAGCCCTAGCAAGCGACTGCGTTCGTTTTTACAGTGGAACCGCGGATTCATCGCATACATTGTCTTAGTATGGACAAAATAAGTGAGTAGGAAACTATACGTAAGAAGTGGTCTCTCCGCTCGACTCTTGACTCTTTGATCTACCACGAATCAATGCAATTTCAACTTTAGAATTTTAAAATAAGGTTAAATATCCAGTAGTATAGTATTGCCCGTCAATCTGATGTTGCAGCATGATGTTTTGTACGTTATTATAACGGGATTAGAGTTGGTTTTCACTTGATTGTAGGTAGTTGTTTATGTGAATGATACAAAAACGTCCCGATGATGGACAAGGTAAGCAGAAACTTATTAAATGTCTTTGAAGGAGATGCCAATTGTCGATCATTGTCTTATCGTTATTTATAGTATTTTCGTCTGGCTCACGATTTGGTAGGTTTTGAGGAATTCCATTTTAGATTTTGGCGGTTTTTGCACCGATCGCGATACCGAGATGATCGCTTTTGAAGCATTCTTAACGTCGCCTTATAGGGCAGTCATTATTTCCCAATGTTCATATTTTCACACTGTTTATTGCGAGAAATTTTGATTTCATAAATATACGTTTAACTTGATATACTGTAACGCAGATATAAAGATGTATAACTATAGCTATTATGGTAGGTACCTTACCCTCAGTTATGTTGTAGATATGTGCTCGAAGATGCGATCTGGTCGCGTGATGGTATTTGAATTAACAAGCGGTAGAAACATGATGGCATTAAACCACAACATGATCGCTACAAGTCAATCAAAATAGTTTAACATTAGTTTAAGAGTGCTACATCACAATTTGAAGCAAATAAATTCTTACAAATCTCTATGGTACGCAGGTTTCATCTGTTTTTTTTTTCGCCTTTATAATGCGTGGTGATTGACTATCAACACACACATGACCCCGAAAAGTCGGATATATGGTCTGGAATTTGAACCCGCGACCACCGTGAACATGTTGGCAGACGCGTCTGGCCACCACACATACATATATCAACTCTCTGTCTAACACACTGTTTAATATAATAATTAATGTTATAATATAAAACTGGCTTCGCGGTTTTGATTAATATAAATTCTCTGCCACCCTGTAAAATATGTCAACGGTAAGAGATATAAGATAGGTACTCTAGATGACTGCGGATATTTTTCTAGCTGGTTTATCCCACTCCAGATGGACTATCTAGCTATTCAGCCACAGAAAGTCCCCTGCTGAACATAGGCCTCCCGTTAGGTTCTCCACATCGACCTGTAGGATGCGCCAACGACTCACTGAATAGACACAGAGTAATTTTTATATTGCAGATCCGCTTACTACTATTATTTAGATGGCTCATATTTTTAAACTACGAGGCTCCCGGTTTCCATCAACATTTATGTGTTTTCTTTATGTGACAACTTCTATGTTTTAACCATTACTTAAACTCAAATGCGGTGATTTATATAATTATAATAATAATCATTTTATTTCGGATAACAAGAAGATCCATATTGGGTTAGTAACATTTAAGCTTATAAATAGCTTAGCTTAGATATAGCTTATTATAATTTTAATATGTTCCGCTCATAAACC
The DNA here is from genome assembly GCA_949752805.1 of Deilephila elpenor. Taxonomy (NCBI): domain Eukaryota; kingdom Metazoa; phylum Arthropoda; class Insecta; order Lepidoptera; family Sphingidae; genus Deilephila; species Deilephila elpenor. The sequence continues at coordinate 3,609,754 of OX457116.1, forward strand.
TTTTTCGGAATACACCCTCTAGTCCACCACGCTAGCTTGTTGCCACTACTTAGGCTCCCAAATAAATAGATTTCTTTAATATTTAACGAAAGTGAAGTAATATTTTTATGAAAGATGTCCCTCCAGTCGGATTAGCAATGATTTACGAGTTGCAGCGGCACTGACCGCGGAACACAAATGTTCTTACACCATTACCTCCCCACCTACCGCGATGGCCATTAGCACGGGCCATGAAACACGATGCCCAACAGCTTAAACTACAATAATAGATAGTAAAGTCTCGCAAAAATGTTCGTGTACCTACGTATGCTTTTTTAGGTCTATGGATGCCAATACGAGTTATTAGAGATTTATTGTGAGAATAATAAAAAATCGCATTAACACCAACCTGCAGCGGAGTAACTAACCTAACTAAAATCTTTCAAGTTTCATCAACCTCCATACTATGATGATGTATTATTTACAAACCCAAACTTCACAATTCACATCCTCACATATTCAGCCATAGAACAAATATTGAATGTCAATACAAATATTTATCTAATTGGCCATGGATTCTACAATTTAGATTTTAGGACTGACAGTTGAGCTTTCAGCTCAAACTTACGTAATGATACTGCTTATAAACAGCTAATAGTAATGGATGAATAACGGGGCGTAGAAAGAAAGTACGAGGATCGCTAGGGATCAGACTTTTCGATCACTCGGTACTCATCATAGGTCCTCAAAATCCAAAATATGTGAGTAGTTAGAATATTATGTTAAACTAGATATTTAAAAGTTCACTTGCCAAAATTCGCCTAATGCCCCTCGCTGTTTCCATGGCTCCAGCGTGTTGTCCACACATGTCACTCGTCTTCAATCGTATAACACTTACACTGTGTCTTTTTTAATATTGTCCAAACACGTCGCTGTCCACCCCCTAACAATTTGTGCGCAGCGGTTAGTCGCGCCGTTTTTTATTACTTATTGTTTGCTAGATTGATTTTGTTTTTTTGCGTAATTGAATCATGTATCCTGTATGGAACCGGAACTTTCCGGTGTAATTAAAAACAAAACAATATTTGAATCAATTTTCGATGATTATAATGACATCAGTAACAAAGACTATTTTTGAATTAAGCCTCCCAAGAATCTCCACGGTAAGTATTAACATACTTCAACGTTCAAAAATATTTTGAAATGACAGTATTTAGTAATTTTATGATATTCTTGCTTTTTACAATATAAAAACCGCAACACCTATATTGGTATTTATTCAACACACGTTACTTGTTTTTAAACTTAGGAAGTCGATCGATCTATTGATACTAAAAATACCCACCACAGGCACAACCTACGAGTATTCCAGCTGGTACTGCCGCAGAAGTTATTATTTATTATGTTTATACTCTAAGTTAAAATTATTTCCCGCAAGGAAAAATATCACGATTACCACAAGGTATAGTTTCCTCCACCACATGGACAATCGAAGTTGTTATCGCAAAATGTTTTTGGGTTTGGACAACAAAACTATTTTCTAAAATGTGGTTTATGCTAAATTTCAACTCGCTAATAATTGAATTGATGAATATATATTTAGTATTTTCTCCTATAACTAACCATCACTGATAATGCGTCATTAATTTCGACATAATTCTCGCCAACATTAATAACATTTCCACAGCCCCTAAAGCTGAAATTTAAAAACACCTTGCCAACATCATGACACTATCACCCACTTAAGCCTTGGGGGTGGTAATGAAATAAAAAATAGGCCCCCGTCTCCCCTCCCCTTGGCTCCCTTTACCTCCCCCGTCCCCCCTCCATTTACCTGGGCACGCGTGCTGCATAGTAACGCCTGTATTAGGGGGCTCCTTAACGTCCCGACTTAGAACACTCGTTAGAACTCGCGCTCCGTGGTACATGCGACAATTTTACAAGGGCGTAAAACTGATGTTTTTTTGAATAGACAGGTACCTACAAAAGTCGTTTTAGTGGCCTAATGGTTGAATGTAGGCTTTCGACTTTCAGGTTGAAAATTCGATAGCCAAATCGGGAAATCTATTTCGTGTTTTTAGTTTGAAATAACTGGGGATTTTGCCTGTTAAAGCAAAAAGTCTCATGTCTTAACGGAAATAAGCTTTGAGAAGGTAATTAGTACTTCTGTCTAGACTCCGTAGATACAGGCATAAAGATATATCAGTATATGTTCTTAATATGTAGACACTAAAAAGGTGCATTAGTAGATGAACTTTAAAGCCAGCTGGGTGTTTAAACATATTATTAACGAAGAAGACGTCAACTGCTAATATGGTGCACGCATGATTAAATCCTATAGCATTCCTCTGAATTTTCTGTTTCTATTCTATTTGATACAAGTCTTATTTATAACCAATAACAATGAACAGTCGTATCCAACATACCAAACAGCACAAACATTGGTTCCAAGTGTGCCGGTCCGCGGGAGTCACGTAGCCGGATCGATCCCGGCGCGTGCCCGGCCCGGCTACGTTTTATAGCTTCGAACTAGTAAAAACACGTTAACTTACTACCGGGGTACGGATTGTTTTACTATACAAGTTTGGGGGTATACTGCGCTATGTTATGACTTGTGTCTTAAGAATCCCATTTGTTATGAGGCGAGATCAGCTTGTATTCGTGTATTTCAATCTCATTCTAAGATCATGATTCTAAATGATGAGGTTTGAACTCCAATGTATAGAAAAACGTGCTTAATAAATATATTTCTTAGTTATTGTTGTTTTGAGATATAGTTAGCTAGCATAGTAAGGAATGTTATAGAAGCTTCTAATATGGGGGAGGGCCTTGTCTACTTTTGTACCATGTGTGGCCGATAAAGATGAGATAAATATAGGGTGTTGTGATGTTGGTTTTCCAATGTACTGAAGTAGCTCTATCAAAATGAAGTTTCTTTTTTAATAAGATCTAAGATCGAGTCTTGTGTCGTGGGTATCAGGAACTACGAGAGACTTTTCGGTCTCACAAACACCCAGACCCGAAACAAGTACTTGTGGTTCACAGTATTGATATAATTAAGCGTCATTATAAGCTATTTACACATTCCGAAAGTGAAATAGTATAAGAATAACCAAATTTAGATTATTTTCAACAAAATTATATGACACCCGCTATTACCACAGCCCGCAATATAGAGTTGAAACTTCCAATATGAACTGGCAAAGAATTTTCCCAAACAAATTTTCGCTCATTTGGCGCACGTTACCCCGGCCGTACAGCCGGCAACACAAGTTGCGCTCGTATCCCGGTCACGTACGCGGACGTGCGCGCGCTGCGTGGAATTACCTATACGTTCCGCTCATCGATCAAAACGCCACTGAATTTTGGTAAAAACAAGGGTTTTAACATCAATTACTTTGGCTGGAACTATTTTGGGAGATGAAAAACAAAACATTGGCTGTATTGAATATTTGAGCAAAACGGAAGGGAGTTTTTATAAAATGTTATATAGGTCTTACACACAAGTAAGGAATTTTTTAAGAATATTTCCTTTGCATAAGTTTTTTTTTAAGTGATCGACATTTTGAACCCTTTTGGGGATTTCTATGATAGGTTCTTTACAACCGCCACTCATCTAAACTATCTAAACTAATATTATAAAGATGAAAGATCAGATTTTTTGTTTGCATTGAATAGGCATTAAACCACAGGACCGATTTGAAAAATTCTTTCACCATTAGAATCCTACATTAGACCTGATAAGCATAGGATAAAAAATATTTGCACACATGCGAAGCTGGGACAGGCCGTTAGTTAAATCGTATTTTTAATAGAAAAATAATACTAAGTTGATTCCCCGACTTCAAACCTCACATTTCAACCTCCTTTTGAACGTAAAGTCTTTGCACATTAAATAAAAAATAAGGAATAGGACATAGACGTATTGTATCTTTCAGTCGTTACCAGATACGCCATCTATCAGTTTCACGCGGAAATATTTCAACGACAAGGTTTCAACCCTTAACAATTTTCATGACAAAGCGGCTTCAGAACGTATTTTCAGCAGTTTCATACAATTATGAACTTAATAGAAAAACTGTACAGAAAATTAGAATCAGCATTGAGGGCGCTACTTTCGTTTATCTTGTTCGAACAAATTATTGTCACTAAACAAATAAATAATTATAGGTTGATTTTTAAATTCATGTTCAAATGGGCTTGTTTGGTCACGTCGTGAATATCAGTAGGTACTCAAAAACTATCTCAATAAATAAATATACGTAACAGTCACATACATACTACATAGTCTTGAGTTCTGACCCCACATTAGTATTAATTAAGTCTTGTACCGTGGGTATCAGGAGCTACGAGAGACATTTTGGTCTCACAAACACCCAGACCCGAGACAAATATTTGTTGGCCTCACAAATATTTTACCAATTCAAGCATTGAATTTTAAAAATTGACAGCCGCGGTGGCACAGTTGGTTGGACGCCGGCTGTGAAACGAAAGGCCGCGGGTTCGATCCCCGAACCGAGACAAATATTGTGAGGCCCACAAGTATTTTTCTCGGATCTGGGTATTTTTGACACCGAACAGTCTGTCGTAGTTCCTAATAACTACACATCACAAGCCTTCATTGATCTTTATGTGGGCTCTGGACTATGTTTGTGACTGTTGCGTGTATTTATTTATTTATTAATATCCACGCCGATCTAACAAAATTTTATTGAATCGACTAAATTTATAATTAAACATTCGCACAAGCAAAATAAGTCTCGCTGCTGGCATCGAACTCACGACCTCTTCACAGTCAGTTTCACTATGAAATGGTTCATAATTACGTTCAATGATATTAGGTGCCATACAGACACTCAAAGCGATGAACATTGAACAGGGTTAAATCCCTCATTGAGGGCGTGAAGATATTTTTATGGCGCCATGGAATGCCATCTAACGGCTCCCGAATGACTCCCCTTGACATGGCTATGATTTACTTGTTTATAATATGATTTTAATAACTCAATATATTTCCTTATAAGAACATAAATTATTATTAATCCTCTAACGATGATAGCATATAAAATTAAGTTTGGTGTTAATGTTTTCATCTACTTTGCTTATATTATAATGCGTATCATGTTTCATCCCACTGCTGGGCAACGGTCTTCCCCCTGTCCCTCCACAATTCGCGCTCCAACGAAATTTCAGCCCATATGGGCTCGAAAGCATCCAGGTCCCCTCGCAAGCGTTTTTTAGGGCTGCCTTATAATTAATTAATTGGAAACTTAACAGTCACACGCCTGTTCTTAACGCCGCAATAAGATACTTATAAGCTATAAGTCTTGTGTCACGAATTAATATCACGAGTCACAACAGCCTCCGTGGCGCAGTTGGTTAGACGCCGCCTGTGAAACGTGAGGCCGCGGGTTCGATCCCCGCAACGAAACAAATATTTGTATGGTCCACTGGTATTTGTTTCGGGTCTGGGTGTTTGTGAGACCGAAAAGCCTCTCGTAGTTTCTGATACCCACGACACAAGACTCGATCTTAATGTGGGGTCAGGACTATGTATTTGATTGTTGGGTGTATTTATTTATTTATATAGTATGCGAAACTACGATAGTATTTGGTCCCACCCAGGCCTGAAATATTTATGGGTCACACAAACATTTGTGTCGGTGTAGAAATAAACTCGCAAGCAAATTGTGCGAGTATATATGTACTTTAGTGGAATATACCTACTTTTTAAGAAGTATTTAATGTTACAGAACAATACTCTATTTAATCTGTAAATATTAGTACAACATGAATGTGTTCATTAGAACGGCGCCAAACTTGAAATGCTTGTTTGAACTACATATCTAAAACAAAAGGGTTTACGACACCCAACAGTGACATACATAGTCCTGACCCCACACTAAGATCGAGTCTTGTGTCGTGGGTATCAGGAAGTGCGGGAGAATATCCGAAACTAATACCTGTGGATCACACAAATATTTGTTTCGGTGCGGGGATCGAACCCGAGGCCTCTCGTTTCTCAGCCGGCGTCTAACCAAATGCGCCACGGAGGTGGTCAAAATTAAACTAATAATTTGCAGTAAAAAAATATTACGATTATAAATTGTGATATAAAGTATCCTATCTTTCAAGTAGGATGAAATTAAGGAGTTTATCGGACTCAGACAACGTGACAAGTCATTTTTATATTAACAAAGAAAGTTCAGACTACATGTTAACAAGCCGCTGTTTAACAAGCTCTATTTAGACATATAATCATACGGGGATGTAGCTCAGTGGTAGAGCGTTCGCTTTGCATGTGAAAGGCCCCGGGTTCGATCCCCGGCATCTCCACTCCAGTGTCAGACTCCGAGTAGTGTTTTATCGGTTTTTTTTTTAAATATAATACCATATTGTTGTTGCGATATTATTCGTAAATATGCGCAAATAGTTTGTACATTTACTTGAGTATCTTCTAAAGCAACTACATTTTTATATCTCTTATTTTTAGTAGCAAGTCGTTTTAAGTACCTTCCTAGTCGACCGTATTATGCCGGCTTGGTCCAAACCACTATGACGAGTTTCTCTATCTAGTTTACATTGCCGTACCTGCTACCACAGGGAATATAATATACAGGGTATATCAAGACCGCGACCGAAAACGAAGCCAGGTGGTAGTATTAGTGATATCAAACACAAAGCAAGTAAAAATTTCAGAAAAAAATCGACAATTTCTTTTTTGTAATTTTTTACTTATCGTCTTATTTGAGTGATAAATACATAGTTTTTCTAAAATTATGACGTACAACGCTTTATTTTAAACACGTAATGGTACGTAAGGGTTTAAATTATTACTTTTGCAAAACCTTGGTATTTACCTCCCAAACACGATTATTTTTAAAATACTGTAAAAAAACCGTCGCTGTATTTGCAAAATTTTTAGTTGCATTGTGTCTGTTACCACCTGGCTTCGTTTTCGGTCGCGGTCTTGATATACCCTGTATATTCCACCAACAACTTTTGGATCTTTAAGAATTTCGCATCAAATATCGTTTTTACGACACCTACCCGGTCGTACTAATTGACAATTTCTGTAATACAACTTGAAGAACACCGTAAAAATAAAATAACTTGGTCCAATATAATGTAATCAAACACCGAATAAACACGTAGTTAAAAGTTAAACGCCGAAGTAGTAACTGGTAAGAGTATAATACAATGCTCCAAATTAGCTATAAAAAACTTTTTTACAATCGCCATCTGAAGGGATGAACCCTACGTACCAGTGATGAGATGTTGTCGATAGTTTTGTATCGAGTTTATTTGTTTTGAGATGAATTATGATGGAACAAACAGTCCAACAATAGTAATTTGTAAGTGTGATTTAATTAATTAAATAAGTGTACCTAATATGTCAAATAAAATATGAAAAAAGTGGAACTCGGGTCCCTATTATTGCACGATAAAATACTCAAACAAGTATTGTAAAAAATGACAAGTAATTTTTTTATGTTAAATCTAACATAAACCAAAATACAAAACATAATTACTTCACAAATACGCATGCGTAATAACCAACTTATGTAATGACTTTCTATTTATTTCAACTTATTTAGATGTTTACTATGTTTTGAATACTTTCGGTATTAGTTACAACTTAATATACTTTAATTACGCAATCGATCCTAAAACGAAGTGTAGTTAGGTAGTAAACAGTAACGTACAAGCAAGTGAAGTATCGGACGCAAACTCACAAGCGAGGACGGATGACCTGGTTAAAGTAGCCGGAAGTCGTTGGATGCAGGCCGCTTCCATCAGGTCTATGTAGCGATCTTTGGGG